>JABTTQ020000301.1:0-204780 GCA_016081115.2 Rehmannia glutinosa
TGCTGCCTTGCAAAAACACAAACAAACCAACAAATACACAAATAAACACAACTATAAATAAATAAATAAACACACACACACACACACGTAGAAACACAAGAAAAACACACACATACAAATACAAATAGAGACACATACAAATAGAGACACGGAAAAAAAAAAAAAATGGAGAAGAGAAGATAAAACATACCATAGATGAGATTTTTGAGTTGGAGGAGTGAATTGTTGAGTTTGAAAGGAATGAAAAACACATTCATTTTGAAAAGGAGAATTGAAGGGTATTTGTGTAAGTTTACAAAAGGTTAAAGTCAAAGATCATTTTTAATAAGTGGCCAGGTGAAAAGTAGGGGTGGCAATTGAGTCGTGTTCGGGTTCTAGGTCGTGTTGAGACATGATAATTACACAAATTTGCCCAGCGAACACGACGACGTTTTATTTATTAAGGTGGATAGTCTTGAACCACGACATTTGTTTAACACGAGTAACCCGAACCACGACCGAAATGACTGTATATTTTTAACCTTGAATAAATCTTTTATTTATATTGATAAAATGATAATTTTTGGGTTATTTATATATAGAATATTATAAAATATTAAAAATAATCTGAATTTTCTTATTTAAAGCGGGTTAAACGGGTTTAGTCGGTCATTTAGTCGGCCGGTGACCCATTTATTATTTTGGGTTAAATGGAGTGCGACACGATTATGACAGGAATAATAAATGGAGTCAACCCTAACCCACTTATATCGTGTTAGGTTCGAGTCGTGTTTCGCGTCGTGTGAGATTGCCACCCCTAGTGAAAAGGCCATATTTGATTACATATCTCATTTTTTTTTAATACCCCCAAGCCTCGTGGTCTTATTTGTGTTTATCCCTATAAGAAAATGCTAATGTGCATTGTGTGTTCATCTGCAACCAGGGGGATGGTCGGGGATTTTTTTTTACAAGGGGCCATAAAAACAAGGCAAAAACTTATGTAAAGCCCGCACCATGCGTGAGAAAAAAAAATACTTTTATATAAAAGTAATACTTTGTCTGAACATACTTTTTAATTATTTTAGACAATGTATTAATTTTTACACTAACACTACAAGAAAACAATCAAATTCCAACAAAATAATTCCAACGAAATAGAAAAGCTGTTAGAATTTTTTAAAATTCCAACGAAAATTCAATGCTCCATTATACCATTGGAAAATTCAATAAAAATTCCAACAGGGGAAACAAAATCCGTTGGTATAAAATGTTAAATTCATGTTTTGAATTTAAAATTCCATGCAAAATTCCACGATAAACAAAACCGTTGGTATAAAATGTTGGAATTCATGTTAGATTTAAAATTCCAACGGAAATTCCAACACCACAACTAACCATATGGAAAATTCCACGGTAAACCAAATGTTGGAATTAATCATTGGAATTTCATTGGAGTTTTTTAAAATTCCAACGGAAATTCCAATGGTAAAACATGTTGTTGGAAAATTCCATTGAAATTCCGATACCATTGAAAAATTTCAATAGGGGTTAAAAAATTTGATAGTATAATTCATATCCATAAAATATATATTTCTTATGGAGTCAATCATATTAAAACTACATGGTTAAATGTGCTTGACTTGAGACAAATTGATGATGGGTGACCTCTTTGTGAAGTTGAAGATATTAGATAATGAGATAAATTAATTGAATATTCCAACATATATATACCATTGGAATTACCATTCGTCCAAATTCCAATAGTATAATTCGTTGGAATAACTGTTGGAGTTTTTTTCCAACGATTCAATATATTCCAATGGTATAACTCTGTTGGAATTAGTGTTGGAAGAAATGTTGGAGTTTCCAACGGTTATATATTCCAATGGATAAATAACGTTGGAAATTCCGTTGGAATATTTTTCCATTGGAATTTCGCCATTCCAACGACCATTTTACCAACGATGCATTTTATGTTGGAATTTCCGATTTGGAATCGATAGATCAAGCGGTAATTGGCCAAATTCCAAACAGATTTTTTAAGTTGGAATTTCCTTGTTTTCTTGTAGTGTAAAGACATTACTTTATACATTAAAAGTGTTATTCTTTGTTGTCGTCGCACGTCATATCATCTCACTAGATACCTACTCACAATACAAATACAATTATAAACTACAAAATAAATTTCTTAAAAACTACATCAAAAAATAAAATAGGTATAATAATAAACTATATAAAAATTAATGAGAGTACATTTTGAATTTTTTAACTAATTAAGAGCTTTCAAAAATAAACAATTTTTTTTTTTTGGGGGCACGTGCCCCGCAAGGGGCGTGCGTCCGTCCCTGTCTGCAACATCATATTTATATTACTAAAATTGTATAGTCTTGATGGGTAACATTGAAATTCTTTATTTTTTTGGAAGAAACTCATCATTTTTATTGCAAAACATGGATGAGTGGATTAAATTATAGAGTATAAAAAAATGATGTATAATTCATTTCAATATAATATATATAGGGTTATTGATTTTTTAGTACGACCTATAGACACTTTGTTGGTTTGGAATACAACATTTCCGAGTTACCAATTTAGTACTCATACTTCACATTTTTATAAATTGGAACCTATTCACTTTTAATGACGAAAATGCCCCTACAGTATACTTATTTAGATTATAAAATTTATTAAATTTTCAATTAATTTAATTAAAAAATAAAAAGAAGTTTCTAAAAATATTAATGAATTTTTAGAAAAAATAAAATTAATTACATTAAATTAGTAAGTTAATAATCATAGATTAAAGTTTAATTAATCAAAAATAAAAATTATTTTAATTAACTAATTTAAAAAATAAAATGAAAATTAAATAATTTAAAAATTAAAATTCATATAGTAAATAAGAAAATCATAGCAATTTTTATTGATATATTAAGTTTTAATTTGTTTTTAATCGAATTTTTAAAAAAGTAATTAATTTAATTTATTTTATTTACAATTAAGAATTTAATAATTAAATAATAATAAGTTATTTCTTGATTAAATCTATTTTTCAAAATTAATAATTCTAATTAAAACATAATTTTTAACAAAAATTAAAAATATCTTGGGGGTATTTTCGTCCTTAAAGGTTAATAGGTGCCAATTTATAAAAAAACATGTGAAGTATGAGTACTTAATTGGTAACTCGGAAATGTCAAGTACCAAACTAACAAAGTGCCTATATGGTTAGAGATAATTACAAAAACACCCTGAGGTTTGGGCTAATTACAAAAAAAACCTAAAGATGTTTTAAATTAAAAAAAAAACCCATCTAGTTTGATTATGTGTTAAATTTAAGGAGGTAACTGTAGTATTTTTATAAATATCAGGGGGTTTTTTCATATATTTTTGCTTATGAATGGAGAAAATGTAAGACGGAATCAAACTCAAAGATTTTTGTAATTTCCAAAAATCTCTCGGTTTCTTTTTTGTAATTAGCCCAAACCTCAAGGGTGTTTTTGCAATTATATATATTATGGCCAATAAAATTTGTTATATTATTTTGATTTGGGTCTTAGAGACAATTTCGTAGTGAAAAACACTACTAGGGATGATGGGGCGGGTCAAAACCCGCCGATCTAGTCTAGACCAGGATAAACGAGTCCCGGCGGGTCCCGGTCCCAAAATACAAAACCCGCCTGGTCAGGGGGCGGGTCCGGGTCCAATAGAACCGCGGACCCAAGCATATTAATTTTATTATATTTTTAAATATATATTGAAATATTTTTGCATTATGTATTTTTAAATTTGAGTGTTATGTGTTTAAAAATATTAATTGAGTACTAATATAATATTATTTATTTTTAAAGTTTAATTTACTAATATAATATCTTGTAATATTCTACTTTGAATATTTATTTTAAATATTAGTTGAGTATTATTGTAGTATACTAATAGTATTTTTTAAAAAATCTTAATAGTAGCCAATTCTAAAAAATAGTTATAATAAGTTGAATAATTATATTTATTTATTTTTAACCTATTGGCGTTAGATTACTCTTGAAAATTTGGTCAAAAATAGAAAAATATAAATTATTATAATTTAAAAAAATACTTGGCGGGTCTAGCGGGTCTAAATCACGTTTTGAGGCGGGCGGGGCGGGCGGGTCCCCGGGTCTAATTTTTCCTTGGCGGGGCGGGTCCCGGGTTTGGCCAACCCGCCTGAATCCCTAAACACTACGTGAAATCTGGTACCCCGATCTCCGAACCAGAACACACTGAAACCCGACCCAAGATGAGAGGACGGACTCTTCCAAGAATCTTGGCTGTACTAAAAAAACGTTTTCAAGCCCATTTGGGCCATAAGTTAGGAAATGGATCAAATATCCATACACGACGAGCGTGTGCTATCCACAAGCCCCAAATACAGAGATGGCCCATCAAAAGTTCACACGTGTAACCAGGTAAATCTTGACCACCTCAAAATTGTCAAGAACCAGCTGGGCTCTCACACGTGTCAGACGCTTTCCATGCATGGCGACACGAATGCATTACACTTTTTAATTACGGTGCTATCGGTGAACATACTTTACCATGGATCATGGTTAAAATTTTCATCCACTATACTCTTGAGACAGCATAAATTAAGTTAATTACTTTCTTCAAGAAATCTATTACCAGAAATTAAAAAAGTAAGGAAAACCCAAACAAATATGGCTGATAGTGATCAAAACAATGCTCCTTTGTTGCCACCACTAATCAATGGGGAGATGGGAAAAAATGAGAGGCCAAAAGAGCCATGGAAAGGGGAGTTTGTGAAGAGCATTGTGTACGCAGGCTTAGATGCCATTGTGACGTCGTTTTCTCTAATTTCTTCAATCTCCGCCGGCCACCTTTCCTCTGGTAATTAATTAATTACTTTTTGTTTTCCACCATTAATCCTGAAATTAAATTTGATGACAAAACATATATAATTAATGAAATATTAAATATTGCGCGCAGTTGATGTATTGGTATTGGGATTTGCGAATCTTGTGGCTGATGGTATATCAATGGGGTTTGGAGATTTTGTGTCTAGCAGCACTGAAAGAGATGTGGCTGCCAAGGAGAGATTGGTGACCGAATGGGATGTCGAAAATCATCGAAGAATTCAGCATCAAGAGTTAGTCCAAAGGTATCAAGAGCTTGGGATGAATGCTAGTGATGCAGCCACGGTATGATGGATTTTCGTAAATTACTAATTTCAAACTTTTTTCAATGAAATTCATATATGGAACATATATATATATAACTAAATGTGTAATTATATCAATATAAGCATTTTCCTTCATATATATGCAACAAATTAAATTTGAAAAGAAATATTTTTCCTTTATATTAAATCCTCACTCAAATTCAAGATTCAAATCAAGTGTTAATCAAATAGGAGACACAGAGTGTATCGAATAAACAATTCATGTATGAGCTTGATGATAACGAAAATTTATAACTTGGGACATTGGTTAATTTGTCCCAAGTGAACACAATGAGTATAGTTATTAGCAGTGTTCTAAACAGCGCATTCGACAAGTAGTGTTCTAAAAAGCGCTAGGCGCTAGGGAGGGGCTCTGTCTGAACAAGGTTAGATGGGGTATATATAGATAGGATTAGGCAGTACCTAATCAAAAGAACACATGCGATCAAGGAGAGCCTAGCTAGCACCTAGGCATGCAGAGATTTCTAGAGCTAGCAGTTTGTTATAAGTTAGAGAATAGTAGTTAAGGATTGAGATCATGTATAATCATCAATTGATAGTCGTTGTGTAACAGAGTATGAAACTGCAGATTTTGGTGTAGATCGACCAGGTCTTTGGTGAGATCCATGACTAAATCTACATCCTAGGAACCATATTATTGGAGTGACTGGTCTTCATATTTGAGGCCCATAAGGTTTTCATAGCTGCTCGTCTGCTGCTTCTTCTATGCGTCGGCAGTACCTTTGCTACGTCGCGCTAGACTATAGTTAATTGCGACTAAACCATATGCTATATATTTGACCTGTTCTAGTTCTCTCACACAAACACACACACAACAAACAAGTACAGTTACTAAGATTCTAAGAATCATTGCTAATATATGCTCCACTTAGAGTTACATACTGTTTTTAACCGAATGGAGTTAGTGTCGTTCTCCACAACATCCTATATATTTGTTTCTAGGTAGTCGGTGTATTCGCCAAGTACCCAGATATACTGGTGGACGAAAAATTGGCTGCTGAAAAAGGAATGCTGCCACCGGACCAGACGGAAAAGCCGTGGAAGAATGGTCTCGTAACCTTTGCAGCTTTTCTGGTTTTCGGATGTGCACCAATTCTTCCATTCATCATCCTCATCCCATTCACCAACAGTGACAAAATCAAGTTCATTGGCGCGTGTGTGCTCTCCGCACTAGCCCTCGCACTTTTAGGCATTGCTAAAGCAAAGGTTGCTGGCCAGAACTATGCCGTCTCAGCCGGTATAACGCTTTTCAATGGTGCAATAGCTGGTACAGCCGCTTATGCCATTGGATGGACTCTCCGGAATGTGGCTGGCTTGGAAGAATGATCAATTGGCGGCTTGAGCTGATTTGATATACTAAGACAAATATGGCTGTGGTCACTTATTTTGTTACACATAAATGTATATGAATGTAGATGGCAATATGTTGTCTACTGATTTTGTTGTTGTTCCTTTTCTGTTTCTGAAACATCCATAAATGGATCTCGTTGTTGGAGTAAAGAGTTTAATTTGAGTAACCATACATTAAGGGTATCAATCGTGTCATGTTTCGTGTTCGGGTCGTGTTCCTCGACACGGGTGGTACAAGTTTGATTTAACACGATCCGTTTAATTATTCGAGTCAAGGTGCACGACATGAACACCAATCATTTATGATACGAAATACCTATATAATTTAAAGTTGACACGGAAAAAATATGGAGAAAAAGCTAAAATATACAAATAAAAAATACATTAAATTATTAGAAAATACATTAAATAATTTGTCCATCATCAATAACCAATTAAAACATCACAAAATATGAAAATAATATGTGTTTATAAAATTAAATAGGTTAAATAGGTCAATCGTGCGGTTAGCCGACACGGATAGACTGACATGACATATTTATTTTCCGTGTTAACTATGTCCAACCCGATTTTGATCCGAAATTGTTAAGGGTTCTACTTATACCTGCTAAATTCGTGTTAGGTTCGTGTCGTGTCACAAATTGACGCCCCTATCATATATAGGTACATGAATGTTTTTGTGAAGTTATAAGAGTTTATGTATATTTTTTTGGAAAATTTGAAGTAAAATTACTTATTTGACCTTTTGATATAGTAAATGGTAGATTTATTTTTGACCTTTTAAATAGTAAAGGCCAAATTTATTTGACCTTTTCAATAGTAAAAATCAAATATATTATTTGATGAAAGATCATATTTTTGCTTATAAATATGGCTTACTTCTCACATTTGAAGAACACACAAAAACTTACAAAATTTCCATATATCTCCTAAAACTCTTGCAAGTTGATTTTTTGGTGATAATTTTCAGGCATAATTTTTAGTTCGCCGGAATTGGTAATCTGGTTTTCTCGTCTTATCCGGGGAAATAGACGTCTATAATAGGAGACGAATTTATTTTAAGGACACACGATTCGAGCTACTTTTATTTTGCTTTCTTTGTAATTTTTACCGATTCGGATTTTTCGATTCATATAAATTGTACTAGAAGAAATACTACTATTTTCTAAAAACTTAAAACAAATTCTTGAAAATTTCTAGTACAGTTTATCGGCAATATTCTGAATTTCTGCAAAAATTGCAATTTTAATTCAAGCATGCAATTTGGATTATTAAATTAGTTTAGCAACTTGAAAACTCTATAATTTTTCAACTGTTGCCGTGAGTTCAGATTGGCATAGATTTTTGTCTTTGCAAGTTGGTATCATATTATATTGATATATTTTCATTTCATATTACTGTTGCCATCATATTGATACTACAAAACTGCTAGCAACTTAAAATTTTTTTATTGTAGCCTGGATATAATTAAATGGAATTCAAACTTTGGATTAATCATCAGTTTTTGCTATTGTTTACTTTAATATATTATCTCTAATTGTAGTTTAGTTGGATTTGTTTTAAAATAATAATAATATAAAATCATTAACTGAATTGCCGAGTATATTTGTTACAATAAATTGCATATTGTATTGATTAAGTGGATTTGGACAAAATTGAATAAATCTTTGGACTAAAAAGATTAATACGCATGCTATTTGAGGAAGAAAGTTGTTATTTGGACTAATTTGACAACTGTTGGACTAATTTTTGAACTGATTGGAGTAACTTCTGGACTAATAAGATAAATTCCCTGTACTTATTTGGAGTAGAAGAAAATTGAAAGGACCTTATAATAAAATTAGAACACTTTTAATAAAATTGTTCTTATCGGTTTTGTTCCGATTGATTAATCGAAGTGCTAAACTTCTTATTTTATTTGTTTTAGAAATGACATCCGAATCAAACAAAGTGTCTAACCCCGTTGTGCCAACACCGGTTTTGGGAAAACAAGTGGTGAGTCTAATCTGTTGTAGATTAATCGACTTTTGTTAGGGCCATAGAGGAAGATAACAAAAGTTCGAAAAAGAAAATTGTTCAATCACGTGGCTGCTAAAGCTAATGTTGTGGAGCATGGTCAAAGTTCTAAGGCATAAAGAAATTCGGGAAAACTGGTAAATGATTCAATAATATGGGACCAAAAGGAGGCGTTTCCAAGAAGATATTTGAAGAAAATTGCTTTAATTGTGGCGACAAGGGTCACAAGGCTTCAAACTGTAAAAAGCCAAAGAAGAACAGAGAGGCTAACATGGTTGAAAACCTTTCTCAAGAAGTGTCAGATATGAATCTGGCTGCAGTGATTTCTGAGGAGAACTTGATAGGTTCAAATCCAAAACAGTGGTGGATTGACTCTGGTGCTACTAGGCACATTTGTTCTGTTAAAGAAATGTTTAGTTCCTTTGAGCCAGCTTAAGACGACGATAAGTTGTACATGGGGAATTCAGATACCTCCGAGGTCAAAGGTAAAGGAAAAGTGGTCTTGAAAATGATGTCCGG
This sequence comes from Rehmannia glutinosa, assembly GCA_016081115.2. Taxonomy (NCBI): domain Eukaryota; kingdom Viridiplantae; phylum Streptophyta; class Magnoliopsida; order Lamiales; family Orobanchaceae; genus Rehmannia; species Rehmannia glutinosa. The sequence goes on from JABTTQ020000301.1 coordinate 9,101, forward strand.
AAAGGAACTGACTCTCAACAATGTGTTGTTTGTACCAGATATTTGCAAGAATTTGGTGTTTGGATCGCTTTTAGATAAGCATGGTTTTCGCGTTATTTTTGAGTTAGGTGTTGTAACTTTGTTGAAAAATGGAGTGTTTGTTGGTAAGGGTTATGCAACTCATGGGCTGTTTAAGCTTAATGTAATAGTTGTTAAACCAAAAGTGAATGCAATAAATAATTATTCAGTTTACTTGCTTGAGTTTTCCAATTTATGGCATGGCAGACTAAGACATGTTAATTATAATACTCTACGTAGATTAATTAACCTGAATTGTATACCAACATTCTACATTGATTCCAAACACAAATGTGAAACTTGTGTCGAGGCAAAGTTAACCAGGACATCATTTAATAATATTGAAAGAAATAATAATGAACCACTTGATCTAATTCATACTGATGTATGTGATTTGAAATCGATCCAAACACGTGGGGGCAATAAGTACTTCATTACTTTTATTGATGATAGCACAAAGTTTTGCTATTTGTATCTTCTTAAAAGTAAAGATGAAGCTATAGAGAAATTTATTCTCTATAAAAATGAAGTTGAGAATCAACTCAACAAGAAAATTAAGGTGTTAAGAAGTGATCGTGGAGGTGAATATGAATCACCATTTGCTGAATTATGTGCCGAACATGGAATTAGACACGAAACAACAACACCTTATTCACCTCAACAATATGGCATTGCAAAACGAAAAAACCAAAAACTTAAAGAAATGATGAACACCATGATTATTAAGATCGGTTTATCTCGAACATGTAGGGGAAAGTTTGTTTTAACGGCTAATTATCTTTTAAATAAAGTACCCTGAAAGAAAAAAAGATAAAAGCTCCTATGAATTGTGGAAAGGAAGAAAACCTTCCTATATATATATATATATATATATTTACGACTGTGGGGGTGTCTTGCTAAAGTGATTGTACCTACACCAAAGAAGGTGAAGGTAGGACCCAAGACTGTTGATTGCATATTTATTGGATATGCACATAAACAGATCTTATCGGTTTTGTGCATGAGTCTAAGATTGAAGATGTACACAAGAATACGATAATAGAATCAAGAAATTCATCGTTCTTTGAAAATATATTTTCGTATAGATCAAAAGAAGAAGCAAGCTCTTCTAAACAGATGCATGATTCAATAGAATACGAGAAAGACAATAAAGAAGAAGAGGTGGAACTTAGACGCATCAAACGAGCTAGGATAGAAAAATCATTTGGTCCAGATTTTCTAACCTACATGCTGGAAAGTGAACCTCAAAGCTACAAAGAAGCTATAAATTCTTCTGATGGACCATTATAGAAAGAGACCATTAAAAGTGAAGTTAATTCCATTTTGTAAAACCATACATGGGAACTAGTCGATCTTCCTGAAGGAAGTAAACCACTAGGATATAAATGGATTTTCAATAAGAAAATGAAGGCAGGTGGAACAATTGATAAGTATAGGCTAGACTTGTAATTAAAGGTTACAGAAAATAAGAGAGCATTGATTACTTTGATTCATATTCTCTAGTTATGAGAAAAACCTCCATCGGATTAGTACTTTCAATTGTTGCTTTGCGGAATCTTGAAGTACATCAAATGGACGTAAAAACTACTTTTTTGAATGGTAACTTAGAAGAAGAGATTTACATGGAACAACCTGAGGGATTTTCTGCACCAGGGCAAGAAAACAAAGTGTATAGGTTGGTAAAGTCATTATATGGCTTGAAACAAGCACCAAAACAATGGAATGAGAAATTTGATAATGTCGTGAAAGAATGTATATTTAAAATAAATGAATGTGATAAATGTGTCTATGTTAAAAAGACCGAAAATGAATATGGCATTTTATGTCTTTATGTAGATGACATGCTTATCATTGGAAGTAATGGTAAGATTAAATCCACAAAAGATATGTTGAACTCAAGGTTTGATATGAAAGATATGGGTTTAGCTGATGTGTTCCTCGGAATAAAGATATCTAGAACTTCAAATGGACTTGTACTTGATCAGTCACATTATGTGGATAAGATTCTAGAGAAATTTAGTAAGGACGACACGTCATTAGCGCTAAAACTCCGATAGACACAAGCAAACATCTATCAAAGAATAGAGATGAGGTCGTGTCTCAAGTTGAATACTCAGGTCATAGGAAGCTTGATGTACTTAATGAGTTGTACAAGACTAGACATTGCTTATGCGTGTGAGTAAATTGAGCAGATACACGAGTAATAAAGGACATGACCACTGGAAATGTATAGTGAGAATACTAAGGTATTTAAGACTCTAAGTATACAGGTAGATTTATTTTCACTTTAGGAGGTGTAGAAATATCAATGAAATCTTCTAAACATACAATTATAGCAAGGTCCACAATGGAGTCTGAGTTTATTGCTCTAGACAAGTGTGGCGAAGAAGCTGAATGACTTCGAAATTTCTTAGACGATATTCCAAGATGGCCAAAGCCTATGCCAGCAATTTGTATATATTGTGATAGTCAATCTGCGATTGGTAGGGCAATGAGCCATATGTACAATGGTAATTCTAGACACATACGTCGTGAGAATAATACCATTAAACAACTACTCTCAAGCGGTGTTATCTCTATTGACTACGTGAAGTCAAAGGATAATTTAGCGGATTCGTTAACCAAATAGTTGAATTGGGAGTTAGTTGTGAAGTCATCAAGAGGAGTGGGACTGAAGCATCTAGAAAAATGAGTTGATACAATGGAAACTCAACCTAGTTGACTGTAGATATTAAGATCTAGGTTCAAAGGGACAACCTAGTTGTAAAAAGACTCTATGATCCTTTGTGGGGGAGTTATCCCTTGTCCATTCCTTAACAGTGATGCCCGTAGAGATGATGATAAGCAATTTGACTTTTAATGATTCTTGTGCGTCGGTAAGTCGAACAGGGTAGTACGTGCAACTCTTAAATGAGAATCACCTATGTGAGAGAGAAGTGGAGCCGCTTCAAAGAGAATTGCGTGATGCTCAATTCTTAGAACCTCTTGCAGAACCAGGTGTATGTTCAGGGCTATGAATGAACATAACTATTATGTTAGGAAGAATCTTGTATGAGGTATATCATCGGTTACACAAATGAGAACAATTCAAGTACATCGCGTCTGATCGATCATCTAGTAAAGTAAATATGCTTTCACAAGGGAAGGTTTAAAGGTAACACCTATCTATCCTATGCATGATTCAACTATTGGATTTTATCACCAAATCTTTGTATTTTCGTAATTTTCTTAATGTGAGGGATTGATGGAAAATTTGAAGTAAAATTACTTATTTGACCTTTTAATAGTAAATGGCGATTTATTTTTGATCTTTTAAAATAGTAAAGACCAAATTTATTTGACTTTTCCAATAGTAAAAGGCAAATATATTATTTGATGAAATGTCATATTTTTGCCTATAAATATGGCTTATTTCTCATATTTGAAGAACACACAAAAAATTACAAAATTTCCATATATCTCCTAAAACGCTTGCAATTTAATTTTTGGTGATAATTTTCAGGTATAATATTTAGTTATTTGGAATAGTTAATCCGTTTTCTCGTCCCGGTCCTGGAAAACAGGCGTCGAATAGCGGATGAATGCTTTTAACGATAGTGTGTTGAACACACGATTCGAGCTACTTTTATTTTGCTTTCTTTGCAAATTTTACCGATTCGGGTTTGTTCGATTCATATAAATTATACTAGAAGAAACACTACTATTTTCCTACATATTAGAATTCGGACCGCCATCTAATTGACTTAATTTCAGATAATTAGAAGACATTTTGGGAGATGATGAAATCTAAAATTGGCACAATCAAATTTCACTTATCTTGAGAGCGGAATACTTTTGGAAGTACTTATTATATAATTCATGTATATATGAACAATATATAAGAACTAAATAATTTATGTTTACTAAATGCAGTTAAAAGTGGATACAAAGCAAGGTGAATGTTCGCTGGTTTAATGTTTGCGATGAAAAAAACAAAAAAAAACGATGAAATAAATATATCGCTGTGTAAAATGACGAAAATTATATCAACTAGGGATATATATATATATATATCAACTAGGGATATATATATATATATATATATATATATATATATATATATATATATATATATATAGAGGGAGAGGGTTATATGAGACCACCTCTTAGGGTAAGTCCATAGGGACCAATTCTAACCACATATCTAGATTTTTCAATGGTTGTGATTTTAGAGCTAAAAATTCAGATTAAATGTTGGTAATTAGAGAAATGGGTAAATTAGTCATCCTACAAAATTACCCAATATTCATGGGATTCTGTTCACATTATGATCACACAATCTATGCAAATCTCACGTCAAATTCAACGTGAATAAATCTCATCTTTCTTCTTCTTCAATGCACTACTTTGTAATCATTCATCATTCTTCTTCAACGCACTATTGTGTGAAAAATATTGCAGACAATTTGCCATATTGCTAGAGCTTGACTTCAGTTCAAAGTTTGCTTATGAAGTAGTAATTTGTTGCTTGTGTAGATGTGTCATGGTTTATATACCATTAACTACATAAGCAAGTCATAAGCAACAATCTGATACTACATAAGCAACAATCCGATACTACATAAGCAACAAATATACACTACGTATGCACCACTAATACATTAACTACATAAGCAACAAGTCTATACTACATAAGCAACGAATATACACTACGTATGCACTACAGATACATTAACTACATAAGCAAGTCATAAGCAACAAACTCATACTATATAAGCAACAAGTCTATATTACATAAGCAACGAATATAAACTACGTATGCACCACGAATACATTAACTACATAAGCAAGTCATAAGTAACAAACTCATACTACATAAGCGATAAGCCTATACTACATAAGCAATGAATATACATTACACATGCATCACAGATATATTAACTACATAAGCAACAACCTTATACTACATAAGCAACAACCCTATACTACATAAGCAACAGAGATTTTTTTGAAATCAAACGTCGAAGAGAGAGAGAGTGTGCGTGAAGAGTGGGTGAAATTGCGTGAAAGAGGGAATGAAATCTTAGTAACTGATTCTAAAGTGCCAAATTACCACTCTACCCTTTTTAATTGCTGAAACAAAAAAAATAAACATAAAAAAGCCCTAAAAATCTGGACCACCCAAAATTATTGATCTATGGTTAGGATGTGTCCCCATGGACTCACCCCAAGTAGGAGGACCTATTTGATCCATATCCTATATATATATATATATATATATATATATATATATATATATGTAGGGAGGGGGTTATATGAGACCACATCATAAGGTGAGTCCATAGGGACCAATCCTAGCCACATATCTAGATTTTCTAATGGCTGTAATTTTGGAGCTAAACTTTCAGATTAGACGCTGGAAAATAGAGGGAGGGATAAATTAGTAATCCCACAAAATTACCCAACAAAAACGGATTCTGTTAACTTTTATAATCATGCAAAATCTCTCCAAATCGATCCAGCAAAATCAGCGTGAACAGATAGATCTCTTCCGTCTTCTTCATCGAATGCTTTTCATGAAATAAGGTGAACCAACATCCCTAGCTTGAGTAGAACACCATTTTTGCTGCGTAATTTTGTGGAGAATCAACCGCATATAATGATGCATGCAGAAAAGATGAACAACATATTTGAAGAAGGATTATACACGTTGATCATATTTTGTAGATATAAAATCAATATCGCAATATGATGCTAGCTAATCTGCAACGCAATTCATAATTCTAAAAAAAACTCTCAACAAAACTCTGTAGTCATATATTTGCATATGAAGATAATGGTTTCTGCTTACGTAGTATCGTCATACTGCTTATGAAGAGCATTACTTTGTTAGAGTGTTAAAAACTGCAAAAATTATCATGAAAACATGCTCTCAAAAATCATGCATGTGAATAATTAATTTGTTGCTTATGAAGAAAAGCGTTTCTGCTTATGTAGTATTGTTATGTTGCTTGTAAACACATGTGTGTTTCATGAAAATATGATTGCTTATGAAGAAAAATATTTCTGCTTATGAAGAAAAGCGTTTCTGCTTATGTAATATTGTTATGTTGCTTGTAAATACATCGGATCACTTTGTCACTACACAAGTGGGCACGAAGTCGATAAAACGTTGCAGAAAATATAGTTTGATTTCCCATTGTTGTGCAAGAATTGCAAAAGGCAACAAAGAACAACTGGAATCTTTGGGAAAAATCATTCAAGACCACAAGCAATTGTTACTCATGCAACAAGGGATTAATCCAAGTATATTGAACAAACAGACGTTGCTAGAGGACTTTGGTGGGACTACATCACAACTACAAGTTCAAGTTTTGCCACCAAAACAGGCCAAGAACAAGGGTAGTGGTAGCCATGTTAAAAGCCGAATACAAAGCCAAAAAGAGAAAGCAATCAAGGCAAGCAAAAAGCTAAAGAGACATTGCGGGAAGTGTGGAGACATTGGGAACCACAATAGCCGCACCTGCAACAAGCAAGCGTAACACAAGACTCTATAATAATTTTTATTACTTTATTTCCTTAGACATTATACATGGATATTTGGTTACAAACTATGTTTTTTAATCTGCTCTGGTGATAAACTTCATATGCAATAAACTTCAAGTACATAAGCAATGTATGAACGTTTCGTATGCAACACATATACATTTAGCTTAAAATCCAAAAAACCTTATACATAAGCGCCCCCCATATATTACATATGCAACAAATATGTACTACATAAGCAAGAATTGCAAAATGTATAAATACTTTGATGATATAAGAAAAATTGTTTGGAAATAACAGTTATCTCTTTGTAAGCACTAACAGGCTTCTTCATATGCATACAAATTATCATTCACACGTAACATATCTATTTAATAATTGTTGTATTGCACATCTACACATGCATCAAACTAAATGTTATTTACACAAAAATATCGTACCTATAATTGTTTAATATGTACCTGGAATGCTAATGTAGACTTTACACAAAAACATTGTACCTACCCAAAAAATAGAAAATGTATGATCCTACCTATATGTTTATCAAAAGATTTACAACATGACAGCATAAAACAAAAAACACATCAAGGTATCTTGTTCGAAATAGAGTTACAATATCAAATTCAAATTCCTACAACTACTTCATCCACTGTACTTTTTTGCCTCGAGCAAATTCTTCGCCTTGAGTTCGTTCATGTCAGCCAAAGCAATAGCAATGGCGTACTTCGCCCACAACATGAATAACTGTGCAGGATTTTTCTTCATCAAACCACTATCCCAGTTTCTCATGCATCCGCCCATGTATGTTTCCATGTGGCGCATGGAAAAAACACCCCAATCCACCTTATTATCATTGTCCCTCCAGTTCATAGCCAACCTTAACACTTTAGAGTTCTGTATAAAACATGCAGCCAATGTACAACCTTTAGACAAAACGTACTGAACAAAAATCTGGCGCTGCAAAAGTCACAGTACATATGCATCAAAACAACTTCATATGCACAAAGTTTCAACCTACATAAGCAATTAATAAACACTACGCATGCAACACTAGTACTAACTTAGAATAGCAAAAGGTTATACATAAGATGTACATATACATTATATAAGCAACACATCTATATTATACTAGCAAGCATTGCAATATGCATATGAAGTTTAGTACACAAGCATGAATTTTATACTACACATGCACAACAATTATCATACGTAAGCAATGTAATTATATTGCATGAACATATATAAAAAATATTCAAAAAGGTAGGAGAAAGGTGCTCATACAAAATGATGCCCTGTTACAAGAATCTAAAACTTCGCATGCACATATTAATAACTTCATAAGCAGATTTATACAATTACATAAGCAGAGGTATAAAATTACATAAGCATCATAAACATTCCAATAAAATCAGATATAAATAATAGAATTGTGATGGAGTCAATGTATTATTCCTGAACTAACTAAACAAGGAACCCTAACAGCTACCATAAGCAAATGAAAAAAGAGCACAATCATATTTCTGAACACAACAAAAACCATCAATGTGCAAACATATATTAAAAACATACAACATCAACCCAGAAAACCATCCCAGAACAACAAAAAACCTAGACTGAAAATGCAAAAATCGAAAGAGAAACCGCGAACTAAACCTTCATAAACCCTATAAAACTGGAAACTACCTACAAATCGAAGCTCCGAACACACAACCGAACGAGATTACAACTTGTCTTCAAAAGAACTGCAAGCCCTTCGAAAAATCGAACTAGAATTCTGAGAGTCGCAAGGAATCGATTGACTGATAGAGGGAATGGAGAGAGCTCTTGAAACTCAAACGTTTGGAGAGAGAAATAAAGTACCGTGAAGAGTGGGGAATAGACATGAGGGAGAGAACAAAATCTTAGTAATTGATTCTAAAGTGCAAAATGACCATCCTACCCTTTTTAATTGCTGAAACAAAAAAATAAACATAAAAAAGCCCTAAAAATCTGGACCACCCAAAATTGTTGATCTATGGTTAGAATGTGTCCCCATGGACTCACCCCAAGTAGGAGTACCTATTTGATCCATATCCTATATATATATATATATATATATATATATATATAGGGATGAGATCCTATGAGACCATAGCTATAGGTAGGAACATGAGACTCAATCTACACCCTCCAACCAAATAAAATAAAAGGCTAGGATTTAATGGCATTTTATAGTAATTAAAAAATAGTGGGGACCAAATAGGGGTACAATTGGAATGTTAAAATCAGCCAAATAATCGTTTTTCCTAAAATCAAGGAATAAAATCTTACCATAATCACCATCTTCTTCTCCCAACGTGAACGCAGCGTCCAAAAACCAAAAAAAAAAAACCCAGCGTCCAGAAAGTCCAGAAACCAGCGTCCAAATATCAGCCTTCATCATCGTCTTCTCCCACGATCAAAGCAACGTAAAAAACACAGAGAAATCCCACGCAAAAATCGAACCTGCAAACACAAAGAAAAATCGAAATTACAACTGCGAAAAACACCAAAAATTAAAAACCAAGCATCAAAACACAAATCAAACCATCATCTAAAAGTTTCCAAAAAAACGCAGCCCACATCTGTGTATTACCCACACATCGTCCTTCAATGACAACATCAGGATCAATAAACGTATGCTTTGGAATTATGTGTTTTTAGTTATGTAATAATGTTTGTTTAGTATAGCACACTGTTTTTTGTTATTTTGTGCGATCATGTATATTTGGTTTGGAATTATGTGTTTTTAGATGTAGAATTATGTGTTTTTAGTTATGTAATAATGTTTGTTTAGTAATAGCAACTGTTTTTTGTTACTTTTGTGCGAGCATGTATATTTGTTTTGGAATCATGTGTATTTCGCTATAGAATAATGTGTGTTTAGTTATATAATAATGTGTATATAGTTTTGGGTTAATGGACATGATTAATCAGACATAATTTTGTGCGTAAGTACACACAATGTAGTAACTACGAATACAATATTAACTCTGTATAACAATATTTCGACCATATGTATGGGAAAAATGCAAATTTATATTGATTAAAAAGAAAACACCCCATGTCTGCAACCTATTTACACATTATCTGTGTATTACCCACACATCGTCCTTCAATGACAATATCAGGATCAATAAACGTATGTTTTGGAATTATGTGTTTTTAGATATAGAATCATGTGTTTTTAGTTATGTAATAATGTTTGTTTAGTAATATCACACTGTTTTTTGTTATTTTGTGCGAGCATGTATATTTGTTTTGGAATCATGTGTATTTAACTATAGAATAATGTGTGTTTAGTTATATAATAATGTGTATATAGTTTTTGGGTTAATGGATGAGTTAATCGTACATAATTTTGTACGTAAGTACACACAATGTAGTAACTACTTAATACAATATTAACGCTCATTTGTATAACAACATTCCGAACATATGTACGTGAAAAATGCAAATTTATATTGATTAAAAAGAAAACACCCCATGTCTGAACCATTCATATCCACAATTCAGGGAACCATCTAAGTCATATACAAATGGCTCCCGAAGACAGAAAACACCAACGATAGTAAACTAACTATACAAAAAGGATGAGCACAAATGCATACTACGTTGTCTATTTAAAACAAAACTACAATACTATCTTCCCGTCCAAAACTTTTTCGGCTTCTTCCAAACATCTATCCTTTAGCTCATTGCTATGGTGGAGGATTATTGCAGCTGAGTACTTCGTGCGTAAGTCAGACAGTTGAGACGCATTATTCTTCTCCAAACCACAATCCATATGCCTCATGCCATATATACCACAATCAACTTTGTTTGTGGTATCTTTCCAAGGCATGCATAGTCTAGACGGGGTGAATTTCCGGACAACACTAGCCATTTGCAGGCAGCCTTTAGTCTCCAAGTAGTTTGAAAACATCCGAACCTGCAAATATACCATGGAAAACAACTCCAAACTTCATAGACTATATATTACAATTAACCATATCATACTAACTAACTACACATAATTTCATACTTAACTACACACAATTACATACCTATTTAAACACACCCATTCTGCACTCAAAAATTATCTTCCAATAGCTTAAGTTTCAGTGTTTTTCTTTTCCATAGATGGATGCATAACTTAGGAGATTTCTTGCCATACAATGGTGTTTGGAAATTTTGAGGGCAAGCATGTCCCCACATTATATACCTAAACGCACATTATTCTGAGACAATATACATGCTCGCATAAAGTAACAAAAAACAATGTGCTATTACTAAATAAACATTATTACAAAACTATAAACACATAATTCTACAACTAAAACACATAATTCCATTCAGTATGCTATCCAAGACATATAGATGCTGAATAAACATAACAATCGGGACAAATGTTTAAGCAACACCTTGTACAAATTCTAATACCTAACAACACAATTTAGAACTGATAAAAACACAACATGCATAACTGATTGAACAAAAATAAAAAAGCTCACCAACTTGTCCGGCAAATCTCCATATTTCTCCATTTGCTTTCCAAACTGCAGACGAGTTGTCGATAATATGGCAGTTAAACCTCTTGACATCAAAGGTCACCAAAAAGATGTGCTCGCTATTACAAATCGGGAAGAAAAACTGAAACACATGCTACTCACACTTATACTTCTCTCTCTCCCAACCCAACTGATCGAGGGACGCAATAATATCCTAAGCCAAATAAATTATTCAAATTTTATAACGAATGTAACATGTAAACTTAATTCTGATAACTGTAAATCAAAATAAGCAGTCTTCAGCAGTATCAATTAAGAAATAAGATGCACAAGTGTAATGAAAGAAGGAAAACGGAGAGCACCAAACAACATTCAGAATCTGATTTGCACATCCCTTCATTTAGTTTCCTCTTCTTAAAACCACTATAGCGTAAATTCAACAAACCCCCAAAATTAAAACCCACATAATGTATATACATCACATTATCAAGCTTCAAAAATTTTGCAAATCTCTTATACCTAAAAGATTATTCCCTAAAATTAAACAAATAAGAACAATAGAAATTGATAATAAAAACCCAAATTAGAACCCTAACATCAACAAACACCAAAATCAAAAAGAAAATAAAAAATCACAGAAAACTTACAATGATTTGTGCGAGACCGACCGTGATGAAGATAGGAAGAAGATTCGTGTCAGTTGCAGATGGAGCCCGACGGTGGTGAAGAGATGAAGAAGACTCGGTACATCGGCTTCAAGATTTTGAAGATGGAACGATGGAGATGAAAGAAAGAAGAAGAAACGTATATCTGGAAAATAGGGAGAGAAAAAATCGCGGGATATTGATAATAAGATTCAGTTACCAAATTCAAAAATTAGGGATTTACAATTATATTCTTTGAATAAAAAGACAGATTACTTTCCTACCCTTGCTTTCCACCACCATGACTAAAATAGATGGGTAAAACGGACCATTGATTATTAAATCAAATGGTCTAGATGTGGTCTCATGTTCTTACCTAAAGGCCCTGGTCTCATTTGATCATATCCTATATATATATATATATATATATATATATATATATATATATAGGGAGGGGGCTATATGAGACCACCTCATAGGTAAGTCCATAGGAACCAATCCTAGCCACATATCCTGGATTTTCTAATGGCTGTGATTTTAAAGCTAAAATTACAAATTAAATCTTTGGAAAATAGAGGGAGGGGTAAATTAGTAATCCTACAAAATTACCCAATATTCATGGGATTCTATTCACATTATGACCACACAATCTCTCCAAATACCATATCAAATTCAACGTGAACAATCTCATTCTCCTTCTTCTTCGAACAAATCTCAGCCACCTTCTTCTTCGAACAAATCTAAGTCACCTTCTTCGTCAAACAAATCTCAGTCACCTTTGCTTGTATAGAACACAGGCAATCCTTCCAAATCTCATAGCAAATCAACGTGAACAATCCTTCATCTTCATCTTCTTCGAACAAATCTCAGTCACCTTCTTCGTCAAACAAATCTCAGTCACCTTTGCTTGTATAGAACACAGGTAATCCTTCCAAATCTCATAGCAAATCAACGTGAACAATCCTTCATCTTCTTCTTCAACGCACTATTGTGTGAAAAAAGTTGCAGACAATTCGCCATAGTTGCTAGAGCTCGACTTCAGTTCGAAGTTTGCTTATGAAGATGTAATTTGTTGCTTTTGTAGATGTGTCATGGTGCTTTTATATACCATTAACTACATAAGCAAGTCATAAGCAACAAACCCATACTACATAAGCAACAATCCTATACTACATAAGCAACAAATATACACTACGTATGCACCATGAATACATTAACTACATAAGCAAGTCATAGCAACAAGTGAACAAACCCATACTACATAAGCAACAAGCCTATACTACATAAACAACGAATATACACTACGTATGCACCACAGATACATTAACTACGTAAGCAAGTCATAAGCAACAAACTCATACTACAAAAGCAACAAGTCTATATTACATAAGCAACGAATATACACTACGTATGTACCACGAATACATTAACTACATAAGCAAGTCATATGCAACAAACCCATACTACATAAGTGATAAGCATATACTACATAAGCAACGAATATACACTACACATGCATCACAGATACACTAACTACACAAGCAAGTCATAAGCAACAACCTTATACTACATAAGCAACAGAGAAATTTTTTGAAACCGAAATCGGAGAGAGAGAGTGTGCGTGAAGAGTGGGTGAAATCGCGTGAAAGAGGGAATAAAATCTCAATAATTGATTCTATAATGCAAAATGACCACCCTACCCTTCTTAGTTGCTGAAACAAAAAAAAATAAACATAAAACCCCCTAAAAATCTGGACCACCCAAAATTGTTAATCCATGGTTATAATGTGTCCTCATGGACTCACCCCAAGTAGGAGGACCTATTTGATCCATATCTTATATATATATATATATATATATATATATATATATATATATATATATATATATATATAGGGAGAGGGTTATATGAGACCACCTCTTAGGGTAAGTCTAGAGGGACCAATCCTAGCCACATATCTAGATTTTTCAATGGTTGTGATTTTAGAGCTAAAAATTCAGATTAAATGTTGGTAATTAGAGAAAGGGGTAAATTAGTCATCCTACAAAATTACCCAATATTCATGGAATTCTGTTCACATTATGATAACACAATCTATGCAAATCTCACATCAAATTCAACGTGAACAAATCTCATCAATCTTTCTTCTTCTTCAAGCAAGATCTTGTGAGAAATCATTCATCATTCTTTTTCAACGCACTATTGTGTGAAAAATGTTGCGCACAATCTGCCATAGTTGCTAGAGCTTGACTTCAGTTCGAAGTTTGCTTATGAAGATGTAATTTGTTGCTTGTGTAGATGTGTCATGGTGCTTTTATATACCATTAACTACATAAGCAAGTCATAAGCAACAAATCCATACTACATAAGCAACAATCCGATACTACATAAGCAACAAATATACACTACGTATGCACCACTTAATACATTAACTACATAAGCAAGTCATAAAGAACAAACCCATACTACATAAGCAACAAGTCTATACTACATAAGCAACGGATATACACTATGTATGCACCACGGATACATTAACTACATAAGCAAGTCATAAGCAACAAACTCATACTACATAAGCAACAAATCTATATTACATAAGCAACGAATATACACTATGTATGCACCACGAATACATTAACTACATAAGCAAGTCATAAGCAACAAACTCATACTACATAAGCGATAAGCATATACTACATAAGCAATGAATTTACACTACACATGCATCACAGATACATTAACTACATAACCAAGCCATAAGCAACAACCCTATACTACATAAGCAACATATAATTTTTTTTTGAAACTGAAACACTAGAGAGAGAGTGTGCGTGAAGAGTGGATGAAATCGTGTGAAAGAGGGAATGAAATCTTAGTAACTGATTCTAAAGTGCCAAATTACCACCCTACCCTTTTTAATTGCTGAAACAAAAAAATAAACATAAAAAAGTCCTAAAAATCTGGACCACCCAAAATTGTTGATCTATGGTTAGGATGTGTCCCCATGGACCCACCCCAAGTAGGAGGACCTATTTGATCCATATCATATATATATATATATATATGTGTGTGTGTGTGTGTGTGTGTATTTTTATATGGATATATTTTTACTTTTTATTTTTTTTAGGTAGGCCGAAAAATAAAATAAAAGAAAAAAAGTTGATACTAGCTAGGACTCTTTCCTGGATTTGTATTGCAATCCCTTCAAAGCGTTAATTAATTAATTTTTATATTCTTTTATTTCATAGTCAAATCTCATTACTCTGCGAATCCGAAAATTTTCAATTGTGAACCAATCATATTCGATCGCTGATTTTCTCAAGATAATGAAATTCTAATTTATATAATAATATCAAAATAACAATAAAAAAGATAGACCTAATGCCATGCCACGATCCCACTTCAACTTCATTCACTGTTATACAAGGATTAGAATATTAAAAAAAAAACCTCTATATAAACCACACTAAGTATCAATTAATATTCTTTAATTTAGACGTGAAAAGCATTAACCAGAAATTAGCTCTTCATCAGATCAATCGAAAAACGGATGGCAGAAGAAAATTCAGTTGTGGAGCAATCAACAGCATTAATGAAATTCAATCGGGACAAAGATCACTACATACTCGGCGCCGGTGGCCTTAGCACCACCAATCACATGGCCACCGTATATAAAGCCAACTACGTCGATCCAAACACGGGGATCCAAACCCCTATCGGAGTAAAGATGTTCAATTTAGACAAAATCGAAGATATCTATTCGTTAACAGGAGAAATTCTTGAAGCCGAGGCTTTCGACCATGAAAACACGGTTAATGTTCACTGCTCATTTAAGGTCAAGGATGAGCTCTGGATAATCATGCCCACATTACCCAGATTCTCGTTGCGTTCCGTGATTCGATCCTCGTTTCCAAAAGGTATTCCGAAAAAGTCTGTTTATTTTATTCTGAAACAAACCCTTAAAGCTTTAGACTACATGCATGGGAAAAATAAGTTGCATCGGAATATCGACGCTGGATGTATCTTCTTGGACGAGGAATCCAGGGTCAAACTCGCGTTTCGTTCGCTTACGTACGAAGAGAATTACTCGAACGAATCGCCAGGCGGTTATCCGGGCTGGACAATGGCCCCAGAATTGATGATTGATTATAGAAAGGGGAGCAGCAAAGCTAGTGATGTGTGGATGTTGGGGTTGTTAGCCCTGGAATTGTTTTATGGCGGGATTCCAGCTTTTGATTTCCAGGAATTTCAGTTTTTGGTCATGGGGATTGAAGATGAATTTGGGATTTTGAAGAAAAAGGAAAATATTAATAATCGACGGGTTTTGGGTTCCTCCACGTTTACTTGGAAATTCGGTTTTCTTTGGTGTTTTAGCAAACGGGGGAAGAAGATTCCAGAGGAATTGGGAGAGTTTGTGGGTGCATGTCTTTCCAGGGATCCAAAGAAGAGGCCCACGACGAATCAGCTAATGGAGTACGAGTTGTTTCAGAAGATCAGCTTTGAAGGGGAAAAGAGTATCGCAAAACTGAATAAGGCTTGGAAATACAGCTGATTGATCAATATTAATTGTGGACATCGATCTAATGCAACTGATCCAATCTTGATGTATTTTTTTTTTTTTTTTTTAAGTTTTTAGGGTATATTTTCTGTTTAATCTAGATTTGTGTGTGCATGTCTTTCTGTTTCGTAAAATTTGCATTGTTTGATTTTCTGTCATGTAAATAAATTAACAGAGATTGACCTTAATTAATACACATGAATTGGTGTTAACTTGGAGTTAGATATGCAATGCTATGTTTTAAATTCTTTCTCAAAAGTATTTCGATTTCTCCAAAAATTAATTATGTTGGTTAATTGGCATATTTTCCCAATTATTATATGGTTCTTGAAAACACTTAACTAAGAGAAAAAAAAAATCCTCTGCTTTCAACTTCGAGTCATAATTTTCAATTTTTTTTTTTCAAAACTTATGCATCTTTATTTTTTTTTTGGAAAAAAAAACCACAACAAAAGACACCTATATATTCTGAAAAACGATCGATAATTATAAAACATTTTTCATTTCAAAATTTCCACCTAAAATTCTGGGTTTATTAATGGCTGCGTATCTTTCCAGGGAGGGATCCTAGTCCTAGTAGAGACCGAATCACAGCTAATGAAGTACGAGTTGTTCCAGAAGATTGATCAATATTTTTGAGACAACTTAATTATGTAAACTGATCGACCATGCTATATTGTTTGAATTTATTTCTCCAATATATTTTTCATTTCCACTTAAAAACGTGTTTGCTGGCATATTTTCGCAATATTTGTTTTCTTGAAAATATTACTAAAAGAAACTCTACCTTTTAACTTCCGTCATAATTTTCAATGCTGTTTTTTTTCAAAGCTTATTTTTTTTTCAACCACAAAACACACGTTATTTTATATTAGAGACGAATAAACTTAACATAGTTTTTCACAGGTATCACTCACCCTTTATAAGGGTATTAACCAGGGTTTGAACCCTGTATCTTTCAGTTTCTTTAATATTTTTCTCCTCCCCTCCAACCAGTACTCCCAATTTATTAAAAATAACATAGTTTTTTCACAAAATATCCACCAGTCATCAATTTTAAATAAAACCTTAAGATGAGAATATTATAATATATAACACGTCTCTTTCTATAGCACTCCACTGACATGGGACATAGAATCTTGTTCTACTTTCCATGTTCTACTTCCTACTCCTTATATTGGATGAAAGACGTATACAATTATGACATCATCTTATACAAATGTCATTTATCCGATACAATGGAATAGGGAATTAAACAAGAAAATGGAATAGAAAATCTCAATCCAGATCCTGGAGGCCGAAAAAGTAATTTGCTAAGTTCTTACATTGAAAAATGAAAAAAAAATAATTATAGCTTTAAGATTTTTTTTAATGTAAAAAGCAGAAAACTATAAGAGTTAGAACCAGTGCATATCAGAACATTTCCCAAACTAATGATCATCAAAAACCACTCGACATCAGAAAATTCACACACATTAACTCTTCACTGTAAAAAAAATCTAATTTTTATCACTAAATTTTATAGTTAACTATATAATGCATATAGAATAGAAAATATTATTTTCCCCCAAACCATACCAACCAATTACCAAATCACCAACATATATCTTAAATTTACCGATAGAAATGCCGTAAGTATTTACCAATAATTTTATATTTTGTTGGTAAATAATTATTTACAATGATTTTACCTATTCTTTATAATTATTTTAATACATACCTATATATTTTTCTGTAGGTAAATTGGTTTTTTCATGTAGTGATTCTAAATTCTTTTGTCTTTAACCAACGTGGATTGACAGCCCAGTGATATATGAGTCGACCTTTTCCTAAGTTTTTTTCTTTTAAGAAAGAGGTAATTTTAATTTACCCCCAATATATACAAGTTTTTCTAATTTGTCCACTTAACTTTGCATTGTTCTATATATTTTACCTCCTCAACTTCGCAAATTGTTGCACTTAAACTATAATTTGCAAATTTACCCCTCACTGTTAGTGCATTGTTTGTAGCTACTACATCTCGAACAATTATTCGGATCCATTTTTCTCTTTAAAATCTCTTTATTGTTTGTCAATATACAAATAGTACTAAATAATAGTAAATTTCATTAATAAACCTAGACTATGTTATAACCATTTTCAGGGATCTTAAAATAATATAACCACACTAGTGCATAAAAGACCATAAAAATCGCCCAATATGCATCGCTTCCCAATGATAAATGATGCATAAAGTGAGCGGTGGCAAATTTAAAAATAATACAAACATTTTAGGTATCACTTATTAATTAATATCCGATACATATAATATTTTTTAATTTTTTTAATTAAATTAATTACTTTGGGTATCGGTTCCTATTTAAAAACGCTACCTAAAAAAACTTTAGGCAGCGTTTTCTGAACAAAAACCGATACATAAAGTGTTTTTATTTTTTAATTAATTTTTTAAGTGAATTTTGAAGCCCAAAAGCTGGCAGTTGCACACATCTCCCACGTCAATCTCACATTCACAAAACATCACCTGCACATCTCCGTCCCCGTCGATTCAAGCCGGTCCCCATCGATCCTAGCCCTAGAAGTGTTAGGGATAGTGCCCTTAAAGCAATTGTGAATTGTTTTTGATTATTAACAAAGGCGACATTTATTTTCGAACTCTTTTGCATATTGTATGTATTTTCTTGAACATCATGAAAATCCCTAGTTTATTTATTGTAACCATAATCTTAGTATATAAGAGTTATATACAAGAGGATTAAGATTATGGATAATAAACTAAAAATAAGTCCGTGATGAAATTAATTAAAGTATGTGATCTTTAATTAAAACATCATTAATGCGGCCCAGAACATTTTGAATGTGACTGTCTTATCCGGACCGTCGATGTGGAGACATCTTAGTGGGGGCATTTATATATGATTTGATCATATAGGACTTGGACCGATTTAAATTGAATTTTCCATACAAATTCCGTTGTAGAAATGGAAAATCAAATTAAATCACTAGATGATCATATATGGATAAATCTTAATCCTGAGTGATTATAGACTCCTGTTTATTTCTGTGTGATTCTTAATTTGCTCGTTTAAGTCTGGTCCCGCGACATTCCCAACACTTGCATTTTAGATTCACATTTGAATTAAATAGCCGGGAATATAAATTCACGAGATATGGAATCCATTCCTTCATGGGAAGTAGAAAGACGATTCTCTCATTTGTTAATTCTCGAACCGAATGGTTTGAGATCTCTAATTTATAATCCGATTATAAATTAACCATTCGCTAGTGAATTAATGGTAAATGAGGATAAGAGGTAATTGAAGAGGTTTAACGGATACTACCAGCTTCAATTACGAATTGTCCATGGAGGATTAATCTATATGTAATGATTATATCAAATTGGACTGATTCAATTCGTAGAGTAAGATATTCTATAATTATAAGAGTGCAATTCAATTTATAGTGGAGTAATATCGAATTAATAAGTCGAATAAATTAATTAAAGAGTTAATTATTTATTCGATTTATTGAGCTTATAATTATAGGTCCATGGTCCCTGGTTCGCCTTCCTAGAGTAAACGGGTTAGAAATAATATTTTCGTTCCTAAGGGTTTATGGAAAATAGTTTTCCAAAATATTTGAGCTAATATATTAATATCGATTAATTAGGGAATATATGATACTCTCTGATTTTAGTTGATCGGGAATTAAATAAATATAAGATATTTATGATATTAATATAATTATTAAGTTGGTAATTATATTGGATAATTATCAATTAGAGTTTGAGTCTATCTAGAATTATGAATTCTAGATTAGATAGGAAATTGAGTTGGAGTAAACCGATCAACCAGCCATAAAAAGGGACCACATCTCACAATTGAGACTTACGTTTTCAACTGCCCATCTCATTCCCGTAGAGTTTTTTCGGCCACCACACCAGAATATTGAAAGAAATTGAGCCGGCGCCTTACCACAATTGAAAGAAATTTGATTGGCTAATGTTTTTTTGCAAAAACAAATTCAAATAGTCTTTGGCATTCTTATTACAAGTTTGACCAATCAATTGCAATTGGACGTCAGTTTCAAGTTTTAATAAGCTAGTTGAGTTTTTCAAATTGGTTTTTGTGATTTTATTTTAAGCCTAGTTCAATTCCCCTCCTATCCAATTAGCCTAATCCTACGATCTCATGAGTTGAGTACATCGTAGGAAAATAAAAGTTAGGAACTTAGAATTATTATTTGGGTGCCCACACACTGCCGTTGATAGGGAGGATCGAATTGAAAGATCGTGGTGTCTACGAGCTTCGAGGATTCGAATGATTGATGGAGAAAAAGCGAAGAACAAGAAAATCGTCGAAAGAGGTAAATTTTCTGTTCTTCCTTTAGTTTGAATAAATTTAATAAGCATGATATTATGTTCTTATATCTAAAATTCGATTTTTGAAATTCCTCGCTTCCGCTTTTGTTCAATTTTATTGAAAAGCCGGATCTTATTTGACCCGTATTAGATCCGGGACCCGAATAATTTCCAACAAATGGTATCAGAGCCATTTGGTTTTTGATATAAGAACTAGATCTACTTTATTAAATTTATTTTGGAGTGGGTTTATGATTTGATCTTGCATGTTTTGATATATGGATGCATGGGCGTTTTTGAATTTAAGACATCAATTCAAATCGTCATATTTATTATTCCGCGAATTAATATTTATGTGATGTATATGTGATATATATACCATGCATATTGACATGTCATTCATGGAACCCACTCCCAAGCATGTCATGCATCATGATAATTGAATTGTTTAATTGTTATGATAGATCTATGAGATGGATTGAAATTGTTATAAAAGTGTTTTATATGGTTTTTAAAATTGATATAAAAGTGTTTTATATAATTTTAAAATTTTGTATAAAAGTGTTTTATATAATTTTTTAAATTTTGTATAAAAATGTTTATATGATTTTAAAATTGGGATAATTGTTTGGAATTAATTTTGTGAAAAAAGGATCCAATTTTTATGAAAAATCTCCGAATTACATGTTTTAGAAACAAAATAATTCGGATTCGCGTTCGGGCAGCCAGAGGCGCACCGGCGGCACTCGGCAAAGGCGATGCCGGCAAAGCTTAAAGGCGGGGCTCGGGCATATCCCGTTTTCAGTTGGCGCGTTGTTTCCTTTGTTCTTTCACGAAATTTTTCCGTTTTATCCCTATTCCCTTCATTATTTTAATAATTTAGGGGCTTTTAAAATGATTAAAATTATTATTTAATTTCTAAAAGTTAGATTTTTTAATTAGAGAATTTTAATCAATAGACCAATAGGATTGGACTTGACTTATTAAAACATAAGATGTTTTATAACTTAAATGTTTAGGAAGCATTTATTATAAAATAATGAGTGGGAGAAGGATTCATGACAATAAATCCTATGGCCTCCATTATTGATCAAAGCACCGTGAGATTTAAGTGACGCCTCGCGACGCTCAGATTCGTCCCCCTACGGATGGTTTTAACTTAAATCAATAATCAAGGCTTAATCTCCGAAAGGATAAGAATTTAAAATTTAACTCTTAATTTTCCTACCCTACGGCGGCGATTTTGAGTTAATTTTTAAAATTCAAAATAATGGGTAACACTCATAAGGATACAATCAAATAGTTTGGATGTATCTAGGCTAAATTAAAAAGGTGATTAATAAATAAATGAAGATATGAGATGTCTTGATTATTTATTTATTAATTTGAGATGGTCTCGATTTAATCGTCATTTGATTTGACCTACCCTACGGCGGCTTCTCAAATGTGGGATTAAATTACCTTGGCACTATTGTACTTGCTATAAGTTTTCCGTAGGATAAGGTAATGCTAGTCCTTATAACACAACAAAGGTTTATTAGTGCTTTTGATTCAGGTGGCAGAGGGTGCAAAAGCTGCTGGCGCCTCGCGAATAATTGGAATAGATATTGATAGCAAAAAATTCGATACAGGTATGTGCCACCTTCATCATCCCCATATGCATTTCAATGCCTAACCATCGATTCCTCATGTAATGCATGAATTCCGATTCGTACCAGCAGTTGATTCCTTCTTTTTATAATACTGTGTAGTGATCTAAAGGTGATTATGTGATTCTTACATATTTTCTTATGAGCTAAAAGACTGGTGTATATGCATTTCTATGATATAATTACTAACTATTCTAAAGAGGGAAAAAAGAGAAGAACTGCTAATATGCTGAAAGTGTGAATGAACTTCCTTTTGTTTGCCTTATGCTTTCCACTGTGGATAATGGCCATTCTTCAGGTGATATTTTAGAGTGTAATAGTAAAATAAAAATAACAGCATCCTATGTGAATTCCCAACCTCATAATCATTGTTTGATTAGATTACAAAAGCTGAGACCACTTTGCTATTCCAAAAGCTCCAACAACATTTGCTGGTGGTAAAGCGTAATTTCCACAGGATCACAAACCACCGACAGCCATGATTAAGGTTAATGGCCAATTACCAGGCTCACATGTAGTAATAATCACAAGTTAAAGAAGATTAAACTCAATGAGGTGAGATTCTGTTGGTTGATATAATCATGATATGAACAAACAATGCATCATCCAAACAAAACCAGCAAGATTGCTTTCATTGACAAAGACAAAGCAAAAACAAAAAAAGTTAAACAAAAAGGGGCTAATATGAATCATCATATATTACAAACGTTTTTCATTTTTTTTTTTTTCCATAACTCCAATGTTTTTTTGACATTCACACAAAGCAAGAAGTTATTATTTAGATAGCATACTTGAAGAAGACTCTAGTAAAATACATACCAGATGTTAAATGTATTTTTAGTTGTCATCTTGCTACCAAAAAGTTTATGCTGACAAACTCATTTTTCTTAGTTGAAAGCTTCTTGTCATTGTCCAACAATCAGTGCAAAAAATATGAAAATTCTGTTAATATGTTGAACAAGTATAACAAAACTGAGAATGATATGTGTGCTTAATCATGCTTATTTGTAATATGAAGATAGATCACTTTCCTCTTCTCATATGTACATCGTTTTAAATCACTTCTCTCTTCTCAAATAGATCAGTTTATCTTCATTTTTTTTTTTACTTTTTTTCCTTTTTATTTCCTTTTTATTGATTAATTCACGTGTTTTCTCATATGCAGGGCTGAGCAAGAGAAGTCTTAAGTCAAGAGAAGCACTACATAAAGTTTATGACTACATTTTAGCTGCCACTTCTTTGTTTCGAAGGTAACCTCTAAAACATAATGTGTGTAAGAATATATATGTATTGGTATATATATGAAATGGATGGAGGAGGGGATTGCATGTTGATAATTATTGTTGGTGGATGAATTTTGATGTATATGTTTGTTTAAGGAGATGATGCGAGATGTTAGTTAATATATTTTAGGATGATGCGTGAGGAATATTTTAGTTTTAAATAGTTATTGAATTTAATATTATGCAGTGGTAGATATGGATCGTAGTTGGATGTATGGTCGACGCAATACACTTGAATATCTGCAAGGGGTTGAAAATTTTATAAAATTTGCTGAGGAAAATCAAATTAAAAATTGCGAGGAAATGATTGTGTGTCTGTGTTGTGACTGTAAGAATCTGAGAAAGTTTCGTAGTTCTGAACAAGTGAAGAACCATTTGATGCGTCGTGGTTTTAAGGAAGGGTATACACGATGGATATGGCATGGTGGAAGTCTTTCTCCTAGTACGAGGACCAATGATAATACAGTTAAAAATGAGGATAGTAATCATGACGGTATTCATGCAGAGACTGACGATAATATTGTCGAGAATGATGAAATAGATGCAATGATGCATGATCTTGATGAAGATTTTAACAAAATTCCTCACGTATTTGATAGTTTCTTTGTTGATGCTGGAAAACCTCTATTTTCTGGATGTAGTAAATTTACCAAGTTATCTGCCATGCTTAAACTATATAACTTAAAAGCAAAGAATGGATGGAGTGACAAGAGTTTCACGGGGTTATTAGTGCTTTTAAGAGACATGCTTCCTGATGATAACGAACTTCCTAGTTCAACCTACGAGGCAAAGAAAATGTTGTGCCCACTAGGTATGGATATTGAGAGGATACATGCGTGTCCAAATGATTGTGTACTGTACCGTAAAAAATTGAAAAACTTGAATGTTTGTCCAAAGTGTGGGGCATCACGGTATAAAAGAAAAAGCGCAAATAATAGAGTGAGGGATAAGAAAGGTCCACCAGCAAAGATTGTTGTGGTATCTGCCCGTGATACCAAGATTTAAACGCTTGTTTGCAAATGCAAATGATGCGAAAAATTTGCAGTGGCATGCTGAAGGGAGGAAAGAAGATGGAAAATTAAGACACCCAGCCGATTCACCTCAATGGAGAAACATTAATCGAATGTTTCCTGAATTTGGTTGTGAAAATAGGAATCTTAGGCTTGGACTAGTGTCTCTATTGAGTTTGACCCTCATGGTCAGACGATTGGTCAGCATGCTAGATACTTCAAAAGCTACATTGGTGGTTTGGTTCGGAATCATATAGATATTAACATTACCGATTGGCATCAAGTGGACCAAGGGCTTAAAGATATGATTTGGGAAGATACTAAGGTGTCTAATAACTTTATTGACATTATTTGTTGTTATATGTCCGACTAATCATTAATTATTTATTAGTTTTAAAGCTTATTTGATTGTGTGTGATTGTAACTATTCAGAAATACTTCAACATTCCCAATGACGATCAGCAACGTATTACTTTAAAGGTCATGGGGCGATGTGGAGAGGCTTCAAAACAAGATTGGTTGGAAATTTTATCAAGACAAAACACAAAACATATAGTTCTCTGCAAGAAATTGTATACTTCGATCACGAGTGCACAATGGGAGAAATTTGTGGCGATCGTCAGACGGATGAGTTCAAGGTATGTAATCAATTATTTTAAATAATAGTATTATTTTATTAATTAATAAACTAAAATGAAGTGATAATTGTTATTGTAGGAAAAAAGTAAGAAAGCGAGTGAAAGTCAATCGCAAAATGTGCACCCACATTATCTAGGGCCACTTGGATACATCGACAAGAGACCGTAGTGGATTAAATCAGACCCTTTATCATCTTCATCTTCGTGTGCGCCTATGAGCTCCGTCATTCCATCACACGATCGTAGTTTAGATTGGCTTCGAGCCCGGTCTAAAAAAGGAGAGGATGGGAATTATTACATCCCAAACGATGCAACAAAGGCGATATTTGAGAAAATTGTTATATTAATAATTTCTATTTGCAGGAAGATATAAAGTCAAAATTGAAAAGAAAAGGTCACGTGTATATGACTGATGAGATATCTTCCGTTGTTGATGCTACATTACAATATCTGGGGAAGAACTGCAAAAGGCTACACTCGTTGTTAATCTCGATGCCTGCGAGTGCGGATTACTTCCAAATGGACCTAGATCAGTCAATCTTCCAGCATTCAAATGTTTCTAGCATTTTCGTGATGATAAAGGACATTGTCGACTTGTTCAAGATGGATTGGCTTGGTGTTTCAATTATACAAGTGTTTATGTTGTAAGAGTTTTTATATTTCGTTAATTTGATATTAAACTTTAATTTCATTTGGTTTTGAATTTGTTTATTTAATGATTTTTAGGTATCTTAATGGGTTGTGCGAGCAATTCAATATCGAATCCATCGGGTTTTTATGTCTGTCGCAGATCGCGATGCAAAATATTAACCTAAATGTCAGTAGCGTGACATCGTATCTAACTAAGGCCATGTTGGACATGACTCGCACAAATTTCATTTTAGCGCCGTACCATCATTACAACATAAGTAACATTAGGTAACACCAAAAAAATGTTACCTAATAGCCATAAAATGTTACTATAGACAATAGGTAGCACTTTGATCGGCGCTGCAGTTGCTCGTGCTACCTATAGTCTAAGGTATCACTTTTGGTAGCTTTTAGTAACACATTTTCTAAGTGTAACATTAAGTCGTCTATTGTAACACTTTGAAGTAACACTTCTAAAATGTTATAGATGACATCTTATGTAGCACTTTTTTGTCAAAATGTAACACTTTTTTTGTAGCATTTTTTATTGTATGGTAGCATTTCATCCAGTAATTGTATCACTCTGAATCATTTTTCGTAACATTTTTTTAAAAATTACGTAGCACTTTAAATGATCACATGTATCGCTTTTCGAGTGATTATGTAACACTTTTTTTGTCCAATATACCATTCTTTGGTAGCATTTTTGGATGTATAGTAACATTTTATCCAATAATTGTATCACTTTAAACTTTTCATTGTAGCACTTTATAATAATTATGCAGCACTTTAACCATCTTATATATCACTTTTTACTATCGATGTCTACTCTTAAAAAACTGTTGTATTTGCTATGAAACACAATGGGTCAAAATCTGTTTTTGTGATGTGTTACACAACCGTTTAGTACTTTTGTTATAGCATTTTTTTGTTTAGTTTCTTTAAAAAAATCGTTGCCCATTGATAATTGAACTGATGCCGAATTATTTAAACCCTGTAATAGAGAAATAATACCACTTTAACATATCTAAATCAACCAACAATTCAAATATATCAATCTTTATAGCCCAAAAATAAAGGTCATGAATTAACAATTCAGTATACCTTTTACCAACAATGCTAACTACATGATCAATTTCCTAGACCACAAAGGTTTTCAACTTTTCAAAGTAGGAACCACATAAAATTAATGTTAGATAATAATGTATTTGTACTCTCATGCAATCAAAATCTTTTTCCTAGATTACTTCAAAAATAAACTTGGCATATGTGTATTTTCCAAAATAAGCTTGACCTGTCCAACTTCACACCAATATCATCACTGTAATCATCATTGTAATCATCATGAACCTACAAAACATAGTACATACAATTATTATGTTCAAGAGGCATTTTGATATTACGCGCTAAATTAACATTCAACATGTCTTGAGAGCATATTAATAATGATAAAAGTTGACAACACTCATATTAGTAACCTTGTATTTCCGGTGCAGTTTCATTTTCTGGATACCCTTTGCAAAAAGGGTTCAAACAATTGATCAAACGCTGACGAGATAAAAACAGAGCAACTCTAAAATTAATTGGCAATTGATCAAACACTTGAGCACATACCAGAGAGTATTCATCTACGAGATTTTTAAATTTACATACATGTAATAAGTTGAACAACCAGTACAATGTGCTACACGATTTTGTACCATTCTGTGAAACACCACCATTCATATTATATAATTGCAGATGTCATTAATTAATAATTAGTACAAACAGGCAGGAATATAGTTGATTTATTCTTGCCCTGATCACTTGAAGAAGCAGAAAGCAGATCTACAGAAGTTGCAGGGCCAAAAATTCTCTTCATATTAAGCTTGTCCTTCATAATTTGCTGACATGTTGAATGTACGAACAGTTAAGAACAAAAGTTTGAGGAAATACACTAAAGAAGGAGAAAACCGTTATTATTTTCTCCTCTTTAGGAACAATGCTTCATACTTGGCATCAATTAGCACTGATCAAAGGTAAAAAAACAACAAGAAGAAATGCTCAAATCTTAATTTTTTTCCATGTAAATTTAGAGCAAGCAATTCAAAAAATTATTAGAAGCATGTACTTGAATTACTTACGTCCTGCGTGAGAATTGGAAATTCTTTGTTTCTCATCTTAATATTGAACATGAAGCTAAAATTAGAAAGACTAGTAGTATATGTCATATGTTCTGATGCATTCAAGAGCTAAAGCTTAGAAGTGTCCATTTCAACACGAGGTTTTTGTTTACTGAAAATTAAGCAAGAGACTACCTCAAGGACTAAAAATTGTCACCATCACAGTGCAAAACATAGTGAGTGATGAACTTCAGATAATATCGATACTACTCTAGAGTGCAATTAACTAATGGACATATGCACCATAGAAGTGAAGAGATTATTGAGAAATTTTCCCTCGGTGTTGTAAAGCTGGTATTACAACTAGCAAACATGTCGAAAATCAAGAAGCCGCATCAAAGGTTATGTTTCTAAGATTATGCAACACTTGAATGAATGCAAATGGCAGTTATATATTCACCTGAATGTAGGCCTTTGGTTGTGGGCAGTTCTATATCCTTGATAATCTCAGCGTATATTCTATTATAGTTCGGCAATCTCTACTAGCAACACCTTCAAAGAACTCCATTACATTAATCCGATCATTATTGAAAAGTTCGGTAGTCATGCCTACATCAAGTATACACAAAAGGCATGTAAAAGCATAATTGGTCTCCTGAACAAACTTCTGATCAAAAGCGATTGCATCTCCTTGTTCAGTAAACCGTTGTTTGTTATGCATATTATCAAGATAATCTAGGATCTCTAATCCTTCAACACGTACTTCACTGAATAAGGAAATGACCATTAGGGAAGAAATCAACAAAAAACTATATCTAACATATCCAACATAATTGTGCATTGGTGATAAAAAACAACTATTTTTCGAAATAATGTACCAACAAGAACAACACAAGTAGAAGACCATCCCGAATGAAAAATTGACAAAATAGAATGTAGATTGTAGAGTTAGAGAAATTTATATTGTCAGCCTAATCCTGACATATATAAATCCCACTTTAACAATTTCGATCTATAGAAATTAGATCTCAATGCTTAGAATTATGTGTCAGCAAACAGTTTTCTATGCTAGAAAATCAAACACAATCGTTTGGAAAAAGAAACAACAATTTTGAACTCATGACTTAATTTTTTTGTTTAATTCATAACCAAATGGAAGTTGAAATAGATTATAGCATCATAAGTCAATTAAGTAATTCAATAAATTATAATTTATATATAGTTTGTGGCTATCCATCAAAAATTCTCTCACTACTTCTCTCCTCTCCCCCAAAACATTAACACACAAACCAGCCGCCCCCCTCCCTCCCTCCCTCCCTCCCTCTCACACATAATCATCTTAGCCTTGCCCCTCCTCTTCACCATGGCCGGAGACCAAAAGACCCATGGTCTCCGGTCACTAGCCCCTCACTTTCCAGTGGCTGCTCCTCCTCATGTGGTAAGGTTCTTCTGAGCTTGGCTTGCGGGTTTAGGAGTTTTTGAGAGTGGTGGCGGCGGTGTTTGGAGGTGGTTTTGGCGAGGGATGGACTATGGCGTGGATATGAGGGAGAGGAAAATTTCATGTCTTTTGGCTTTCTATCTTCTTTGTAGTTGTTTTTACTTGTCCCCATTAGGTGGCTTTTGTCCCAATAAGTGGCATTTTCTTCTTCTTTTCAGTCTTTTTTGTCCCACGTGTGGCTTTTGTTCAGAAGACTCAGATGTGCATTTAACTGATGATATGCGACAAAAGCGAGATCAAGTTCGTCGGTATATGTTTTGTCCAACGCCTACCATTTTATTGTTCAATACTGATTTTCTTATGAAAATCCTGGGGGAAAATGGCTTATCGCAGATGATCCCGTGTATTAACATAAAATGTTGGCATTTGTGAAAATTAAAAAGCCGATCTTTTTCACTTCAATGAAAAATGAAACATCCTCGAGGCCTCAATATCCTGGTCATCTCGGGGATAAGCTCAATTCAAATTGATATATCTTCCTGATTCTGGGCTTACAATATTGAAAGTTCAAAAGCAAAGATGATTAACGAGAGAAAATGACACTAACTGTTTGAATTCCAAGATATACTACATTCACCACGATAAATTGCATCAAAGACTCCACAATCAATATAGTGTGTTAACCACAATGAATTGCCTCAATACCACAATTTACCACAATCTAATTTTGACACCAATAAACGGAATAAGTAGACTTATTCGGATAAATATGCATAGCAATGCATTATGTTTTGTATCAATTTTTTCCTTCTTAGAGATAGAAATCCTAGCGCGAACAACTCAACCTTTTACCTTTGGTGAAAAGTTACATTACTAGATTAACTTGATTTCAAAATCAAAGGGCCAATAACTTAACTTAGACATGATTTCAACACCATGATTATAATCTAAGGTTTGTTCTTCAACATGAGCATATGATGCAACAAACATTTTAAATTAATCAAGCAAGCCACCGGGAGGAAACTCCTATACAAAATCTCAGCCCATCTATAATTTAAACAATGCGAATATACAAACACCATCGCACTACTTAGTACAACATAGAGTCGACTGGTTGAAACTCTCTATCTAAACATTTTCAATGTGCCCTGTTAATATCATATCTCACATAACTGGAACAAATGGCAAAAATGAGGTAGTGGCCCTGTTAAAAGATTGAGGAAAACTATCAAAGTACAAAAGCCATACCTTCTTCCCAGCAACTGACTTTAGTTTTCCCAAAAATGTTCTATCGTTTCCCTTTTAGTGGCTAGGGCTTATAGTTAAAATTGGGATTATTTTCTCACCGAGGCCTCATGGACGGCGATGGGCTGTTGGTACTGGCGTCGGCATCGACGGTGGGTGGGCTGACTTGAGGTCATGGGGCAAACGTAAGAGCGGGAGATGAGAGTTGAGATAGGTGATTGGGGTGCTGCTTTTGAGGCTGATACTGATGATAAAGGCTATAAAATTATATTTCTTATTAATCCAGGACCACAAATGATAGTGTACCTCGAACTGCCAATTTTTTGATATATCGTTATCTCATAAACCCTTATATGTATATCTGATAGTAATTTGTTTTTGTACTCATTTGGAGTAAATTTTTATGTTGATGGTCCGGATATACGAATTATAATGCTACTCTTGGGCTTAAAGAAGCTCCCGCAGATTCTCTTAGTTGTAGATAGTACCATATTATTTTGTTTTCTATGCTATGTGGATCACTTTGTTTTCACTTTCCTTTATATAGATAGCATTTTTTTCTTCTCGTGAACTTTTATCGTCTCTGCTTTGTCTCGCTATTCGTGATGTGTTTGCCGACAAGCATTTATATGGTTTTCGTGAAAGGTATTCGGATCAACGAAATGTCAAGGAGATAAGGGCGACACTTGCGTAGTTGTACAGAAATTTCTCAAAAACATGACGAATTATGTTGCGATTAGTTGCGTCAACAGCTGCCGATTGTCACGTGCATGTTCAAAAGCTCGGTTTTGGAAGCACTGCTATTGGCTATTGCAACTTGGAAGCTTGATTGAAACTCCCAAAACTTGGAAATTGCGTGACCGTTGTTATTAACTGGGATATTTTTAGAAAAGTAAGGATTTGAAGATGGGAGGCAACAATGAGTCATTATGATGATTAGCTCAAATTGTTGACAAAGGAATGAATGTTAATGTGGCTGCTCTACGCTTTTAAGTTGGGCTTTTATATATCATGCAATTCGAGCTTGGATTGATCATATAATTAGTTTTGTTTTCCATTGTGTCCATTACTGAATAAACTTTATGGACTAAAAAATGTCATGAATTTTTGGGTTGTATTTTTATTTGTGGTGTAGATTTTGATTGAGCAAATAATTTATGTGCAGGGAGGTCAGAAATTGGAAAAAAATCTATTTAAAAATATAGTAACAATAGGCATCAGTTATTGTTATCAACTGATGCACAAACTGACTTTATGCATCGTTTGTTTGCTTAGAAACCGATGCTTTTGGTGAATATTATGCATCGGTTTTGCTTAGCAACCGATGCCTATTCTTTACTTTAGGCATCGGTTGAAACCGATGTCTATACATGTGATTATATGCATCACCTTCATATGCATCGCCGTTGGAACTGATGCTTAAAGTCGTTTACAACCGATGCAAATGGTCAATTTTGTACTAGTGCCATAAAGTTTAAGATGTAAATTTGGAAATTATATTTAAGTGCGATAATTTACAAACTTGAGGGGGTACTGTAGAACAACTCAAAGTTAAGTAGATTATAGTAGAAGAACTCGCATAGTTTGGGCATATTAATATTAGCTCTTTAGGAAAATTTGAGTTGCCCAAGACATCATCCATGCAAAATTTTGAACCCAACACTCTTCGTCCCGTGCACCAGTTTAAGCTTTTGATGAGACATTTTCTTATGTTGTTCATTCTTTAATTTAGTCTAATTTTTGGTTAAACTAGAAATCAAGATGGCAAATTGATGGCGCGATTGGATACTCAAGGAAGATAAGATTTAAATATAATTTATTTTCTATTAAATTAGTTTTAGTAATTTATTTTATTATATTTTAAAAGTTTTCAATAGATAGGAGTTTTATCGTAGTAGGAGTTTAATCCTACAAATACTTGCTTTGTTATTATTTTCAGAGTGGTTAATTATTGAATTAAAAATCAAGGGTATTCTATATATTCTTGTCTCTCTTATGATATTCGTATAGAATCAACGTATAAGATGAGTTGTCTATTTGTTCACGCTTCTGCTTGTACAAATACCAAAAAAAATTCATCTAAGTTATGGTAAAATATTATTCTTATCCCAAAATGCAATTGCTTATAAACAATTTTTAAAATATAATATTCACTCACTTTCATTTTTGCAACCACCAATCCTATCTAGTCTTTTTTTTTTTACGAAAGAACCATCAAATTAACTATCATTATTACATATTTTCCTACAAATTACACTATTTATGCACTCACAAATTGCCAATCACCAATCATTACTTTATTATTTATATATCACATCAATTTTCATCATATATTTTCATCTTATATACAATCACGCTCTAAGTAAAGAGATGACAATGATAGTCAAAGCAAAATAAAATAAGAGAATGATTGATACAATATATATAAGTTCAAGGAATAACGTTTTTTGGTTATTTAGTTTCTTAATCTCCATTATTTAATTTTACTTTATATAATTTTATTTAAATTATTGACACGTGTTTTTGAGTTCAAAATACATCAATTATGTTTTATAGAATATATATTAAGATCGATTCATACAATATATAAGTTTTATTTTAATCATGCAAATTTATTTTAACATTTTACAATATCAACTACTTTTACAACGAAAACATGAAAAATTATTCCGTACTAATTTCAGTTAATCAAAATATTAATTTTAATAAAATTAATAAAATTTTATGGATCACACAATCAAAGTCATTTACCCATATCAAAGTCATTTACCCATATATTTTCAAGTGAGCACAGCTACTTTTTGTAGTGAAATAATGCTCACCTTTTAAAGTCCTGCAGAACCACATTGAGGAGGCACTAGATTTTCGCCTTCAACAGTCAAGTCTACAATAGGAATGACCAAGTTTCATTTGGGATTAATGAAAGCAAAAGCTGTCCTCAAAAAAAAAAAAAAAATGAAAGCAAAAGCTATATTACTATTTCCATATACAATTTCACACAACGGCATTAGAAGATGGGGATGAGAGATTGAGATCTCCTATTCCATATTCTTGTTCCATTGTCTATTCCATATTGGATCTAATTAAGATACGTGCGCTATTAAGATATAATTCTTGTACACGAGTTATCCATTCATATATTGCTATGGAAAATGGAATGGAACAAGATTATGGAATATGAAATCTTAATCCCTAGAGATGTCAGCATATATCAATACGACTAGCAAGCTCTAAAAAGCCCATAACATTACTGATTTAGGCAATAGAAGTGGCGACGGGCGGCAGAAGTGGAAGGAACTTTAGAGCACTATTAGCGTCACCAAGCATGTCCCCGCTAATAGTTTCGTCTTATTTGAGATCTTTGTCGCCACTAATAGTGCACTATTAGCGATGTTATGGCGTCGCAAAAGCTTAACCAACTATTTTAGGAACGAAAACTTTTAGATTTGAAATGAGGGTTTATTGAGAGAATTTTAAATAACTTCATATACGATAGATTTAAATCCACCATAATAATTCAAAGGTAAAACAAGTTTTTTAGTCCTATAAGTTGGACCTTTTAGAGAATTAGTCCTCTAAGTTATCACATTCATGTTTTAGTCCTTTAACTTTCAAATTTATAGATATTCAGTCCTTTAACTTAGCAATTTTATGCTTGCTCCTATAACTTAACAAATTTTAGAAATTTAGTTCTATAACTCAGCAATAGTTAAATCTAATTATTTTAGCAATAGTCCTATAATTTAATTTCACGTTGCTATTATTTTCTTACTTTTTCTTCAATGGAGGAAACTGTTTTCTGGGATCCCGAAGACCCAACAAGTTGATAGTGGAATGATAATCAAAGAATTAGGCCTTGTTTATTTATGTTTCCAAGAGTCTGTTTCCATTTTCCAACTATTCATAAAAGTAGAATCATGTTTGTCCATAAAATTTCCAATAGAAATCATTATTTTCATTTTCTATTTTCCACATAAAACATCTCAAACCTATAATTTCTATTCTAAAACCTATACACTACTCTACAACACTCATCAATCACTATTCTTATATTTTAACCCAATTATACATGTGGGACCTACCACTATCAACTCTATCTACTTAAAATATTACTAAATTTAAATTATATCTATCTAATGGGACTCACCACCTACAATCTTACAAATATAATATTATATATTCAAATTAAAATATTGAAAGTGGACCCCACCACTATCAACTTTTCAATTATTATATACATAAAATAATATTTCAAAACTACTCAATCAAACACAATCTCATTTCCAACCCTACGTAAAACACATTTCAGTTCATTCATCCAACCATATATCCAATTTCCACACGAAAACCAATAAATTCTCAAAATTCTATTTCCAACTCTAAAAACTGGAAATAGACCATGGAAACATAAACAAACAGACCCTTAGTGTTTGGGTGAGGATTTATAGAAGGTAGAGAAATAACAGAATGAAAATGCGGTACTTATCCCTTGTTTTCTGCATCTGGTGCAATAAATACTTTGACTTTTTGTATCTGGTCTACACATTTACCTTGGTTTTTGCATCTGGTGTAGCAAATAAATAAGGATATAATACGTTAGTTTGGTTTTTTGAATTTAAGTTTTTTTTTTTTAAGAGATGAATTTAAGTTTTTATAGATGCATCTACAGTTTTTTTTTGTGAAATCTTATATTTTGCCATGTGAGTAAATATTGGAGATTGGCCTTAATTAGTCAACACTTGAAGTTAAATGCAATGCTATGTTTAAAATTATTCTTCAATTTATTTTCGTTTCCTCCCAAAGTTACGTGTTTGGTTTGGTATATTTTCACAACATTCTTTCTGAAAATATTTTCTTTTTTAATATAAACAAAATTCAACTTCCCGCCACTAAAAACCGATAAACCTAACATATAATTTCTCAAAATTTCCACTGGACCACTTAGAAAATAAATAACTTGAAGGAAGTTTAAGCAACAGTTAATCAGTCATTTTTGAGCGTCCAAGAGTTACTAAGAAAAATTTATGACTTACGCCAGAAATCAAGAATTCAGGTTCAAGGTGCATCCATGTAACATCATTTTGCTTAACAGACATTTGGGATTATTCGGTGAAATAGATGTAAAGTGCATTTACTTGTACGCAAATGAGCTTCTACATATTTTAAAATAAAAAGGCACCAAAGTTTAATCATGTAGAACTTGAAGTAAAATTTGTCATATAAAAACATGTTCTAAAAATCGCTAAATCGCTAGGCGCTAGCCCGACGGTGGACTGAGGCCTAGCGCCTAGGCGGAGCCTGAGCGGAGTTAGACGGGATCTAATTGGAAAAATAACGTAGGCGGACGTAGAGGGTCTAGCGCTTGCAGCGGGGACTAATCGAGCTAAGTTAGGTCTTTTAGAAGTGTTTAAAAACATTGAAAACTACTTTTTTTTTTTTCAGTCCTAAGCAGCTGACAATCACTTTTCTTAAGTGTTAACAAACACTCCTCAGTTTTGTCATGGAGAAAAAACGGGAAAGAAGAAGATTTTGCCTAGTTGCATCCAATCTAAAATTCTAATGCTTATTTTTCTGTTCAGTTGATAATTATCTAACAGAACCTTGATTACCCTTTTATAGTTAATTTGCGTTGATAATAGTTATATAGGCACGTTCCTGTTTCGGTACATCAATTTTATGTGATATGGAATAAACTAGGTAAAGAAAAAAAAAAAAAAAGCAACTCAAAGTACATTCCCTTTTAAGCCACAGGAAAAACGTCGAAAAGACTTAAAAAGGGGCAGAAAAAACAAAACCAATCATCCAGTTCATAAATATAACTCTAGTTACACTCGCTCAACGCTAATTGCAATGCATGTTCTGCCTCCATTATGAAACGACGAGTCAGTTGCTTCTGCCCTTGTCGATATACTATGCTCGCCCATCTGTTTCTACTCATCGAACGACAGTTAAAGCCATTAGAGCAAGATCTGCAACAAATCAAGACAAAAAAGAAAATCAGTTCAGTAATATTTTGCAGTTGAGATGAGCAAGAGATGGGAAGAATCATCAGCATAAGAATAGTTTTAATAAGATAAATGTCACTGCAAACTAAAATGATTTTCAAATTCTGTATAGCTTCAGAATTCTTTTCATCCAAGAGAAATGAGGCAATGCATCCCATTTATGTTACAAATACCACAAGAAGCCATTCAGGCACGCATAATATGTAAAGTCTATATAATTTTTTTTCTTTAATTTATACTATGTAAATATAATATCCTTCAAAATTTTGAAAGTTGCCTAACCAGCTAGAGGTTTTTATCCATTGCACGATTCAACAGAACAAATGATTCGCATTTGCACAAGAACTAGTTCATGTACCCCGGGTGTGGATTGAAGTTATAGACCAATTTAATATCCATTCGTAAAAAATATGATTATGTAATAACTAGCTTAACAAAACAAAATTCATCATTTTCACATGATAGCATATTAATATTTTAAGTTAGAATATGACTACATCTGCTATTGAGATAACAAATTCATCCAGGTATGTAGTTGATGTAGAACCTTTTACTGGGAAAAAAATTAAAAATAAGAAAATTATAAAACTCATATTCACTCTGTTACTATACCTTTTCTCATTGCCTGCACTTTCGCTGTTGTGGACTTTCTTGAGTAAATCAGCATCATTTTCTTCTGTTCCCGAACCCTCTTCAAGTTCCATCATCCTTTTGCATGGAAAAATTATAGTAAGAGCCAAAATGAAAGTTGTAAACATCATGAGTCCAATATTTTAATGCCAATAAACAATGAAAACCCATATATCTTGGAAGCTCTTTGCTAATTACATACATGTTCGTAGAGTTGAAAGGCCGATATACTCACTCGTTCATACAGACAAAATGCATTTACAAATGAGTACTTGCATGTAGAACATCAAAATATCAAGTGTATTGACCAAAAATTAAATAGACAAACACGGAATCAACGTACAATCCAATAGCAAAAGTACAACTAGTGCAGGATCCCTTTACTTAGATCATATTCAACTAAACAATAGATCATGGACTTCAGAGTTCAACCACACGAGTAAATGAATGGCTGTTCAAAAGCATAATACGGTCACAACAAAAGAAATATGATCCAAAAACCAGGAGAGAGAAAAAATGCTTGTAGTATAGCGTTCACAACCCATTTTTACCCCAATCTAACTAAATATAGAAGATCACAATAAAAACTGAAATTTTATTATAAGGGTCTTCCATTATGCATGAATAATGGTGAATTTCATTGCCTGTTGAGAAGTTCAACGGAAAGTAGTTCTAAACAAATGGAAAAAAGTGGTTATGGGGCAAGGTTCAGTGAACAAAACGAATTCAACTCCTTAATATCAATGATATACAGTCATAAATCATAATGGAACTGTATTAACTTGAGTATATTCACTAAAATGTTGGCAGAAGTTACTTCATGTTAAGAAGATCAACAAGCAATTGTAAAGCGCCGCAATCCCCGCAAGCCTCCCATATAGCTGCCCGAACTTCAGTTTCAGATGGTTGTCTCCCTCCTTCAGATCCAACAAGCTTAAGAACAATTTTAAATTCAGTCAGTCAGTATGAGTTGGCATAGAAACAACAAAACTTTGTGCAATTATAGTAATGGAAAACCAAATGCAATTGCAATGCAGACAACTATCATCTAAACCAATTCCATCTATACCAATTCAAATGACATTAAAAATTAGCTGGAATCAAATTTATCTCAATGTATCATTCCTTCAATTTAGGTTAGTTTTAGTGTTGTACACATAATTTGAACAGAAATTGCTTCAGAAGCTAGTATATAAAAGATAGTTTAATGAATGCAGAGCCATATCTTAAGTTGAAACTTTCATAAAAATTCCTCTGATTATTCAAGAAAACATATCAGCCTTCTCATAATTTCTCTGCATATGCACTATTTTAACATCCTATTGTCATAAAACATCTTAGAGGATAACCCAAGTGACATATAAGGATAACTTAAATACGTGCTGCTTCATTCAACTCAATGGACCATGCTACTACACAAGTAATTAAAAGGATCCAAGAAATAACACATCCCTCCCAGTAAGTGTAGTTAAAGATATAAAACATCTCCACACAGAATGCCCCTATCAATCAACACATCTAGATCGGATCGGTACGGTTATCTACATATATCATGCAGATTCGTGAGAAATGCAAAAGAGAAGTTATTGTCGATGTGAAACATAATGATTCCTTCTTAGTACTTTCACATACATCGCCCAAATTTAGAAACTTAATGCAGCAAACCAAAATAGCGGGATATTGGCTGAAAGATATGGGGATGAAATTGCTGATGAGGAATCACACCTCCTCAAGGAATGAAGAAACCTGGTAAAGTTCGTTTTCGTTCATGGTTATAGTTCTCAAGGCAGTCAAGAAATCTTCAGGGAAAACAAGGTTATTAATGTATGTGGGCATCTTGCGGTGTCCACTCCAACTATAATTGAACCCCTGATTGCCAGTGCCCTTGTTACTTGTCCCTCCTGGTAAGGTGCTTTCAGGAAAAAAACCAATGTTTAACGAACTTCTAGGCAAGAGGCACCTCAACTCTCCTTTCTGTAAAAACAACACAATGAACCACGATGACAACCCGTATTTACTTGCATCACAGCACATGCAACATGAGGCACACACACATGCATATGCGCATAGTGAACTTTTCTAAGGTGGTAATTATTAATTTATGACCTGTGCTTCAAGCAGCTGCACTTTGGTCTCTGAAAAGGACACATCAGAAATAGCTTCCGTAGGATAATGAATCTGCAGCATTTATGGATGAGAATAAGTTTACATCAAAGATACAGCACTAACATGAAAATCAAAACAACAAATATTCATATGTATGTATGCATGTCTGTCTCTGTGTGTGTGTGGGGGGGGGGGGAGGGGGAGGGAGCAGGGAGAGAGTTCGCTGAGAAGTCTCAATAAGAATCATTCTCAGCAAAAGTAAAGTCTTCAACTGAATAGAAAACGTAGAAGAACTTTAGAAACTGATGTAGGATTATTTACCATAAGATAGTCATCTGGGTTGTCCTTTACGACAAATCCATAAAGGTACAGAAGTTCCTGCATCATGTTTCAATTGATTATTGAAAATGTTGAGAAAGTCAAAAAGAAGTTTCAGTTTTTCCAGTATTTGAAAATTTCTTAAATCCACCTAGGAAATGGTCAACGTCATAAAAGACCAGATAGAAGCATACAATATTCACCTTTATTTAATCTATTCCCATGAGAACAGAAGAAAGTTATACTTTTGTAAGACAAAGAAAAGAAAGATAGTTGTGAACCTGAAACTAAAATATAACAATTTATGGGAATAAGAGAGAACCTTTGGGGCAGACGTTGCAGCCATATAATAAAGCACAAAGAGAATTCGGGAAATATAAACAGCTTTGTACCCATTATTGTATACATGCATATGCACACACATACAAGTAGATTGACCTCTTCCTGATAAACAAGATACCTCACATATTGAAAAAGGTTAGAACTTAGAACCAAGGAGCAAAATTAAGCGCATTAAGAGATTTCATGTGCAAAAGATAGAAATGCCATAAGGAACTCATTCCGTCAATATGATTTGACATATAAAATCGGTTTTTACAAAAGCAGTCAGACCTGTGTTTCTACTATGCCACATTTGCTTGAGAGAACACGTGATTTACACCTCAAGCTCTGCAACGAAATAATGGACCAGTGGATATCCATCATTTATACATCACTAGCAGAAGAAGTTAGGTCTCTAGTTCCATTTTCATTTTAAATAAAGGAATATTGGATGTCGTCATTATGCTTTTTGCAGTAAACAACAGGACCCAGAGTTCTGCAAAATTCAGCATACCTCATTCCCCTTGCTACCATAACTGATGGATATCTCTTTCTCACCTTGGAGAAGAATGTTCCCAGCTGATGAAAAAAAACTTGTCAGTATCTTGGTATGCTGAAAGTACTTTATCAGTGTCATGTATAATGTAAGCCCATTACTAATCAATTGTACTGTGTACATATGGGCCAGGAATTAATTAAAAGAACTTTGTATGTAGCAACTTGGGAATAATCAGTTCTATCATATTAAAAAAAAGAAATCAATGCAATTTTGAATTGATTTAATCCACTATTCCAAATGAACCAGATTTAGACAAGGTACTTGCAAATAGCACAGTCTCTTAAAAGGACAGATTTCCTGCGTGATAGAGAATTATAAATGACAAAGGGAAAAAATCATACCAGAAAGGAGGTACATAGAAAAAGGGATTCCAGTTGTTGATCCAGTTCCATCAACTTCCCATGTTGCTGCAGCCTTTAAGTCTAGAAAACAGAGTTGTGGAATTACAAAAGAATAACACCCATGAGGAATCATTTCCAGCTTGTCTAATAAATTGGATCATAGAACTGGGAATGATGAAACCAGAAAGCAATAATTCACGTCAAATTGGTGCCTCACATTATCAATGCCTCAAAATTTTGATAACAGATCGGCAATCAAACATTTAAGTAGTGGTTGAAAATATACTGCAGACAAACGCTACTTATGTTCGATTCATCAAGTACATTCAAATTTTCAACACGAAAACCTTCATAGATTAAGTAAAAGGGCAATGTCGAAAGTAAACACGATGTTTATAATTTATGCAATTATAACCTACAGTAGGCATCAGGATGTGAAATCTACTAATTGCTCAGACAGCCAAAGTAGGAAATTTGCCAACTTATAATATAAAAGACTGGTTTATCCATTGTTCCCAGTCAAAAGAAACGTAGATTAAAGGATTTCAAAGTATTGAATAGTGCAGCATACAACAATTAGACAAAGGACTGCAAAGTAGTGAATAGTTGCAGCATTAGCAATTAGGATGCTTTTCTTCAAGCATAATAAGTTTAGGAAGTGGGAAAACAACAGATAGGCATAAGTACATGACTACTCGTCCAGTATTCCTGGGAACAAATACATGTAAGGGAGGAGAAATGGTGGAACAGTAAGAAAAAAAGGTGAAATGCTGGGGTTTGAAAACAAACAATTTCCATGCATACAACCTTGTACGAGCCAACCGCAAAAAATAAACATCTATGGCATTTGAATTACCATGATTGCAAAAATCAATGCCTGGCACAAGACCCTCGACCCATATAGTTTCTCCTTGCGAAGTGGATTCAACTCCAGAAACATGACTTGCAGACTTGTTTATTTGGAGAACTGATTAATCACAAGTACACATGGTTTAAGAACAGAAAGCAGCCTGAACTCCCAGAAGTTTGCATATCAGAGGTAGGAAGAAAGTATAAAGATCATGTACAGCTGGCGAGCAAACTTACCTTTTCCATTTTCTCTGTTGACCAACTCTTCAGTAGAAACATGATTGGTAGATGCACAGGGAATATTGCTGGCTGTGCTGTCTTGCTCTGGTTGAACTCTCGGAAATACATAGGAATGTGGGAGAGGAATATTCAGTGCACGAGTCCAAAATACGGAATTTGCCCTGTAATTCTTTCACTATCAGCAGAATTTAAAACATACAATGTACAGGATTATTCTTAAGAAATTTTAGGTATATTGAATGTATAGAACAAGAAACTGGTCGAAATCATACCAGAGGAAGTCTTCAAATCTCACTTCACTGCCAAAACAAACAAGACAGAATTCAGAAATTTGATATTTCTACTACACAACTAGAAGATACCTCATATGTTAACCATATTATATGCACACTCTTATTAACTGGCAAGCACTACTGAAGACAAATCATAAACGACTAGTGGACAAATGACAACAGTTGACAATAAGCCCATAGAGTCTTTTGAATCTATTTTGTACAACATTCATTGAACTTAAGTAGGGTTGCAACCGAACCGAACCGAACCGAGCTTTTGAGAGTTTGAGCTTGGCTCGTTTATTATCGAGTTGAACTCAAGCTTAATTTATCGAATAGATTGATGGCTCACGAACTTCTTCGAGCTTAATCGAGCCTAAACGAGCTTAGTAAATATCAATTATAAATTAAATTATTCTTCAATTTATTACAAAATTAAATTATATATTTCTAAAACGCATAATATATCTACTAAAACCTATGATTTTATTCAAACAAATAAGTTTATTTAAATGTTTTTACATTTATCATAAGTAAAAGTATAAAAATTAAAATAAAGTCAAACTATTAGCTTGAGTTATATGAGCTTACTAACGAGTCTGCTCACGAGCTAATGAGTCGAATATCTCTAAGCTTGAGTTTGGTTCATTTATTTTAACGAGCCTCATTAAACGAGCTCAAACAAGATTTTACTGAGTCGAGCTCCGAATAGCTCACGAGTGACTTTTATAGCCCTAAACTTAAGATTATCGAAACCAATAGTGCACAAATGTTGATTCAATTCCCTAACTCAATTTTTCTTCAAAAAATAAATGACTTTCTAATGAAGATCATCTTTTCCACATAACCTAGACTTTCAGAATCTTAAGAGGATCCAAGTCAACAACTATCTTTGGTTCATTTTAAATCCTTTGTCAAAATAGACATTTCTTCCATGGTGTCTATACTCACTCCTTTCCAGTTGATCAGGCTCACAAAAAGTTTACTAAGAAACAATTGATGTAGTAAACATCTTGAATCTTGCACAAGTGAAGAACAATGAATATTACACAACCATATAGGAAAAGAAACTACAGGAAAAATGGTATACCGTTGGACAGAAAAAGCTCAAAACTGTGCATGAAATGTACAGAAAGTGAGAATGTAATTTACAGTTTGAACACACCTTTCAGGATTGCCATCAAGAACCAAAAGCTTCTCCGCCAATTTCTTCACTCTCTCGTCAAATAGAGACTTCAAGTTTTTCTTCTGTTAACACAAACCTGTCTTCAGTCATATGCTAATGGTAAATATCAGAAAGCAAGCCTGCAAAGTTAAAACAGTAACATTTACACGAATCATCACTAACTAGCATGAGCATATATAGCATAATGCAGAATACAAAACAAATAAACAATGTTAATAAGATAGCAATGGTGCATAATTTGATAATTGTTTATGCCAGCGAGCAATTAGAAACTGCAATTCCAAAATTTTAAACAGTTAATAACAGCCAGTTTTAAATGTTATACACTTTACCTGCAGTTCAGTGGCCCGATGCAATGTGGTCCCCTTTAGCTCTATAAGCTCATCATCGGTAAAACCAAAGTGGATTTCCAAATTCAGTAGGAAGCATATCAAGATACCTGGGATTAAGTTCAAAAGATGATTATTTTCCAATCGAATGGAAAGACCACCTCAGTATAAGAAACCATGCCTAAGTTAGACACGAGGTTTTCCGCTTTACAAAGAAGAAATGTGAAAAATATATTTTGTACGCACGGCTTCCACGAAGAGTTCTTTCAGAGACGTTCCACAGTCAAAAACAACATTATCAAGAACCGATCATCAACTTCTCCTTCCTCAAACATTGACCTACATTCAGGTCCAATTAGAGGATCTTCTAGTACCCTCATAGGAGTTATTGCCAGATCAAGGGGAACCACCAGCAAAACTCCTGAATTACTTGCACAAAGAAAAAAACATCAAGCAACTAGATGTCTGCCAGCTTAGTGAAGGAAAACTAAACTTCATACTGCACATTGTTTTCATTTTTTACCATCCTACTTAACCAGGAAAAAATCCAATGTTCTGTACATTGTCAAAACAGAAGGGGTTTTCTGTACCAATCTTGTTTACCACACATACAAATCTTATATGTTAAGAAGCTATCCAATTTATCTGCATGTCATGGTTTCAGTTGGTGTAAACGTACGAAGAGTTAAATGACTTCCCAACTTCAGAAACAAATATGATTTGCATTTCGAATATGGTATCATGACCATATTATGTAAAAATATTTTGTAGCTCTTTTAGAATTTGGTGTTCATACTGAAAAATGTTATTATTGCAGATTTGCATCACTGAATTTCAAATATAGCACCCAACTTCAGAAAACATGGAAACCCCCAAAAATGATTAGAAATTTCAAGTTTTATA
Organism: Rehmannia glutinosa; assembly: GCA_016081115.2. Classification (NCBI taxonomy): domain Eukaryota; kingdom Viridiplantae; phylum Streptophyta; class Magnoliopsida; order Lamiales; family Orobanchaceae; genus Rehmannia; species Rehmannia glutinosa. Next base: position 53,805 of record JABTTQ020000301.1, read on the forward strand.
TGCTTCTTCTGAGGGAATATCAGTATTTGAATCTGTGGAGTGATTGTGGGTGAACTGCACCAGAATAGTTGGATTGGATTGGATTGAATTTGATAAAATGAAAAACTCAATATTATTACCATCAGGCACATCGTTAGATGAAAAAATTCCAAACCCTTTACTGGAACTGCAGTATTTGATTTTACAACCCCGTAGTTCCGCTCCATTCACCTGGATTTAAATGTCATTTTCAAAGTTTAGTAAAATAATGGTAACAATAATGAAAATAAACAATTAAATAACTATATGTGCTTCTTTGGAAAGTTTTGACGGACCTTCAGCCACTGAAGGAAAAGCTCGAGCTTGGCCTCGTCCAACCCCGTCGCCATTGTTGTGATGCTGCGGGCTGCGGAAACCGGAAAGTAAAAGAGTGGCCTTTAAAATTTCAATTAAACCCGAAAATTCTGATATATTATTGAGATGGCAACTCCACTATCGAGTAATTACGCGCAAACAACAAATATAAAGAGGGAAATTTGCATAATTGGTCCTATATATATATAGGGGTATTGCAATATTAGTTCTGTAATTTTTGAAGTTGCAATTTTAGTTCTGTGATAATTTTGCCTCTAAGCAAAAATAACAATTTTAATCATGTAAATTTTAGGATTTGACAATTTTATTTTTAGTTATGGTAATTTCGGTCATATTATTCCAAATAACCAATTTTACCAAATTTGTTTGTGTTTTTGTATTTTCATAATTAGGAAATAATACACGTACAACTCGCATCTCGGGTTTTGATCTGAATTTATGAGTCTAAAATTCTTCCATCACTAGGCAATATATAGTATAAATGTATAAATAAATTCAACTCAAGTAAATAAAATATAGGCACTGATATCATTTTATACATTATCTTAGGTATACTTGATTAATTCGCTTATAAAGGTCATTTCAGGAATAATTGAAATATCAAAATAGCACATAGGAATAAATTTGCACCAATTTAAAATTTATAGGACCTAATTTGAACAAATCTAAAACTTACGGATCAAAATTGCAAAAATAGCAAAACATATAGGACTAAAATTTCAATAATTACAGGACTAATATTGCAACACCACTATAGATACATGACTAATTTATATTTCCCCGATATAAAGACCACTACATCAGATAGCTTAACAAGTAGGCAACGTCTCCACAAAAAAAAAGGAAATAGGCAAGGTTAACTCAATAAATTCTTGGGTAAATCTTACTTTGTCTCCTTATACTCTTATTGAGTATCACTTTACCTGATTATACAATCAATTGTATCACTTTACCCCCTTATACTCTTAATTAATATCATTTTACCCCCTTATACTTTTAGAATATTATTTTATACTCATATACCCAAAACAATGACTATTTTATCCTCACCTATTAGTTTTATTAAAATAAGAAAATTATTTTAAAAACATTTAATATTAATAAAATTGTACTTATTTTCTAACTTTCAGCTTGATTAATTAATATTTAATATTATATTGTATTTTACATTTCATTGCTAATTATTTAACTTTAATATAGTCCTTATTAAATTAATATATAATAGGATATTTCTATTAGCTAATACATTTATACTTTTAAGTTATTGTTCATTACAAACTTAAAATTATATAATATGTAATACAATTTTATTAAAGATGTGAATTATTATTAGTAAATTTTCAATTATTGATCGAATAATCATAATTTAACAAAAAGTCATTTTAGTGGTTAATTTTTTTAATACAAAATATTATTTTACAATATAATACCTAATTTTCATATTTATTAATTATTATGAAAAAAGATGTATGAATATATTAATTTACATAAAATAACCTATACAATATAGTTATTTAATAGGAACTATATTAATTTTAATAAATAGCAAATAAGTTTTCCAAAAAAAATTATATGTATTTGATGCCATTGTTAAATTAAAATAGTAGTAGGGAAATTATGTCATTTAATAAAGGAATAGGAGGATTAAATTATGAGCCCTTGAGATATATAATCTATGTATTGCATGTCAGTTTTATGTATCAAATTATGAAAATTCTCAAGAGTTGCTCAAAATTGCTATTTATTGAATTTTAGGTGCATGCATGTACAATTTAATGTTTTATTTGATGAATTCTTGTATGTATTGGACATGCATGTGTATGATCTTTGAAATCCATGTTTTGGATGACTTATAACCTGGACAAGTCGAGCATAATTGATTAAATTTCAATTTTGGACTTAAAAATGTAAAAATAGAAAGTTGGTGGACTAAATTGCAAGAAAATGAAAGTTAAAGGACCCCTCTGAAAATTTCGAATTTTGGGACTGTACTCAGGTTCAAAAATGACTTTTGGACATTTTAATAAAGTTTTAAGAGTTTGAAGATAAATAAAATCAACCTTTAAAAGCCCAAGGACTAGATTGTAAAATTTTGAAAGTTTAAGGGCTACTTTGCAAATTTTAAAACTGTACCAGACCTTAACTTTAAAATTTGAAATTTTTACTCCTAAGGTACTGGAAATGACATATTTTAAATGTATTCCAAAAATCCAAGTGTTTAGGGCTTGGAAAGTAATTTTTCTAAAATTGAGGGACTAAAGTGTAAAAGACTAAACTTGAGGACCCAAATGAAATTTCCAGGACTTATGCAGCCCATGCACCTGGAAATACTAACTTAACTATAACTTAATTATATTTTGGACCCAAGGTTCAAATTTCATAACAATTGGACCCCTAAAAGCCTTAAAGACAATTATTCCAAAATGGGACAAAAATGATATTTTCAAAAGTTAAAGGACCTACTTATTTCTTTTAAAACCTGCTTTCGTCCCAATATCCTACTAACCTTAGTGACATTTTCCAACTGGAATCACATTAAAATCCCTTCCGGTTTGTGAGTTCCGATTATTTTAAACTTAAGGTCCGAATTGGCAATTTTTACAAATTTGGGGCCAATGTGAGAATTTTATAAACACTCGACCTCAAAACTTTAAAAACCTGAATATCTGGACAATTTGGAGAATTTAGGAACTGACCTCATAATTTTTGAAGGTCGGGATATTTATTTATTCAATTTTTAACCCCAAACGTTTTGGTTTTTACAAAATAGGGCTAAATTGTAATTTTTCTTTTATAAAGGACCTAACTCAAATTATTTTCCCTTTTACTAAAATAGCCCTGGACCCTCTGACTTGGAGATTTAATTAAAGTATTTTATTTTCTCAAAAACCCTTGACTTATCGAACCAATTCGACCGATTAATACCCAATCGCGGGGCGACTTCCTCGTCTTTGCGGTTTTGAATCTATAACGGGACTTATGTTCCACCTAATCTTTCAAGATATCGAAGATTGCTTATCCTTCCGATAATCATCTTCATCCAAATAACTCTACCAACGCCATATTGCTACTCACGAATTTTCAAAAATTTTTCGAATCGCTTCCTGAATCAATCATACTCTAATTTTGCCTGGTTTGATTGCCTGACTTGTATTTACTTTCTGCTCGAGTCAACTTGGTGTGTCGAGCTCACAATCGGAATGGATACGTCGGGGATGGAAGGCAGCTCGGCTTCTATTCCACTCTTCCGGCCCCATCGTCGTAATCCAATCGAGGGACGGAGTGTCCAAGGGAAGCGGGTCGTAGTACTTGAGGTATAATCATGATTATGACATCCGAGCCTTGCAAGCTCCACCGTGGATTTTGTCTTTGCCTATGGAGCGATAAGGTGGCAGGTCTTGGACCATCTTGCCTGGGAGTTACAAGGAAGAACGAAGGAATCATTTGTCCCGATCCACACGATTCCGGAGTTATTGGACCCGTTTGGTTGGCGCTTACAAACCGCACGCAACCGCTACTTGTTTTGCATTGGTTGGCGCTTACAAACCGACGCAACCATTAATTGCCTTGCATAGGATTGGCGTTACATTTCCGTACGCAATCCTACCGATCCTTTCAATCAATCATATAGTCTTGTGTGACCATGAACTGTTTTCTTGAATCGTATAAGTATATTACTTAAATATATTTATCACGACGCTTGTGGATGTGTGTGAATTCATGCATCATACTCACGCGTTTTCATATAATCTTGTTTTCTCGCATTAACTATGTATATCGCCACACTTGCATACGATCACCCCATCCACCGAGATTTGTCTCATCCCCACCGTTTTCTAACCTTTAGATGAGGACTTCGTTGAAGATCTTTGAACCCACCACGGATTGAGCCCTTGTACTCCGTTTGTTGGATTTACTATTATTTGTTGTTGGACTTACTACTTCTTCTTGTTGTTGTTGGACTCTTTTCTTATGTTTGTTGTTGGACTCTTGTATTCCTTTTCATTCCAGCTTTTAATCGAAGGGCGTAGGACCCTTTGACTTTTAAGTTGTTATTTTTAGATCATATCGGGATGTAATTTGGATTATGGATATTGTGGTCGTAAGTTGTAATTTGTACTTGTTCTTTATTCATTTGCTATTGACTGTTTCATTGGGTTCTCGATGATATTAAATGCATCGTTTGGTTGTTTGTATTTAAGTTGTGGATCGCCGTCGCGTCCGTTTGGGGCGTGACGATTAGAGTGGTATCGAGCTCGGCTAGTAAGATGAAAACTTACACCGAGCCGACCCGAGATAGGACCTCGGTCCGTATTTTGGGTAGTACCGCGACTTGACCAATTAAGTGTGAAATCGATTTCAAATTGGCATAGAACCGCCTTATTGATGTTTAAACTAAGTTAGAGCGCATATTTGGAGATTCCATAGTCATACTTGCCTTGACTTAGTTGATTCTTGACTGACTTTCTTTATTCATTCTTTCCTTATTCTCTTCTTATCTTTCCTTTACCTTTGACTGATCCGCCTTAGTTTGTTGTTACTTTCCCTACGATATATCTTGCTTTACGCGAATAGTTATTGTATCATTTACTCGTGAATTGCAACTAACACTTCAAGATACAGAATGGCCGAACATCGAGGACGTGGGAGACCTCGTTGCGTTCCCCGAGGGGATGACGACGTACCTAGGGACCGGGTACCCTCCCCCGAATTACCACCACCTCCTCCACCTGCTGCAGGAGACAACCTGACCGCACAGGCCCTACAACAAATACTGGTCATGAGGCAACAGGCAGAGCCTCAACCCCGTGCTCCCGAACCCGCCAGAGAGGCGAACGATCACACGTTGGAGCGATTTCTACGGTTCGACCCACCAGCCTTCTTAGGAGAGCTGGATGATTTGAAGGCAGAGGAATGGGTAGAGAAATTGGAGAATATCTTCAATGCTCTCTAATACTCAGATGAGCAGAAAGTCACACTCGCCGTATTTCGTCTGGAATCGACTGCCAGAGACTGGTGGAGGGCAGTTGAAAGAAGGTGGGAACAGGACCGGGTAGCCAGAACATGGGGAAATTTATTGGCCGAGTTCAATGAACAGTACATTCCACAGGTTGTGAAAGAGGCGCACCGAGATGAATTCCACAGATTGAGGCAGGGGAACATGACTGTAGCTCAGTATGAGTCCGAATTCCATCGATTGTCCAAGTATGCTCTGGGGACAATCAGTACCGAAGAGGATAAGCTTTACAAGTTCACTCGAGGATTGAAACTGGAACTTCAGAAACAACTGTTGACTGTTGAATTGACAACCTACTCAGCCGCGGTAAAGGCAGCTCTCCGCATCGAGTCGGGACTGAACCGTATTGGACAGATTCAACAGAGTAGGCCATCAAACAGTCTCAAGAGAACAGCTGTGGGACAACCATCTAAACAGCCTGCTAAGTTTCAGAAGGGACCAGTTAATAAGACAGATAAGGGAAAGAGACCAGTACAAGGAAAGTCGGGTCAAGTGTGTGCACATTGCCAGAAACCGGGACATACTGCCAATGACTGTTGGCGTAAACAAGGAAGGTGTTTGCGCTGTGGTAGTAATCAGCACCAGCTGCAAGATTGCCTTGGCACGATGACCGAACCAAACAGACGCTTGGCCTGAGCGGGGAAATGGCTAGGGCAATCGGGCGAGGATGCCCGCTCGAGCATTTGCACTAGCCGGACAGAGGCTCGGAGGAGGCAAATGGCGTGGTGGAAGGTACGCTTCTAGTATCTAACCACTACGCTAAAATATTGTTCGACCCCGGATCAACGCATTCATTTGTTGCACCGCATTTTGTACACAAACTGCATGCATGCATGGAACATATGCCTATATGTCTAGAAGTGTCAACTCCTATGGGCACAAGTCAGATAACAAATATTATCTATAATGCATGCGAAGTTAAGATTGCTGAGATAAACTTTTCTGCCGATTTAATCCTATTACCTATATCCGAATACGACGTGATATTGGGAATGAATCAGTTATCGCACACCATGCACAAATGGATCGCCATAACAAGTCCATTAAGCTATGTGAACCCGGAAAACCCGAAGTGGAAATTTCGGGAAGGGCACGAGTTAAGATTGCCCCAATAATTTCAGCAATGAAAGCAAGAAAGGCGATCACTAGAGGGGCTCGAGGGTACTTGGCGTTTGTAATTAACAAACCCACGGTTGAGACACAAATTAACCAAGTACCTATATTATCAGAATACACGAATGTATTTCCACAAGAACTCACCTTTGTCCCTCCGGATAGGAAGTTGAGTTCACCATCGGTGTTACCAGGGACTGCCCCGATTGCCAGAACACCTTATAGAATGGCTCCTCTTGAGTTACAAGAGTTGAAAACGTAATTACAGAAACTGATGGATGTGGGATTTATCCGATCAAGTACGTCTCCGTGGGGAGCACCTGTGCTGTTCGTCAAAAAGAAAGATGGCACATTAAGACTGTGTATAGATTATCGTGGTCTTAATAGTGTGACCATCAAGAACAAATATCCCCTCCCGAGGATAGACGAACTATTTGATCAACTTCAAGGAGCGACGGTGTACTTGAAGTTTGATTTACAACAAGGATATTACCAACTGAAGATCCACGAAGGAGATATTTCCAAAACTGCATTTCAAACCCGATATGGACACTACGAGTTTATAGTGATGCCTTTCGGTCTAACGAATGCACTGGCAGCATTTATGGACCTGATGCATCGAGTATTTCAACCTTATTTGGATCAATTCGTAGTGATATTCATTGATGACATACTCGTATACTCTAAGTCTAGAGAAGAACACGAACGTCATCTGAAAATTGTTTTGGAGACACTACGAGAGCATAAGCTGTATGCCAAATTCAGCAAGTGCGAATTTTGGCTTAGTGAAGTCGCATTCTTGGGACACATAGTATCCGGCACCGGGATTGCAGTAGATCCTTCGAAGGTACAAACGGTGGTTGAATGGAAACAACCCGAGTCCAGAATTAAATCGAGGAGTTTTCTAGACTATTTTGGATATTATCGAAGATTTATCCAAGATTTCTCCAAGATAGCCGGACCACTCACTCGACTAACCAAAAAGCAAGTCAAGTTTGAGTGGAATGACAAATGCGAGGCGAGTTTCAAGAGTCAAGAAACGACTTACTACGACTCCAGTCTTAGCCCTTCCAAAGGGACCAAAACTTCGTCGTCTCTGATGATGCATCAAAGGAAGGACTAGGAGCGTGCTCATGCATGAAGGAAAAGTTATCGCTATGCATCAAGAAAGCTCAAGCCGTATGAAGCCAATTATCCAACGCATGACTTGGAATTGGCAGTGATAGTGTTCGCGTTAAAGAAATGGAGACACTATCTCTACGGAGCAACCTTCATGGTTTTCACGGATCATAAGAGCTTGAAGTATCTATTCTCCCGAGAAAGACCTCAACTGAGGCGGCGGAGATGGATGGAGTTGATTGAGGACTATCACTTTGATATTCAATACCATCCGGAAAAGCTAACGTCGTAGCGCACGCTCAAGTAGAAGCGGCTTAGCCGCGGACTTATGATTCGAGAGTGGGAATCATTAGAAGAGCTGAGCAATTGGAATCTGACGAGAACCAATACTCAGATTTCATGTGCTAACATTTCGGTTAAACCCGATCTGCTGAAAGAGATCAAAGAAGCACAAGAGAAAGATGCACATCTTCAAAAACTGAAGGACAAGATACTTAAAGGAGAAAAATCAGATTTCTCGGTACCTAAAGATGGAGTTATCAGATTTCGGAATCGAGTTTGTGTACCGAGTGACGAATAGATTAGGAATAGAATCCTAGCAGAGGCACACCGCTCGAAATACACCATACATCCTGGAGGAAACAAGATGTATAAGGATTTGAAACGGAGTTATTGGTGGGTAAACATGAAGAACAGGTAGCGGAATTCGTTGCGAGATGTTTGACTTGTCAACGAGTAAAAGCGAGAACACCAACGACCATCCGGTTTACTACAACCATTGAGAATTCCGAGTGGAAATGGGAACACATAACGATGGATCGCGTGATGGATCTACCAAGGACCGAGGAGGCCATGATGCTATTTGGGTAGTTGTAGACCGACTCACGAAATCGCACACTTTTTACCCATCAAGAAAAGCGATAGCTTGCGTAAACTTGCACAAATTTATATCCAGAAATCATTCACCGCATGGAGTACCAGTTGACATAGTATCCGATAGAGACCGAGGTTTGTCTCCAGATTCTGGAAGTGCTTGCACGAGGAAGGGTGGGTACTTACTAAGTTTCAAAGACAACAAAGACATCCACAAACCGATGGACAGTTGAGCGGACGATTCAAACCCTGGAAGATATGTTGCGAGCTTGCACATTGGATTTCCAAGGAAGATGGGATTCGCACTTACCATTAGCCGAGTTCGCCTACAATACTTGAGTTATCAAGCCACGATTGGGATGGCACCCTACGAGGCATTATATGGGCGAAAATGTAGATCCCCACTACACTTTGGGAGATTGATGACCAATGGACTCGAAAGAGAAACGAAAGTCGCCCCGATTCCAAAGGTCGACTTAGTTCAGAGGCCGTGGAGAAGGTCAAGCTGATCAAGGAGCGGATTCACACACTCGAGCCGCCAAAAGAGTTACGCGGACAAGAGAAGAAAGGATTTGGAATTTGAAGTCGGAGATGAAGTATTTCTCAGACTCTCACCACGGAAAGGATTGATCAATCCGAAGAAAGGAGGCAAGTTGAGTCCGAGATATGTTGGACCTTACAAGATTTTACAAAGGATCGGGAAGTTAGCCTACCGACTCGAGTTACCAGCACCATATGCAGGAATGCATGATGTATTCCACGTGTCGAGACTGAAGAAGTATCAACCGGATCCCGAACATATCAACTCTCAAGATACTCCTCCTCTAATGGAAAATCTATCCTACACCGAGAAACCGATCTGGATCATTGATCAGCAAATACGACAGTTGTGTAAGAGAGAAATTCCGATGGTTAAAGTGGTGTGGCAGAACCACAACCGAGACGAAGACGCAACGTGGGAGATGGAAGAAGACATGAGGAATCAATATCCAGAACTATTCTGAAGAGAATTTGGGACCAAATTCTTTTAAGGAGGGGAGGATGTGAAGCCCCCGATTTTTCCGAGCTTATGATTGATTCTTATTGTCGTCTATGTATTTGATCGACTATTTTACCGCGTCACTTTGACGGGTAATTATTAATAATATATATATTTTATATTTTATTTCATTTTATTTAATTACTTGTGATCATGATCTTTATTAATTCTATTTTGCATTTATGATCACTTGATTGTTCATTATTACTATTTTTGTATTTATTAGTCACCTTAGAATTTTAAGAGACTATTTATTTTAGAGACTTTTACCTTATAGAATTAAGATTTTGATTTAGATTAAGTGATCATGAGACTTATAAGTGATCAAGGAAATCACTAATTATTTTGGAGATTGATATTATTCATCTATTATCATCAAATTTGAGACAAAAAAATATGGAATTACCATAATACCCCTATAGTGGACGACCAACATGGGATTTTTGGAGTAAAAATATCATCCAACTCTTTTACACTTACACCTTATATTAGTCATCTTGTGTATAATTATACCATTAATTCAAACATTATACACATTATCTTATACCTCAATTTTATATCATTAAATTTCCCCAACTTTTTCTATTCTTCCAACATTCTCCTTAATTTTCTCCCAACCCATACTTTGACCAATTCCTTTGTCTCCATGCAAGAGACAACATTCAAGCCTTGAAAAATTTCTCATCTCTCTCTCCCTAAAACTCACGACCATTAGGCCATTTTGTGCCAAAAATTCATCTCATTTTATCACCAACACATTCAAGTCTTGCAACTTTTCTCCTCTCTCTCTCTAAAATCCTCCAACTTCTCTCTACTCTTTTCTTCTTCTTATTTCTTAAACACTTAGCAAAATTTCAAGAATTCTTCCTATTTCCTTCATAAAATTCGAAACCTACTACACCAAATGTAAGGAATTTCTTCTTTCAATTCATTTTGACATCATTTAGCTCATCCATTTTCACTTCTTAACTTAAGCTTTGAATTTTATTTGAGGTATACTTAGAAGACCATTTGAAGATTAGAGCTTGACATCATCTTGAAGAGGACTTCAAGACTTGAGGAAAATTTTGAAGAATTGGACTACAAGGTAAGATTTGGACTCTAGAGCCCTTCTTTCTTCTTCTTCCTATTTTTTTCAAATTTTAACACCCCTTTTTCATTTTTGAGAAATAGGGGCTGACCTTAGGTGATTTTGGAGTTGAACCAAAATTTCCAAATTTGAAGCTTCAACTAGTTTCAAATCATCTACTACACAAGGTAAAGTGTAGTCTTTCCAATTTCCTTATCTCCTTCTTTTTCTCCTTAATTTTTCTCTTATTTTTCTAACTCCAAAATTTTGATATTTCTTGACTTAGGGGCTGACCTAAGTGACCTCATCCAAAGTTGTGAAATTTTCCCTTTTTATTTCACAACTTTCCAATTTAAGGTGGGTGGAAAAATACTTTCCAACTTCTAGGTGTTTTATTAAAATGCATATAGAATTTTGATCATGAGCCCTTGAGATATATAATCTATGTATTGCATGTCAATTTTATGTATCAAATCATGAAAATTCTCAAGAGTTGCTCAAAATTGCTATTTATTGAATTTTAGGTGCATGCATGTACAATTTAATGTTTTATTTGATGAATTCTTGTATGTATTGGACATGCATGTGTATGATCTTCGAAATCCATGTTTTGGATGACTTATAACCTGGACAAGTCGAGCATAATTGATTAAATTTTAATTTTGGACTTAAAAATGTAAAAATGGAAAGTTGGTGGACTAAATTGCAACAAAATGAAAGTTAAAGGACCCCTCTGCAAATTTCGAATTTTGGGACTGTACTCAGGTTCAAAAATGACTTTTGGACATTTTAATAAAGTTTTAAGAGTTTGAAGATAAATAAAATCAACCTTTAAAAGCCCAAGGACTAGATTGTAAAATTTTGAAAGTTTAAGGGCTACTTTGCAAATTTTAAAACTGTACCAGACCTTAACTTTAAAATTTGAAATTTTTACTCCTAAGGTACTGGAAATGACATATTTTAAATGTATTCCAAAAATCCAAGTGTTTAGGGCTTGGAAAGTAATTTTTCTAAAATTGAGGGACTAAAGTGTAAAAGACTAAACTTGAGGACCCAAATGAAATTTCCAGGACTTATGCAGCCCATGCACCTGGAAATACTAACTTAACTATAACTTAATTATATTTTGGACCCAAGGTTCAAATTTAATAACAATTGGACCCCTAAAAGCCTTAAAGGCAATTATTCCAAAATGGGACAAAAATGATATTTTCAAAAGTTAAAGGACCTACACTTATTTCTTTTAAAACCTGCTTTTGTCCCAATATCCTACTAACCTTTGTGACATTTTTCAACTGGAATCACATTAAAATCCCTTCCGGTTTGTGAGTTCCGATTATTTTAAACTTAAGGTCCGAATTGGCAATTTTTACAAATTTGGGGCCAATGTGAGAATTTTATAAAAACTCGACCTCAAAACTTTAAAAACCTGAATCTCTGGACAATTTGGAGAATTTAGGAACTGACCTCATAATGTTTCAAGGTCGGGATATTTATTTATTCAATTTTTAACCCCAAACATTTTGGTTTTTACAAAACGGCGCTAAATTGTAATTTTTCTTTTATAAAGGACCTAACTCAAATTATTTTCCCTTTTACTAAAATAGCCCTGGACCCTCTGACTTGGAGATTTAATTAAAGTATTTTATTTTCTCAAAAACCCTTGACTTATCGGACCGATTCGACCGATTAATACCCAATCGCGGGGCGACTTTTTTCTCGTCTTGCGGTTTGAATCTATAACGGGACTTATGTTCCACCTAATCTTTCAAGATATCGAAGATTGCTTATCCTTCCGATAATTATATTCATCCAAATAACTCCACCAATGCCATATTGCTACTCGCGAATTTTCAAAAAATTTCCTGAACTGCTTCCCTGAATAAATCATACTGATTTGCTGGTTGATTGCTGTACTTGTATTTACTTTCCCGCTGAGTCAACTTGGTGTGTCGAGCTCACGACTCGGAATGGATACGTCGGGGATGGAACCGGGCAGCTCGGCTTTATTCCACTCTTCCCCCATCGTCGTAATCCCCAGAATCGAGGACGAGTGTCCCGAGGAAGCGGGTCGTAGTATTTTGAGGTATAATCACGATTATGACAGATCCGAGCCTTGCAAGCTCTCTTTGTGGATTTTGTCTTTGCTATGGAGCGATAAGGTGATGGTCTTGGACCATCTTGCACGGGAGTTACAAGGAAGACGAAGGAATCATTTGTCCCCGATCCACACGATCCGGAGTTATTGGACCCGTTTGGTTGGCGCTACAAACCAACGCAACCGCTACTTGTTTTGCATTGGTTGGCGCTACAAACCGTGACGCAACCATTAATTGCCTTGCATGGGATTGGCGTTACATTTCCGTTCGCAATCCTACTGTCGTTTTGATCAATCACATAGTGCTGTGTGACCATGAATCGCTTTTCTTGAATCGTGTATAAGTATATTACTTAAATATATTTATCACGACGCTTGTGGATCGTGTGTGAATTCATGCATCATACTCACGCATTTTCATATAATTTTTTCGCATTAACTATGTATATCGCCACACTTGCACACGATCATCCCATCCACCGAGATTTTGTCTCATCCCCACTGTTTTCTAACCTTTAGATGAGGACTTCGTTGAAGATCTTTGAACCAACCACGGATTGAGCCCTTGTACTCCGTTTGTTGGATTTATTATTATTTGCTGTTGGACTTACTACTTCTTCTTGTTGTTGTTGGACTCTTTTCTTGTGTTTGTTGTTGGACTCTTGTATTCCTTTTCATTCCGGTTTGTAACTGAAGGGCGTAGGACCCTTTGACTTTTAAGTTGTTATTTTTAGATCATATCGGGGATGTAATTTGGATTATGGATATTGTGGACTGTAAGTTATAATTTGTACTTGTTCTTTATTCCGCTGCTATTGACTCTATTTCATTGGGTTCTCGATGATATTCGTGTAGACTGTTTGGTTGTTTGTATTTAAGTTGTGGATCGTCGTCGCGTCCCGTTTGGGGCGTGACAACTAATACAAACTAATTATCCATGCGAAGGGGTCCTACGCCCCTCTATTACATCAAACATAGTAAATTGTCTGTTAACAGAGCATAAATGAATTTTGAGGCTAGATCGACGGACTAAGTCTAGGAATTACTCCATCGCTTGGTCTTCTTCATTGATGTCTTCATAATATGGTGGATCAACAACTAGCCGTTAAAAAAGGTGGGGGTGAGACAAAATTTCTCAGTGGATGGGTGATCGTGTGTAAGTGTGGCTTATATAGATGCAGGAAAACAGTTATTGAAGAACGCATGATTCATGATGCGTGCGTCATACGCGATTCACAAACAACGTGCTATTCAAAATAATACAGTTTTATATAATTTGATGAAAAGAGTTCATGATCATTCAGGCACTATGAATGCGATACAAGTAGTTCAAGTAGTGGTTGTGTACGGAGTGTAACACCAACCCAAGCAAGTAATGGTTGCGTACGGAGTGTAACGCCAACCCAAAGAAGTAATGGTTGTGCACGGAGTGTAACGCCAATCCAATCAAGTAATAGTTGCACATGGAGTGTGATGCCAACCCAAGCACGTAACATTGGAGCAGTGTGGATCGAACGCATCGATTCCTCTGTTCTACCTTATGACTCCCCAAGCACGTTTGACACATAGCCATATCTACCTTATTACTACCCGAGCATGACAACTCCAACAAGTATGGCTTGCAAGGCCCAAAGTGTCATAATCATGATTATACCCATAGTACGATCCACTTCCCTTGGATACTCCGTCTGCAGTTGTGGGATCAGGACGGTGGGGTAAGGTAAGAATCGCCGTCGTCGCTTGGTTTCAAAACACGACTAGTCCACTCCAACTGTGAGTTTGACACACCAAGTTGACTCAAGTACAAGTAGGTTCACGAATCATGTTAACAAGACAGTCGAATAAAATCATGGCAATACATACAAGAACAGTACAAGATATCAATAGGTCAAGTTTATATCACGCGAGTGTGAGGTATCATTGGCAGTATAAATAAGGTTAATGAAGCTAATTTTTGGAAGGGTAATCTTTACTTAAATGTTCTGATGGACTTGATATTTTAGCGTGAGTTTTTAACTCTGTTGTTAAGTTCAAATCGTCTTTAGGCGAGGAAGTCGCCACGCGTAGTGCGTACGGTCCGGATATGGGATCTGTCACTGTCCGGAGAATTTTAAGAAAATTATTGATGTATAATTAAAACATAATTACATTAGTTTCAGGACTTTAGAGAAAAAAAAACTTATTTTGGGGTCCTTGATAAAAGAAATTTTTTATAAGTAGTCCCGTTTTAGAAAAATAGCACTTATCGAGTTTGAAATTGAATAAGTAGTCCCTCTAAATTCTCAAATTTATCCAAAGATTCAGTTTTTCAAAGAGTTTGGGTCTAGGTTTAGGAAAATTTCAGTTCGGTCCCTTTATTTGTCAAAATTATCATTTTTGGACCCGTACTTTAAAATTTTGGATCTCACAAACCGGGAGGGATTTTGATGTGATTCAAATTTTAAAATATCCCATATAACAGTAGGATGTTGGGACAAAAATAGTTTCGAAAAAGGTTCGATATAAGTCCCTTAACTTTCACAAATACCATTTCTAGTCCAAAATTCGGTTTTTGTTCTTAAGGGTTTATTTGATGTTTGTTTGTTATGAAACTTGAACCATGAGTTCAAAATATTATAAAATTAAGGTTATGTAAATTTTCAGGTGTATGGGACGTACCTTTTCTAGAAATTTCATTTTGGTCCTTTGAAATTGGAATTTTTATACTTCAGTACTTAAAGTTTCAAAAATCGGGTTTCTCAACCCAAACCACTTTAACCTTTTAAAATATCTCAAAATATAAGTTTTTCAGTTTGAGGAAGTCAAATGTCAAAATTTTCAGAGGGGTCCCTGGACAGTTTAAAAATTCAATTTTTAGCCCTTAAACTTTCAAATTTCCATATTTGAATCCCTAAAATTCCAAGGATGGGTTTTCTCAACTCAAAACCTTTAAATTATTATTATTAACTTAAAATTTAAATACTACAATTAATACAGTCCATATTTATGAAATTTATAGATTGGTCCTTAGACAGTTTTCGAAATTACAGTTTAGTCCTCAACTTTGCAAAAATTGCATAAATGGCATATTTGTTCAAATTCGAACACAAGGTCATATTTGTGAACATATTTTCCAGCATATAACACATTCATTAATACATTAATCAAGAGTTGAACAAGAAATTAAGATATATATGCAAGTATGTCCCTATTGTGCAAGAAATCAAAATCATGCTCGTTTTTGTGAAACTTCTTGAACTTGATACATATAAAAAAGAATACATGTAATATATATATATATAGTAATTAAAATATTTTCATGTACTACATGCATTTTATCAAAATTATTTGCCCATTTTCGAAAGATTTTTCACCCACCTCGTAGTAGCTTTTTGGGTTGTGATCTAAAATGAAGTCTTCTTTCTTGTATCGACTTATTGACTAAAGCTCTTGGAGGTCAGACCCTATATGGCATCCAAACCATATTTTGGTGTTAAAATTAAAGTCTCAAGTCCAAAGAAAATATACCAGTACCAAATGGCTACTACTTACCTTAATGTCTTCAAGTAGTCTCCGAAAATGAATTTTTCTCTTCAAACTTCTAACCTCAAAATTGAGCTCTATAGGTCAGCCCCTAAGCTCCAAAAATTCAATTCCTTGAGTCAAAAATTAATTCCTTAAGTTGTCAAGAGGGAAAACACTAAAATCACAATTTCTCACCTTGGTTCTTGTAATTTCTGACCACTTTGGAGAATATGGGAGATAGTTTTGTGTGTTCTTGTTCAAGTATAAAATGAAGAGAAGGTTGTGGAGTTTGAATAGGGTTAAGATGAAAAGATGAATTTTTTTTTATTCCCCTATCTCACTATGGCCGAAAGTTATGAGGTGTAGGGGGTTATTTTTTTGTTTTTGTGGTTTAATTATAAAATGTGAATCGTTGGGGAGGTAGTGATGTAATATGATAAACAAATTAGAATTGATTCCCTCCCCTATACTGATATGGCCGAAGGTTAGTGAGTAGGAGGATTAATTTTAGTTGTCTTGGCAATTATTTAGGGTTGTGGGATTTTTAGAGTATAGTTTTTAAATGTTGTAGGCTTAGAAACAAAAGTGGGATTTCTCCCTAAAAAAATGGCTATGGCCGAATTAAGGGGGTAGGGGGTGTTATTTTATTATTATTTTTATCTAATAATTTGATCTTGTTGGGAAATAAAAAAGAAGAGTTGATTCCCCCTTTAGGAAGTGATATGGCCGAAAATCATGTAGGGATTATATTTATTTATTTATTTTTTTGTTAAAGTTGAGTGAAAATGTATAGGTAAAAAAACAATTGTATGTCCCAAGGGGTGTGGTGTAATGTTTAGAAGGGGGAGGTTTAATAAACCTTACCAAATTTTCGAATTTAAGTCCTTTAAAATATTCAACAGAGTTGACTCAAACAACTGTCTCCTTGAGGGACAACTACGTTGGTTATTCAGCCGAGTTACCCACCCAACAAACTCAATAGAGCTGTTGATAGTATAACTCGGCTGTTTAACCCAAATACTTAACTTGGCTGGTTTGATTTTTAACAGCGGAATACTTAACACCCTTTGATTTGTTTAAGGCTTATTTTTAACACTAGATTTTTAGCACTTGGTTATTTATCAGTTGGATAGCAAATATGATACTAACAACAGATATAAAGTAAATATGCATGAAGGTAAATTTGATGAAAGTAAATGACATAAATATTTTATAGAGGTTCGAAGGTGGGGTAATTCTTCTAATTCTCTCTTCTCCAACTCCTGGAGGAATCCACTATGTAAAAGACCAGTTTACAAAGCGGTGAACAGTCTGGAGACAACCTTGATCACACAGTTGACTTCTCTTGCGACTTAGCTTCTTCACAGGGCAGTTGCCTTGCTACTTCATAATGGTTCGACCTTGACCCTTCCTACAATCCAGGTTTGGAAAGTAGACCCCTTTGGTTTCTTCAAAAGTTTCCTCTTCAACAGATTTGAAGTTGTCTTTCCTTTATAACTTGTGTTGGATCGAGTTTCTTCGAGTTTCAGGCTTGAGGATTATCTTGATAAGCTTTGAGAATATTGTAGGTTATTTGCTTGAATATTTCTTGCTTGTTCGTGGTTCAGGTAACCTCTTCTCAATAACTTCCTCAGCCTTTTATAGTGCACATTTGAAATTTTGCCCGTTGAAGAGATAAGCTAATTTCAAATGTCACTTTTGTGGTTGTTGGCTTGTCTTGTCTTGGTCTACAGTCCTTGATGTAAACTTTTTCTCGTATTAATGGCATTCCAGCTTTGCAGGTGTCTGACACAAGATGCAGTGCTTCCCATTGGTTCATTCCTTTTGTACAATTCTGGGAAAAAGCACTTTTAGACCTGACAACTTTACATGTTACTATATGGAGTAATATTTGTGACTTTATTCTAACGGATCTAAGTCAGTTGTCTTCACTTGACTGCTGTCTTTACCCCAGGTGACTTGAGTCAGCTCCAATCATAGGATTGACTACACTGTCACTCTAACTGACAGACTTGGCTCCTTAAGTTGACTTGACTGACACTTTACTCAGTTGTTCCTCAGCTGACTCTCTTTCAGTCGAGTCATTGACTTCTTTCTTGGCCTCACTCAGCTGACACACAGTAGAGTCTTCATTCCAGTCCGCAGTTGACTTCTTGTAATCCTTGGCATAGCTGACTTGACTCAGCTCTTTCAACCCTCTCTATTACAATGCAAAATACAAGGAAAATGGGGTGCCAACTTCCTAGTTTAAGTTTTACATAGTATCATCAAAATCTAACAAATAAATTTCCTAACAATTTCCCCCTTTTTGATGATGCCAAAACTTAAATTAAATAAGTAAACAACAAAGAAAAATACAGACAATGCAGTAACAAAGAATGTATGCTTTGAATGAATCATTTTATTGATCATAACATTCTCGTCCTTTACACAACTGTTTACAACAAGTGTCAGAACTATATAATTATACATGTCAATACAAAAATCTAAGCTAAGATACATATAGAGTGAAAATTACAAGGAAATTCACTGAGCTTATTACAGAAGACTTACTCATATGTATTTACAACAAAATACACGAAGGAGTTTGCAGCAACACTTCATCGCCTTTGCTGCTTCCTTCATTTCTCTTTCTTTCCTCTTCTTCTCTTTTCTTCTTTTCATAGGCCCGTTTGGCAACAGGGTCATCCCTTTGCTTCCTCTCGAGCTATTCTCTTGTTTGCCTTTGGTTTTCCTCTTCTTGCAGCCTCAACGTTCTTCCTCTTAACCTCTAGGTTGGCAAGGTGATCATATCTAGCCCAATAGATTAGACATTTCTTTTCTAGATCTACATATGCTACGTCCTTGGGTTTCGGTCGAGGTTGGGAATCTCTTTCACCACCACCACTCCTTCCCTTTCCTGACTCAGCTCTTCCACCTCTGGGAGTGTACTGTATGAGAGTCTTCTACTTTCAGCTGAGTGACTGCTGGATGACTGCTGCTTTTTAGCTGATTTAACCAAATCTAACCCTTTCTCCCAATACAAATCCCAGGCTTGCGGCAGAGTCATTACTTGAAAATATTCTTCTGATTCCAGAGTTTTGAACTCCTCTATCGATCTGGGCTCAGATCCATCATCAGGCATCATAAGTTCTCTTGGGGGTTGAATCACAGCGTAGTCCTTTCCGGCTGGAGGACCACCATATTGCTTCCTTATCTCTTGAATGTGGGTTTCTTGTTTCTCATCTAACTCCTCAAATCTAGCTTCATTGACCTTTCTTTTATCTGCCATGGCCACTGCAGCTTTCTCGATAGGGAGTGTCACGGGTAGCTTGCTGAGAATAGAGGCAGTGACTTCACCCAGCTGTGGGGTTTCAGCGAACATCATCTTCAAAGGAAGATTTTTGGAATTTCCTTCCCCCTCAGCTTTGTCACTTCCTTTCACTGCTTCTTTCTTCAATTCTTGGGACTCCTCTTCCCCTTTTTGACATCATCACCAAATGAGAGAGGTATCCCGGGGAAACATTCCATCGAGGATAAATTCCGGTGTTTGTTCGTCGAGTTATGCTTGGAGTCTGCTGTATCATACACCTTTCGAAATTCCGAGCGTGTGGCCTTAGACTCATCTGTTACGATCTTCATTTCAGCCATGATAAGACTGAATTTCTCATTCATATTGTTCTCGAGTCTGGCAATTTCATTCTTGTGGAAATGTTACAGGAGCTCCATATCAGACTTATAGGACTGTTCAATCCTTGCAATATACTCTTTCATCCATTGTTGGTACATTGAATTATCCGCACTCCACAATAGCATTTTCGCAAATAAGGCCTTGAAGTGGCGGACTTGCTCAGATCTCATATATGTCTGTCACGCATGACCCATTCCCGATCGCGCACTACAATCCCTCTCAAATCAGCTGTGAGGGTGGCATCACGATTGTCTAGTCGGAGGTCCAAAGATTCTTGATGGCATTCCATCTTCTCAATCTCCTCGCAGATAGTCTTGAAAGCTTTACGTAACTCACTACGGAAGTTGACTCCAAATTCTTGGCCATTCCGCATCAAAATCAAAATCCATTAGAACAATCATATCCGAGGGATGATCGCTCTTCTCACAAGATATTTCCTTAATTCTCTCCGCGATTTAGCTTCTAATTTTGGCAATTCAACGGTGAACATAAATTCTTTCTCAAAAACATCATCTCAAACAAATGGGATCTCCGAGTCTTTTGCTTGAGGAGCCTTCCTTGTCCTTGATGAGTAGATTCACTCTATGTGCCTCGGTGCAGCGGCTTCATCGGCGAGTGGTCACGACGTGGGAGCTGTGACGGAGTGTAGGAGTGGGTGCTATCGCTGCAGCCGTGGGAGCTCACAAGAGATGACTCAATTTTGTTTGTGGCATTTGTGATGGGTTGCCCGGTGGATCGAGCCTCAAGCGTCTTAATGACTTCCTCGGTCTCGAGTGTGTTTTGCTAAGTGAAGAACACGATCCTGATGTATCATCGCTTCATCGGAGGATGATGAGACACGAGGAGTTGGCTCATCATCGAAATTGAATCTCATGGGAGCCATCTTATCGGCCGACTTGGCTCGAGATTCTTTGAACATCCGTAGTGGGTCCACAATTGGATTTTTTTTCATGTGGGGTGGACTTAGCTTTATACTCATACTCGAGAAATGATGTATCATTTTTTTGTTGGGAGTCTTGAAGGTCACCAATCACTTCCTCTGTGGTAGTACCTTCAATCTGAGGAATGTTCTTATTGCCTTCATATTTACCAAGGGAAGTCTCAACTGTAAGTCCAAGCGGCTACGATAATCTAGAGGGAGGGTGAATATATTATCTCCATCTTTTTCGATTTTACCCTCTTTTTAGAACCGAATGCTCAAAGACAATAATAAAGGTGCGGAATGTAAACAACACACGCCGATTTATAGAGGTTCAACCCACCTAGGGCCTAATCCTCTACCACCCTAGTATATCCGGGATGGATTTCAAAAAAAAAAGATTTTATTAATTACCAAAATTAATACAACACCAACTTACAACAATACCTTGAAGAGCACCACACTCTTCTTCAACACCACCTTTGAGATTACCACAATCTCTTCTTGAAGATTACCACAATCTCCAACGGCACCTTGTGAAGATTACCACAATCTTCAACCTTGAAGAATACCAAATTCTTCAACACCTCAACAAGAAGATTACCACAATCTTCTTACACCTAACACCTAGATCACCCAAGTGTGTTCTTACCACAAGAACACTCACAAGGATATCTTGTGTTGAATGATAACCCAAAAATTCAAGATTACAACTCGATAATGAATTATACAATAGAGTGCAAGTGTAATCAAGAATAGCCTAGACCTCAAGGATGTGAAAGTGAATAGCTAGGCAAATTACAACAAGAAATAAGACAATGTAAGAACAAGTGTATTCTTGAGTGTATCTTGTTGTGTTGTAGTTTTCGCTCTTGTTGTGTTGCTTCAATTCTTCCTCTATTTATAGAAGATGTCTTGTACATGATAGGCTCCTCTTGGAGACATGAATTCTGTAAAAAATACCAAGACAATTGAAGAAAAGAGATGTTAGAAATCAACCCCTCAAATTAAGGAAAAGTTGTTTGCAAACTCAACGGATAGTTTCTTTGTCAAGCGAGGGGGTTCGGTGTCGCAGAGATAAGTTGAAATTGAAAACTCGCAATTTTTACAGGGGGACCGGTCGGAGGGTGCGCCGGTCGCCCTCATGTTGAACCGGTTGGGGTAGTTAAAACATGAAACATAGAAGAGCGCACCTTGGGGGGCTTCCCAGGCACCGGTCGCCCCTACCGGTCGACCTCTGGGTCGATCGGTCGCCTCCCTCAAGTTTTCCTCCATCCATTTTTCTGTTCCAAAACTCAACACAGTGCGGGTTGCCCTATGGGGCGGCCAGGTCGAACTGAAACATGAGTGTTGTCCAATTTTATATCGAAAATAAACTTCAAGAAATACTCAGAAAAATAGTAAAAACATTTTAGACCAATCGGGAGTATTAGGACAACATTCAGGGACATTGATTTGATGTAAAAACACTTGACACAAAATCATATAAAAGTGTTGTCCAATTTTGTCGAAAATAGACTTGAAGAAATACTCTGGAAAATATTTAAAACCATTTTAAATCATTTAGGAGTATTTGGACAACCTTTAAAAATATTGTTTTGGTATAAAAACAAAATCATCAAAATCATGATAAAACCATTTATCAAACAATCTCCCCCTTTTTGATGATTACAAACCAAAACAATTCAACAAGGTCGATTTTGAAAGCAAAACAATTTTGAGAGGCGATATTGAAAACAAAACAAGTTTTCTGGTAAAAAATAAATATCCGTTGAGAGCGACAATATTCCGCGCAATATAAACACAAGGAAGGGAGTAGAGATATTCAAACACATATAGCAAATGCTCCCCCTATCAACATGTACAACAAGAGTAATAGAAGCAATTTAATATTGAGCTTAAGTATCAATAACTTAAAAGCTCCCCCTGTCAAAGAGACATCATTAGAAACATATATAAGTCCATACTACAACCAATGGACCAAGAATCATACACAGCCATAAAACACCAAGTGGCTAAATATGATCCACAACTTATGGCTTTATGAAACCACAGCTTATAGCTTCTTTTTGTTAAGATTATCTTAGCTTCTTTGAGCTAAAGAGCTCATAACCTGTTTCTCCCCCTTTGAAATCATCAAAAATAATGTTAGCACGATAAACACATGATATATTCATATCAAGTTGCGCAACTAAACCGATGTATCGAATGATTTGAACATTGAAGCTTATAAACCAAATATGAGGGAAAAGTCGATCATACGACTTGTAGAAGGTTATGAAAACTCATTTGATTTGCAAAACATGATCTCTATAAGTATATAAGACATTTAAAAGCAAGAGAATCATGTAGGTGATGAATTTTTCATTGAAACGTTTTATCGAACACTTGGGGGGCGTCAAAAAATTAAGACGATATATATAGCCCTTGTAAATGTAATCAAGCCAAGTTTTTCATCACCAAATGCAATTTAACAAATATCATACATCAACAATCAATAAGCTCATCACAAATATATATGAATTGCATCAAGAAAAATACATATAAGCCACAAACTCAAGGATTCAACCCAATTGAGCTAAAGAAAGTGAAATTCTTACCATTCAATCGGTAAAGATGAGCATCAATGATGATAACCGAGCTAGGTAGTCCCCAAAATATATAATTCATGCATCAAAACTCATTTGAAATGAATTGTGTGTGAAAATTGCAAAGGGGATGAAAAATGAACCAAAAAACAAAAATTGCTCAGTCTGGAAAACAGAACCGTTTTAAGCCAAAATTTCACCAAGGGCGACTGGTCAGGGGCAGGGCGACCGGTCGACGGCTTTGGCGACCAGTCGGCCTTGCCCCAGTCAGCCCAGTGGTTCATTTATGTTTTGAAAATCCGAAATTTGATCCAAAAATCCGATTTTTAGCCCCTAAGTTTTAAAACGTGCAAAATGCAAACGTATACCTCATTCAATATACATTATGTCATAATCAAGCTTGAAATGAGGTAAAATACTCAGCGGTTAATGATTAAAAAGTCCGCGAGTTATCCTTGAGACGGAATTTAAACACATCTCAAGTTTTTGTTAAAATTGCAATCCCTTAACAAATATATCGAATCTCAATATGTTTAGTTCAATTATGACGAACCATATTTTGAAAAATAAAATTTACACCGGACTTGTTATCCCGAAAAATAATAACGTTTTAAAACTTTGGATGAACAAGTCATAAGAAGAAGTGCCTTACAAGTATTTGGAAATTTCTTTTTACGGCACTTTAAAGAGATTCGTTGGGATTGTTTTAAGTCGAGCATATAGACATAAGGCATATAGAATGTCGAGTCTAAGGAGTAATAAACGAATAAACATACCTCGAATTCGTTTGTCAATCAACATGCCTACCTCAACCTTTGTCAATTTTCACATTTGTGGCCATATAGGTTGAAATGGTTCTTTCTTCTTCAATGTCTCACTTCTTCTTTTGAGTGTGGAATATAATCACCTTCTTGGCATTGTTGAACTTGAATTCCAATGATCAAATTTGAGCTTCCCTCATCATGATCATCTTAGGTTCACCTATGCATTGACTTGGAAAAATATCTTGCACAAATATTCCTTAGTAGCACTAAAAATATTATCAACATAAATTTGCACAAGTAGACATTGCCCTTTTCCAAAACAAGAAGTGTAGAATCAACTTTACCTTTTGTAAAATTATTTTGCAAAAATAGCTAAGTCTATCAAACCATATACGGGGTACTTGTATCAATCGTTCAAGGCCTTTTTATAAAAATCATTTGGCCTAAAAATGTTAAACTCCGATAGACTTCTATTTGAATAAAACCGTTTACAAAAATTGGATTTAACATCCATTTGGTAAAGCTTGAAATTTTCTCAAAACAAGAATGGGCAAGTAAAGTGCAAATAACTTCAAAACAAGAATGGGAACTAGTGTTATCACACATAATTGGAATTTCTTTTTCTTCAATATCATAATCTCTCATTTCTTTGTCTCATCCATAAGACTTGGGCATGTTTGCCCGCAACTATGTACTCTGCTTCAGCTGTGGATGTGGCTATTGAATTTTGTTTCTTGCTGAACCAAGAAACCAATCTAATTCCGAGCATTTGACATGTACCTGAAGTACTCTTCCTGTCAACTCTACATCCAGCATAGTCTGAGTCTGAGTATCCAATCAGCTTGAATCCTCCTTCCTTTGGATACCATAAGCCGACTTCCTGGCATCCTTTTAAATATCTTAGGATTTTCTTCTCTGCAATCATGTGTCTCTCCTTTGGTGCAGATTGAAATCTTGCACATACACCTACTGCAAAGGTGATGTCTGGCCTGCTGGCTGTTAAGTAGAGCAATGATCCAATGAGGGCTCTATATCTGGTTTGGACAACAACTTTGCCATCTGCATCCATGTCCATCTTGATCAATTATTCATTGGAATCTTCACTTAGGAAGACTTCTCTTCCATACCAAATTCCTTCATTAAATCTCTCGGTATATTTTGTTTGGCTTATGAAGGTTCCATCCTTCAATTGTTTGACTTTAAGTCCTAGGAAGAAGCTCATCTCTCCCATCATGCTCATCTCAAATTTTCCTTGCATGAGGTTTGAGAACTTGTTACACAGCTCTTTATTTGTGGATCCAAAGATGATGTCATCCACATATACTTGAACAAGCACTATACTCTCTCCATCTTGAATCTGAAGAGTGTTCTATCAACTTTGTCTTTGGTTAATCCATTGTCAGTTAGAAATTGAGACAATGTATCATACCATGCTCTTGGTGCTTGTTTCAATCCATACAGTGCTTTCTTGAGCTTGTAGACCTTATCTCCAATAGTTTTCTGCTTAAAACCTGGAGGTTGTTCAACATAGACTTCTTCCTCTAACAGTCCATTTAGAAATGCACTCTTCACATCCATTTGAAACATCGTGAAGTTCTTGTGTACAACATAAGCAAGAAACATCCTTATTGCTTCCAACCTTGCAACAGGAGCAAAGGTTTCATCAAAATCTAATACCTTCTTCTTGGTAATATCTTTTGTCTACCAACCTTGCTTTGTTTCTTACAACAGATCCTTCCTCATTCATCTTGTTCCTGAAAACCCATTTTGTGCCAATAACATTTTGATGGGTTGGCCTTTGAACTAATTCCCATACTTTGTTTTTTTCAAATTGATTCAACTCTTCTTGCATGGTCTGAATCCAATGTGTGTCATCCAATGCTTGAGACACATCTTTAGGCTCTATCTGGGAGATAAAACAAGTGAACATAGCTTCATGCTGTTCTTTGGATCTGGTTCTTATGCCATCTTTAACTTCTCCAATGATTAACTCTGGTGGATGGCCTCTCAGCCATCTCACATCAGGTTGGAGTAAGTCTACTTGATTTAACCGTCTCACATCTAAGTTGTCTTGAACAACTCTTTCATCCTCATTCAACTGTAGACCTTCCAACTATCTTTGAGATTCATCTATCTCATCTTCATCTGGGTTGAGTGCTCTTACTTCAACTTCGACATAAGGACTTTTCTGCATAGTTGCCATTATTATGGATGAAGCATTTGCATCCAAATATCCTGAAATATCCAACATTTGACTTTCTCCCTGTCCAGATTTCATAGGGAGTCATGGTCAATTGCCTGTTAATCATGCATCGTTTTTGAGTATAACATGCTGTGTTTATGGCTTCAGCCCAAAACCTTTTAGGCAATCCAGCTCCAGCTAACATTGTCCTTGCAGCTTCCTTGAAAATTCTATTCCTTCTTTCAGCTACTCCATTATGCTGTGGAGTTCTTGCAGCTGATAACTCATGAGCAATACCATTTTCAACACAATACTGAGTTATTATCCATTGACAAACTCAGTTCCCCTGTCAGATCTTATTTTTATAATGGTTTGGCTCTTTTCATTTTGAACTCTCTTCATCAGCTGAGGTAACTTCTGCAGTGTTTCCTTCTTTTTACACATGAAAATTGTCCATCTATATCTTAAATAATCATCCACCACTACAAGGGTGTATTTCTTTCCACTTATGCTAGTGGCTCCCTTTGGACCAAATAAATCCATATGCAACAAGTGCAATATTCTTGTTGATGAGGGACTTGGCTTGTCCTTGAATGATGATTAAATATGCTTTCCCATCTGGCATGCATCACAAACACTTTCTTTCTTGTACACTTAATCGAAGTCCGATTAAGCGCAATCCTTCTACAAGATGACTACTTGCAAGCTTGTTGATTGTCTTGAAATTCGAGATGACTCGAAACTTCTTGTGCCACAACCAACTTGATTCTATTTGTGCTTTTTGCTAATAGACAAGTGCTTAGTGTGGCGATGAGACCAATCTACCACATACATATTTTTTCTGTCTTGACCCTTGCAACACTATTTCATTTCATTCAAGATCTTTGATCCGCACACTCCCATGTTTAATCCCACATTATAGCCTTTCTCACAAAGTTGGTCGATGCTTAACAGGTTGAAGTTGAGGCCTTCAACATAAGAAACATCTGTGATTTCATCCATTCTTCTTAATAGATCCCTGTGCTCCCCCCGAGCTTCATTTCTCCAAATATAACTTTTGTGCACCTTTGATCTCCTTGAATCTTGATAGGGTTTTCTTGTTCCTGTCATATATCCGGAACAACCACTATCCATGTACCAGGTTCCTTGGCTCTCACTGTTCCTTGAACCCGTAATCAAGGAAATCGATTTTAGGTACCCATACTTATGCAGGTCCTGGGGGGTTAGTCTTTATAAGATGTTCCAACCAACCTATAGCCAAATGGTTCGACTCTCTAAGTGGTTGCCATCTATCGATTGCCATAATCATAGTGTACATTAGCAAATTGCTTGGGGGTTTTAGGATCATACAACTGTCTCTTTTGTCTGTACGCCTGCGTATGTGTTTTAGCAATTGCTTTCTTGGGGTAGTTGTGGTATTTCTGAGTGTAGTACTTGGGTGAGTATGTGTCGATAATAGCTCTTTTGCCTTTGGAATGACCTTTCTTTGAGGTTTAGGTCTTTGCCATTTTGGCTTGTATTCCATAGGTCTTTTTCGATGTTTCACATTATTCTAATCAAGCATAGTTTGGATAGTTTCTACCATTCCCATCATAAGTATTTTCTCGATGAAATTTTTGGGGTTTCTGGTAGCTCTATTTGCTTTTCACAGAGTATTTTTGTTTGGAGTTTGCTGAGGAACTCGGTTGGATTTCTTCTCAGCTGCCCTCTCAACATATTCAACTGGTTGTTTTCCTTTTCCTTTATATCCAAGGTCAGTATGATTGTGATTGTGCTTTGAAGTGAATGTGGGTGCAGTATTTGGTGTTTTAGATTTTTGGGATGCTTGATTACTTGAAGATTCTTTTTCCAAAATCACTCTCGAGTTTGACTATGCACAAAAGAATTAAATCCTATGCCTGTCTTATCCCCACATTCTTTTTGACTCATAATAAGATCATCCAATGATTTGGATGCTTTGTAAATGAGGCAATCACATTTATAAGATATTTTTCACTCTTTTCTGTAGCAGCTAACTCTGCTATGATCTTGGCATTTTCAACCTTCAGCTTAGTGTTCTCATCAGCTATGTGACTCAGAGTACTCAGCTCTTTAGAGCTGTGAGTTTTGGCTTTTAAGCTGACTGTTTTCCTCATTTAAAATTGTGTGAGAGGATTTTATGTGTTCAAAATCTTTCATCATTTTGCCTAATGAATCATAAAGATCAGTGGGTGATGAAGTGTGTATCACAGTCACTATCTCTTGAATCAGAATGAGATGAGTTAGAGTGTACCTCATCTTCTTGATCTCGGTTGATCTTGTTAATTAGCCATGAGAGGCGAGATCATAGCCTCTTCCTCAGAATCACTTGAGTAGTCTCGCTTCACTACTATCTCGAGTCTCGCTCCTTGCACTTGGCACTTTGTCTCGGTCTGATCTCAGCCTAACATGACTTTTCTATTTTCTGTCTTCTTTCCTCAAGACTTTTCTTTCTTCCTCATTCCTATACTTGTTGATCGTGGTGGATAAGTCCAATCGCAGTGTCCCTGGGTCCCGCAATTCCAACATAGGTTCTCGGCTCTCACGATCGACTCTGTCATTCCTTTGATTATCATTTCTTTGATAATCAACCCGTTGATGCTTTCGCTTTCTTGGGTGGCCTGTTTTCCTTGATTTGGAAGAGTGAATGTCTCCTGGAGGTCTCACCTTTATTTCTTTTATAGTTTTTATTGAAGAACTTGTTGAATCTTTTGACCATCAGGGCAATTTCCTCCTGGTCTATGGCTTCCTTTGGCTCAACTCTCTTTCCATCATTAGCCATCAATGCATCTGTCTTGGGTACAACTGTCTCCTCTTGCTCTTTCCTTCTCAGCTCAAACTCATAGGCTTTGAGGTCTGAGAATACCTCATGGTTAGATGTTCTTCAGAGGTCCATTGAGTGTCTCAGGGCCATAACCTTCATTTCCCATTCAGCTGGGAGGCTTTTTAAGATATTCATACACATTTCCTTTTATGTATATTCTTTCCCAAGAGCTGAAAGCTCATTTGTGATCTCAGTAAATCTGGCATCCAGATTTTCAAATTTTTGAACAACAACTAATAATTTATTCTCTTTAATTTGTTATGTTCCTTCACAAATTAAAGTCAACTTATTCCATATTTGTTTTGCAGATTTGCAAGATTTGACTTTATTGAACATTGCTTTGTCCAATGTCTTGTAGAGTATATACTTGGCCACATTTTCCAAGTTATTTCTCTTTCTATCTTCATTTGTCCATTAAGTTCTTGGTTTTTCAACCAAACTGGTCTTGCTTCAGCAGCAACTTTTTCTCCTTTAGCTGCAGCTGCTCTTGGTACAACCGTGTTCACTTAGAGTATTTGCAGTGGCCCATTCTCTATCACAAGCCACATTTCATCACGTAATGCAGATATATGAGCCTGCATACGAATTTTCCAATCATCAAATTCTTCAACAGTGAACATAGGAATGCGTGTTAGATTTGCTTTCATGATAATAATTTTGCTTGAAAAGTGAAAGACTTTCAAACACAAGTGTTTTAAAACTTTTTGAAAATATAGATATCTAGTTCAGTAACCAGTGTGGAAGGCTCAATGAACCAACCGCTCTGATACCACTTGTACATCCCAAGGGGTATGGTGTAAGGTTTAGAAGGGGGGGTTGAATAAACCTTACCAAAATTTTGAATTTAAGTCCTTTAAAATTATTCTACAGAGTTGACTCAAACAACTGTGTCCTTGAGGGACAACTAAGTTGGCTATTCAAATTGAGTTACCCACTAAATGGACTCGATAGAGTTGTTGATATTATAACTGTTTGTGTAACCAAATACTTAACTTGGCTAGTTTGGTTTTTAACAAATGGGAAGACTTAACACCCTTTGATTTGTTTAAGGCTTGTTTTAACACTTGATTTTTAGCACTTGGTTATTTATCAATTGGATAGCAAATATGATACTAAAAAATAGATATAAAGTAAATATACGGGAATGTAAATTTGCTGAAAGTAAATGACACAAATATTTTATAGAGGTTCGAAGATGGGGTAATTATTCTAATCCTCTCTTCTCCAACTTGGAGGAATCTACTATGTAATGATCATTTTACAAAGCGGTGAACAGTCTGGAGACAGCCTTGATCACACAACTAGTTTCTCTTGCGACTCAGCTTCTTCACAGGGCAGCTGCCTTGCTACTTCAGCTCACTTCTCAAGTTCCTGGATTTGATCACGAAACCCTCCACCAAACTTGATAATGGTTCGACCTTGAACCTTCCTACAATCCAGGCTTGGAAAGTAGACCCCTTTGGTTTCTTCAAAAGTTTCATCTTCAACAGATTTGAAGTTGTCTTTCCTTCACAACTTGTGTTGGATCGAGTTCCTTCGAGTTTCAGGCTTGAGGATTATCTTAATAATCTTTGAGAATATTGCAGGTTATTTGCTTGAATATTTCTTGCTTGTTCGTGGTTCAGGTAAACTCTTCTCAATAACTTCCTCAGTCTTTTATAGTGCACATTTGAAATTTTGCCCGTTGAAGAGATAGGCTGATCAAATGTCACTTTTGTGGTTGTTGGCTTGTCTAGTCTTGGTCTACAGTCCTTGATGTAGACTTTTTCTCGTATTAATGGCATACCAACTTTGTAGGTGTCTGACACAAGATGCAGTGCTTCCCATTGATTAATTCCTTTTGCACAATTTCGGGAAAAACACTTTTAGACCTGACAGCTTTACATGTTACTATATTGAGTAACATTTGTGACTTTATTCCAACGGATCTAAGTCAGTTGTCTTCACTTGACTGCTGTCTTTACCCCATGTGACTTGAGTCAACTCCAATGATAGGATTGACTACACTGTCACTCTAATTGACAAACTTGGCTCCTTAACTTCCTTCTTGGCCTCACTCAACTGAAACACATCAGAGTCTTCATTCCAGTCTGCAGTTGACTTCTTGTAATCCTTGGCATAACTGACTTGACTAATCTCTTTCAGCCCTATCTACTACAATGCAAAATACAAGGAAAATGGGGTGCCAACTTCCTAGTTTAAGTTTTACATGGTATCATCAAAATATAACAAATAAATTTTCTAACAAAAAATAGGAGGATAAAAATAAGGGTATGAAATAACAAAATGGGTATTTTTCCAAAATAAATTGAAAGTTGTTGGGAATGTATTGTAAAATAAGGTGGTATATTTGTATATGGTTTGAAATGTACTCCTAAATTATCAAGGGATCCAATATTACTAAAGTCATAAATAGTAAATCAAGTATTAATACTCGAGGAGGAAATAAAAATCGGTACGCTCGAAAATAAGGAAGGAGTGATTGACGTTGGAAGAAATTATTAAATGAGTGTCATATTTTATTTATAATAGGTATTGTGACACTTAACCATAATTTCATCACTACACAACATTGTAGTTATGTTGATAAAAAGTCGGGGCCTCACATTCTCCCCTCCTTAAAAGAATTTGGTCCCCAAATTTCTCTTAAAATAGTTCTGGGTATTGTCTTCGCATATCGTTTTCCATTTCCCACGTGGCATATTCATCTCGATCATGCGCTTGCCATACTACCTTGACCATTGGGATATATCTTCTTCTCAATTGGCGTACTTGTCGATCGATGATTTGTATCGGTTTCTCAGTGTAAGACAAATTTTCCATTATGGGTAGGATTTCTTCTGCGATAATGTGTTCCGGGTTGGGCTGGTATTTCCTTAATCTGGAGACGTGGAACACGTCATGTAGGTCCCAAGGGGTGTAAGTGTAAGGTTTAGAAGGGGGGGGGTTGAATAAACCTTACCAAATTTTCGATTTAGTCCTTTTAAATCTCTGAGTTAATTCTACACACCGGGTCGATGGACGGTCGAATTAGTCACTCAAGTAGTGTTAATCTCTCAACGACTCAATTTGGTACATTGATGGAGTACTTGTAAATTATCAAATGGATAGCAAATTTATCAGCAGATATAAGCAATTAAAAGTGCAGGAATTTAAATGCTGAAATGTAAGTGACACAGTAAAGTTTTTATAGAGGTTCGAAGATGGGGTAATTCTTCTACTCCTCTCTTCTCCAACTCCTGGAGGAATCCACTAAGTAATGATCGGTTTACAAAGTGGTAACAGTACCCGGATACAAGTCTTGATCACAACAAAGCCGACTTGATCCTTTGGGACTCGATCCGAGACGCCTTGATCACTCACCGGCTTCTCGTGACGACTCGGCCTTCTTCTTCACAGGGCATTTTGCCTTGGTACTCTGACTCACTTGCTCAAGCTTTTTGGATTTGATCACGAAGCCCTCCAAATGCTTAAGACTTAGTTCAACCTTGAACTTTTCTACAATCCTTCCTGGAAAGTAGACCCCTTTTCTTCAAGAGTTTCCTCTTCAACTGATTGAAGTTCTCTTTCCTTCACAGGTGAGTGTTGGATTGATGTACTTGAAATGTAAGCTTGAGGATTGAGATTATTTCAGTTTTTCTAATGTGCTTGTGTATCTCACGTATGTGTCATTCATGCATCCTTGATCTGAAACAAATTCCTCAGCCTTTTATAGTGAACTTTCAAAAATTTGCCCGTTGAAGAGATAGGCTTATTTTTGAAAGTCACTTTGCGATCGTTGGCTTGCGTTCTTGGAATTGCCGTTTCTCGTATGAATTATTCTTTTCACCTTTTCGGAGTTCGACACGGTGTAGTGCTTCCCATTGGTTCATTCCTTTTGCACGCTTCGGGTCGAGCACTCCAAGAAAGGTAGTATGGAGATATTACTTGTTTAAGTAAATCTCTTGATTTCTCGGCAACGGTTCTTTTACGATTATCTCGACTTGATTGCATTTCCTTACTTTCCCAGGTGACTTAGAGTCGACTTCCAATCATGGATGACTCTTGTCACTTCAACTTGAGACTTGGCTTTTCTTGAGTTGACTTGGTGATGCTCCACTGTTTGCATCTCACCGCTTCTTGATAGAGTTCCGTCTACTCTTCTTTGCCATACTCAATTTGTCTCACAGTGAGTTTTCCTTCCAGTCTTGATTGTCTTCTTGTATGTTAGGGCGTATTTGTCTTGACTCGGCTTGGCAGCTCTTTTCATTACAATGCATTTTACAACGAGAAATTGGGAGCCAACTTTCTATTCTAAGTTTTACATGGCATTCATCAAAATCTAAACAATAAAATTCCTAACAATTTCCCCTTTTTGATGATGCCAAAACTTAAATCATACAAATATGCAAATAACAAAGATATATACTGAGATAGTGTATTGACATAGAATGTATGTGCGTAATCAATCTTTTTATTGATCATATCATTCTTGTACTTAACACAATTTGTTTACAAGGTGTATCGAGTATATAACTGTCTTCACAAAAAGTTTATAACTCTATTACTGGAAGGAAGACTTACATTGTGTGTATTTACATAATAAAATACATGAAGGGTTGACAAAGAACACTTCATCTCCTTATTGTCTCCTTCTTTCATCTTGATCAAGCATCTTCTTCTCTTTTTCTCTTTTTTCGTCGTCAGTCATTTGCCTTCTTTTTCTTCTCATATGCCTTCCTGGCGACTTCATCTTTCCGAGTCTTTCTGTCTCTCCCGCCATAGCTGAGTTTGTCTTTTGTTTTCCTCTTCTATTCTCTTTGCATACTCGGCGTTAGTTTTAGCCACTCGCAAGTTTGCCACTTGGTCAAGCCCGGCCCAGTGAGATCCCTCCTTTCTTTCCGGGTCTACGTATTCGATATTCTTGGGCGAGGCCTAAGTCCAAGCTTCTTCCTCCATCGCCGCTTCTTCCTCTTCCTCTCGGCGTATCTTTGTCTTGGGGGTCTTCTTGGTGATTGACTAGCAGAGTGACCCAGAGCGATCATTTAGGAAGTCTCATTGTCTGTAAACTTCTTCACACAATGTAAGACCCTTTTCCCAAGATACAAGTCCCAAGCTTGAGCCATGGACATATTTGCAAAATATCCTTGATTCGAGCGTTTTGAATTCGCTAAGCGATCGTGGCTCGTCCCGACATCGAAATGGCATACGTGTCTCTGCCAACCGGAATGCCTCCATGTTCTTTCAAGATGTTCATCACCCTGGCATCCATTCTTCCTTCCACTTCCTTCATCCTCGCTTCAATTTCTTTTCTCTTCTCGGCCATAGATACAACAGAGTCTTGGAGTGGCGAGTCACGGGGAGTTTGCTTGCTTATAATGTCATTTGTGATGAGGACCTGTTGGGGGTTTGTGCAATCATCAAGGTCATATTTTTTGATCCTTCCCCCTCGTGATTTTCCTTTCTTTAGTTTCAAAATTTCCTCGGTGATTTTCCCTTCTCACCGCTTCTTTCTCATTGCTCCTTTCTTTTGGCCTTCGGATTTTTCTTTGCTTTAAGGTATTCCTCTTCCCCTTTTTGGCATCATCAAAGGATAGAGGAACCCTGTGGAACATCTTTGGCAAGCATGAAGTCGAAGTCTTCGATGGTTGAATTTCGCTTCAAGTCGATCGTTGTATGCGGACGAAATTCGAATCTAGTAGCGTTGGATTCTCACAAATCGCTTCATCTCGGCCATGAGAAGGCTGAATTTTCTTGTCATGTGTTCTTCCAAATTTGTATATCATTTGCATTCTTCTCACGCAGCGAGTTTGATCTCGGCGGTGTGAGCTTCATGCATATGCTCAATGTGTTCCTCCGCTTCGTTTCGCATCAACATTCTCGGCTCTCCACACCGACTTGTTAAACAAGGTTCGAAGTGTCTCACCGTACCACACGCATTGATTCTTCTTTGTTGCCACCATTCCCTTATTCAATTGTTATGCCTCTTAAGTCATTTTGTAAGGGTGGCATCTCTCGTTGTCCAATCGCATGTCCAAAGAGGCTGATGCCTCTCCATCTTTTCAACTTCAAGAAAGAGTGCCTTGAACACTTCTCGTACTTGGTGATTCTTCATTGCGGTGATGGCCATACAACGTCGAAATCAAAATCTATTTGGAACAATGGTGCCTGAGTGAAAAACAGGAGCTGGTTTGTAGTAACGTGCTTGCTCGTTTTCGACTCTTCGTGGAGTTCGTATCTCCAAAGTGAGAAAGGAAAAGATTCTACAAAAGATTCATCACCGCCGACCGGGATCTGCATTCGATGATGAGCGGTGCGCGTGAAGTTCTTTTGGGAATCGATCCATTTGTAGCTTGAGGAGCCGGAGCGATGGTTTACGGTTGTGGGTTTGGTTGTGAAGTAGACCCGCTTGCGAGCCCGCCTTGTCTTAACGACCGTTGGTCTCGGTGATTTTTCCTTTTCGGTTGACTTATCCTCGGCCTTATCAAGAAGACATCATCGGACGATGATGAGATTTCTAGAGGTGGCTCATCATCAAAGTTAAAAGTTTGACGAGTAGTCTTGGGATCGACTTACTCGTACTTGGAACACCCGCGGTGAGTCTTTTGGATTTGTCATGGGGGTTGACTAAACTTCTTTCTTCATCTTCGATCCCGGAAAAGTGACATCGGGGTTGTCTGGGAATCATGAAGTGCGCCCGATCTCCTTCTCGGATGGGTCGATGATTGCGGGAGGGATGTTTCTCTGCTTGACCTCTTTACCCGGGAAGTCTCAACCTCCGTGGGCCTTCATTTCCTCCGTAGTCTCTCTTGCTGCGAGGCCTGGTCCTCCTTTCGCGATGTGTCTTAGGGTCTTCTACATGGCATCCATTGGAGTCTCAACCCCATGGATTGCACTTTCATCGCCGCCAGTGTTAACTCGGTACATTCTTCTCGTGCCTCGATCGCATCGCATCCAGCGTCATTAGCCTTCAGAGCGGTTGGCACCTCACCGAGACAGTCTCAATCGTATGCGAGCCGTTGATGGCAACTTCTTTGTTCTTCTTGTGATTGTAATTTCTCTTCTTCGCCTCCTTGCTTCTTTGTGGAGTCATCTGCAGCATCCTCCGACCATTTGCGGTGGAGGAGTTTCCCCTCGGGCGCACCGGTGAGTGATTTGGAGTGGGGTCACTCGTCTCTCGGACTCATTTGTTGCAATTGATGGTTCGGTAGTTGGGGCGGTGGTAGCACATCTTCAATAGGGGTTGGCTCGATTGGGGTCCCCGATGGCCCGAGTTTCATCGCCATTTCCTTATTGCCTTCTTGAGTGAGTGAGGGAAGTGGTAGCAAAGAACATCGGTGGCTATTTCTTTGAACCACTCCCATTGGATCGATTTCGGTTTGTGTTTCGGAGGACTCTCCTGGTCCCTCCATCGGTCTTTTGCTCGTGAAGGATTCTTGATTCATGCAATGCTTGCCTGCATTTGTAACTCTTTCCGTGGGCAAAGCAGCATTCTCTCAGTTCCTCGTCACTTTCGTGAGAAGACATCAAGAAGCGGATGGAAGTGTTACGTGGTGTAGGAGATAGAGGCGGATGCTTGCCTTCTCACGTGCTTCGGCTTCTTGACTTGCTTTGCTCTCTCCCTGTCCTTGTAGATCCGGGATGTCTAAGCAGTTGTCCTCATCAAGTCTTTGGGAGCATGATAGTTAGTCCAAGGAAATTTGTAGTTCCTCTTCTTCTTCTATGAACTCGGGCCGTTGGAACTGTTCCCTTGACTTGCTCAACTTCCATTTTCGCCACTCATGCAGGCGATTTTGGATGTCCGGGTAAGGTGGAGATAGGATCATTATATCACTATCTCGCTTGGGCTGGTTCTTCTTTTGTTTTGTTTGTGTGGGCTACGGTGTGTCTTGAGTTGCCTCTCGATCGCCTTTCAAGAGACTTGTCTTTGTTTCATCAACTACATCCGGAGACTCTACTTCTCCGGTAGTCTCCGTGTATTTGTGCTAGCCGAGTAATCGGCTCGGTGGTTTCTCTGTTCGGATCGCTTGACGAGTCTTCTTCGTCTCCTGGTTTGTACTG
The DNA here is from genome assembly GCA_016081115.2 of Rehmannia glutinosa. Lineage (NCBI taxonomy): Eukaryota > Viridiplantae > Streptophyta > Magnoliopsida > Lamiales > Orobanchaceae > Rehmannia > Rehmannia glutinosa. The sequence continues at coordinate 90,996 of JABTTQ020000301.1, forward strand.
GGGAATTTACAGTTCGAGGCGGTATCCTCTCGAGTCTTGGCGGCGGGGGTCTTTGGTGTTTGTTTACGAGGAGCCGCCGTGCAGGGCTTGTCGATTCTCCTCCTTTTGACGATCGGAGAAGGTATTTGTGAGTCCTTCTCGACCCCTTGCAGGGGGGTGACACGGCTGGGGCAGTGCATGTTTGGTTTTCTTTCTTTGCCAGGGGCGTGATCTTCTTAGCAGTGCAGGGCGCTTTTTTCTTGGTGGAGAGAAACAATTTTGTATCTTCGGGGTCGGTGATTCCCCCTCAGTGTCGACTCTCTTGGCATAAGCTCGCCTCGAGCACCGGAGAGGTTAGCTCGAACATCCTCTTGTTAACATGGAAGGCCTTCCCATGTCTAAGAGGGACTCCTTTCACCTCCAATAGCCGGCCAATCACTAGGCCATATCCCGGGGATCCTCCAAATGTGCCATATTCTTTGAAGGACTTGTTCCCCACGTTCGGCAGTCTGCTTTGTAGATAAACCAGCCCAGTTTATCTTCTTTTCTTCGATGATTGCGGCCATCACAATCGGCTTTGCCTTTGATAGTTGGTCAAAGCCGCCAAATTTGATGTCGATACATTTGGCAACTATGTCCAACGAGTTTGTGATAATCCTCCCCGGTGATCTCTTGTTTTTTGTGTATATAATTTTATCGGCAAGGTCGGACTTGGCTATTTCTTTCCATCGTCGGCCAAGTTTACATCGGCTTTCCTTAATTTGATTTGCTCCTTCCGGGTAGTGAGCAATATTGACCAAATCCTTGGCGGTGATAGTCGTTTGCTTCCGTGAAGATGACTTGATTCCTTCATCGTGAATCTCGGCATTCACGAGAATTGTGCGACCTCCTCCACATAGGTCATAGGATATTCAGCGTTAGAAAGCGGTTTTAGTGGGGCGTTTCCAACTTTTCCGCGATTTTCTTCACCAGGGTGTCATCGGACCCTTGCTTCACCATTCCGTCGAAATCCACCGTCGAACCAGGTGTGGATTTGCTTTCCTAGCTTGGTAAAGTCATAAGTTGGTGCCATTTCTCAAGATTATATCAAGAAAAATCTCGAAATTGATTTGAATGTTGGTAGGGTTTCGAGAGTAGTCTGCGCTTTGCTTTTGAGAGAAAAAGATGAAGCAGTTTTTAGAAGTGTGAGAGAGAAAGCAGAGCGAAAATGGTTTGAAAATGGTTTATGAAAGGGCGTGCAGACGGTTTTTGAATTGTGATCGAAATAACGGCTTGGATTTTCGCACGCCTATTGAGCATTTCACGTCGTATTTAATGCGGCAGCATTTATATCCAATCATAAGCTTAGTGTGCGGCTTTTATGTCCGTACACATCATCATTATGCCGACGTGTTCCTTAAAACATTCCCGCTTAAGTCAAAACGATGCGTTTTTGTCACTTTGCTCATAAGTTATTGACTTATCTCTTAGCCGATTTAACTCTACTTCTCACATTTCTCTTAGCGACTATCACCGACTCGGTGTAGTGTCTTTCCGATCTGGTGATTCTTCGTGATTTGTTTCGGCTCTTTTTCACTTCTTTTTGTTCTAATACTCTTCTTTGATTCGCCTCGAGTGTCACTCACTCAATCAACCCCAACTCATGCTTGAGTTCTTCAAATCTTGACTCACATAATGGTTTTGTGAAGATGTCGGCTAGTTGTTTGTCGGTTGAGATGTATTCCAAGATAATGTCCTTCTTTTCAACATGATCTCTTATGAAATGATATCGACATCTATATGTTTTGTTCTTGAGTGCAACACAGATTTTGAGTGATAGCAATGGCACTTGTGTTATCACACATGATTGGAATTTCTTTTTCTTCAACTTCATAGTCTCTCACAATTTGTTGTCTCATCCATAGGACTTGGGCACAACAATGTTGCCCAACTATGTATTCGCTTCAATTTGTAGAGGTGGCTATCGAGTTTTGCTTCTTGCTAAACCAGGAAATTAGTCTGTTTCCTAGCATTTGACAGTGCCTGAAGTGCTTTTTCTGTCCACTCGCATCCAAAGATAGTCGAGAATCTGAATAGCCAATTAGCTTGAATCCACTTTCCTTTGGATACCATAGGCCTACTTCTAGGCTTCCTTTCAAGTATCTCAATATTCTCTTAGCTGGTTTGTCATATGGCTCTCTTTTGGAGCAGATTGAAATCTTGCACATACACCTACAGCCAAAGGTGATGTCCGCCCGCTTCTTTGTGAGATAGAGCAATGATCCAATAAGTGCTCTGTATCTTGTTTGATCTGTGCTTGCCATCCGCATCCATGTCCATTTTGGTGATGTGTTCATTGGTATTTTTTACAGACGACTTCTCTTCCATACCAAACTTCTTCATTAAATCCCTGGTATATTTTGTTTGACTTATGAAGGTTCCATCCTTGTTGTTTCACTTGAAGTCCAAGGAAAATGTCGGCTCTCCCATCATGCTCATTTCAAATTTGCTTTGCATGAGGTTTGAGAATTTTTCACACGACTCTTTGTTAGTGGATCCAAAAATGATGCCATCCACATATATTTGAACAAGCAAGATACTCTTCTTGTCTTGAATTCGAAAAAGTGTTCTATCTACTTTTCCTTTTGTGAATCCATTCTCGGTTAGGAATTGTGACAGGGTATCATACCATGCTCGGGTGCCTGTTTCAATCCATACAGGCTTTCTTGAGTTTGTATACCTTGTCTCCAAGAGTCTTACTCGCTCAAATCCGGAGGTTGTTCAACGTATACTTCTTCTTCCAATAGACCATTTAGGAATGCACTTTTTACATCCATCGATATACAATGAAATTCTTGTGAGTGCATAGGCAAGAAACATCCTTATAGCTTCCAATCTTGCTACAGGGGCGAATGTTTCATCAAAATCTATCCCTTCTTCTTGGCAATATCCTTTGGCTACCAATCTTGCTTTGTTTCTTACCACAGAGCCTTCCTCGTTCATCTTATTTCGAATACCCATTTGGTTCCAATAACATTTTGATGTATGGGTCTTTGCACTAGTTCCCATACTTTATTTCTCTCAAACTGATTCACTCTTCTTGCATAGCTTGAATCCAATGTGCGTCATCTAATGCTTGTGACACATCTTTTGGCTCTATTTGCGAAATGAAGCATGTGAACATAGCTTCTTGTTGAGTTAGGATCTTGTTTTGACACCTTCTCTCATATCTCCAATGACAAGTTTCGTGGATGGTCTCTCACCATCTTACATCAGGTTGGAGTAAGTTAGCCGGATTGATCGACTTGCGGTTGTGTTCAGGTTTGTGGTCACTCTTTCGTGGTCACTTGGCCGCAAATTTTCATTTGCTTTTGAGATTGACTATCTCATCTTCTTCTCGAGTTGATAACCTTGACTTGACTTCGGCGTAGGGACTCTTCGTATGATTGGATGTTTCAACTTATCACCGACTCTTCAATGTCTTCTCCATTTACATTTGGTTCATCGAATACTACATGAATGGATTCTCTCGTAACCATAGTTCTTTTATTGAGTATTCAGTAGGCTTTGCTTTCACCGAGTGAGTATCTAAGAAGATACCTTCATCACCCTTTAGCATCAAAAGCCTTTAGGTTGTCTTTGCCATTGTTGTGGATGAAGCATTTACATCCAAATATCTTGAAATATGCAACGTTTGGTTTTCTTCGATCCAGATCTCATAGGAGTCTTTGTCATTTGTCTATTTATCATACATCTGTTTTGGGTGTAGCAATTTGTGTTAATTGCTTGACCCAAAATCTTTTGGTAACCCCTTGCCTAACATGGTCCTTCGCTTCTTTGAGGGTTCTGCATTCTTCTTTCGCAACTCCATTCTCTTTGTGGAGTCCTTGCTGCCGATAGTTCATGACCAATACCATTCTCAATACAATATTGAGTTATTATTCCATTGACAAACTCGGTTCCTCTATCGATCTTATTTTGATAATGGTTTGACTCTTCTCATTTTGAATTCTCTTCATCATTTGTGGTAGTTTTTGTAGGGTTTCTTTCTTCTTGCACATGAATATTGTCCATGTATATCTTGAGTAGTCATCTACTACCACCAAGGTGTATTTCTTTCCACTTATTTGGTTCCCTTTGGGCCAAATAGATCCATATGAAGTAGATGCAATATTCTTGTTGAGGATGGGCATGTCTTTTCTTTGAATGACGACTTGATTTGTTTTCCTTCGACATGCATCACATATACTCTCCTTCTTGTATATCGAGTCCTGGAAGTCCTTCTACAAGATGACTTCTTGCTAGCTTGTTAATTGTTTTGAAATTCAGGTGACTCGGCTTTTTGTGCCACAACCAACTTGATTAATTTTGTGCTCTTTGCTAGTAGACATGTCTTTGGATGTTGCGATTGACCAATCCACTACATACATATTCTTCTGTCTATTTCCTTGCAAAGACAACTTCATTTGATTCAATATCCTTGATTTGGCATATACCCATGTTGAATCCAACATTGTAGCCCTTGTCACAGTGATCGATGATACTCGATGGAGGTTGAAGTTGAGTCCTTCAACATATGCAACATCGTGATTTCTAATCCATTCCTCTTGATGGATCCAATGCCTCTTATTTCACCAGGAGCTTCATTTCCCCCAAATATGACTTTGGCTCCTTTGACTTCCTTGAATTTTTGACATGATTTCTCTTATTTCTGTCATATATGTCCGGAGCGACCACTATCCATGTACCAGGTTCCTTGGCTTGGCACTCATTTGTTCCTTGAAACCGCAATCAAGGAAATTAAGTTTTAGGTACCCATACTTGTGCGGGTCCGAGGGGTTAGAATTGTAAGATGATCCAACCAACCTATAGCCAAATGGTTTGACTCTAAGGGGTTGCCATCTATCGAGTGCCATAATCATAATTAATTCGGCAAATTGCTTGGGGATTCTAGGTTCATACAAATTGCCAATTTGTCTCTTTTGTCTGTATGCTGCATATGTGTTTTAGCAATTGCCTTCCTTGGGTAATTGTGGTGCTTTTGAGTGTAGTGCCTAGGTGCATGTGTGTCTTTGATGAAAGCTCTTATACTTTTGGAATGGCCTTTGTTGAGTTCTAGGCCTTTGCCACTGGGCTTATATTCCATAAGTCTATCCGATAGTTCACATTGTTCCAATCAGCTTGGCTTGGATATTTTCTACCATTCCCATCATATGTATTTTTATGGATTTTTCGGAATTTTTGGTAGCTCTGTTTCTTCTTTACTGAGTATTTTCTCGTTAGGAGTTTCTTTGAGGACTCAAAATTTGAATCTCTTCTCACTGTCCTTTCAAAGATACTCAAGGGTCGTTTTCCTTTTCCTTTGTAACCAAGGCCGGTTTGCTTAGTATTGTGCTTTGGAGTGAATGTGTGTGCAACATTTAGAGTTTTGAGTTTTCGGACTCTTCATGACTTGAAGATCCTTTTTCCAAAATTACTCTTGAGGTTTGACATGGCACAAAGGAATTAAATCCTAAGCTGTCTTGTCTCCACATTCTCTTTGACTCATAATAAGATCATCCAATGATTTAGATGCCTTAGTGAATGAGGCAATAACATTTTGAGGTCATTCTCCCTCTTTTCTATAGCGAGCAATTTCGGCTACTAATTTAGCATTTTAAACCTTTAAGCTTTCATTTTCAATGACTATTTGACTTAGAGTACTCGGCTCCTTAGTCGGCTTTGAGTTTTGATTTTTAAGTAGGTGTTTTCCTCATTCAATAGTGTGTGTGAGGATTTAATGTGCTCAAAATCTTTCATCATTTTGCCTAATGAATCATAAAGATCGAGTAGGTGATGAAGTGTGTGTGTCACGATCACTATCACTAGTGTCGAGCTTGTTGAATTAGATTGTACCTCATCTTCTTGATCTTGTTCTTTGGCCATTAAGCAGATCAGGCTTCTTCTTCGAGTCACTCGAGTAGTCGCCTTCACGCTCAATCAGTTGTCTCTCTTAACTTGGTGTCTCAATGAGTCTCTGCAGACCATCATTGCCTTTTTGTTTTCTTGTCTTCTTTCTCAAGACCTTTCTTTCTTCTTCATTCTGCACTTATTGACTACAGGATATGAGATCAATGGCATAGTGACTGGTTGTCTACAATTCCAACATAGATATTCACCTTTTGATCGGCTCTTTCTATTCTTGAGTTGTCGGCCCTTTGATACTCAACTTGTTGATGATCCATTCTCTTGGTTGGCCTATCATCCTTTGATTTGGAGGGAGCCGAGTGTCTTACGGAAGATTCACCCTTTCCTCTCTTGTAGTTCTTGTTAAAGAACTTGTTAAATCTTTTAACCATCGGGCTATTTCTTCGGGTCAATTGCCTCTTTGACCTCGACTCTCTTCCCATCTTTGACAATTAGAAATTGTTTTGGGTACATTGTCTCTTCCCGGTCTTTTCTTCTCACTCAAACTCATAGGCTTTGAGGTCCGAGAACGATTCATGGTTGGATGTCTTTGATAGGTCCATGGAATGTCTCGGTGCCATGACCTTCATTTCCCATTCGGTGGAAGACTTTTAGGATCTTCATACACATTTCTTCTCGTGTATATTCCTTTCCAAGTGTAGAACTCGTTTGTGATTTACGTGAACCGAAGCGTCTAGTTGATCCAGGTTTTCTCCCGAGATCATTTTGAAATTTTCAAATTTTTGTCAAGCATCTCGCGACAATTTGTTTTCTTTGATTTGCTCCGAGCCTTCACAAATCAATGTCACTTGTCCCATTTCTTTAGCCGTTTTGCATGATTTGACTTTGTTGAACATGGCTTTGTCCAAGGTTTTGTAGAGGATGTCCTTGGCTACATTATCCAGGTTGTATCTTTTTCGTCATCATTTGTCCACTCAGTTCTTGGTTTTCGACCACGATCGGGTCTAGAGCAACATCTTCTTCTCCTTCACCGCAACTCTTCGCATGCAATTTGTGTTCACTTTTAATATTTGTAGAAGCCCATCTTCTATCACTATCCACATCTCATCATGTAATCTTTGATAGATGAGCTCGCATACGAATTTTCCAATCATCAAATTCTTCAATGGTGAACATAGGGATGCGTGTTAGATTTGCTTCCATGATAATGACTTTTAATAAAAGAGTTTTGAAAGTTTAAGTACTAAAGCGGACTTTGAAAAATTTGGAGATCTAGTTCAAGAACCGGTGCGGAGGGTTCAATGAACCAACCGCTCGATACCACTTGTAGGTCCCAAGGGGTGTAAGTGTAAGGTTTAGGGGAGGGGGTTGAATAAACCTTACCAAATTTTCGATTTAGTCCTTTTAAATCTACAGAGTTAATTCTACGGTGGGTCTCGATGGGTCGAATTAGTCACTCAAGGTAGTGTTAATCTCTCAATGACTGGTGAGCCGTTGATGGAGTAACTGTTTGTTGGCTACAATTTAACTTTTGTGGTTTTATTTTCAGCTGGAAGACTTAACACCCTTAAGTTTGATTAAGCAAGATATTAGAGTTTGATTTAGTACTTGTAAATTATCAAATGGATAGCAAATTTATCGTGAGATATAAGCAATTAAAAGTGCAGGAATTTAAATCTTTGAAATGTAAGTGACACAAAGAAAGTTTTTATAGAGGTTCGAAGATGGGGTAATTCTTCTACTCCTCTCTTCTCCAACTCCCGGAGGAATCCACTAAGTAATGATCAGTTTACAAAGTGGTAACAGTCCGGATACAAGTCTTGATCACAATGGGCCGACTTGATCCTTTGGGACTCGGGCCGGGAGACGCCTTGATCACTCGGTGGCTTCTCGCACGACTCGCCTTCTTCACAGGCAAATTGCCTTGGTACTACTGACTCACTTGCTCAAGCTTTTGGATTTGATCACGAAGCCCTCCAAATGCTTAAGACTTAGTTCAACCTTGAACTTTTCTACAATCCTTCCCGGAAAGTAGACCCCTTTTCTTCAAGAGTTTCCTCTTCAACTCGATTGAAGTTCTCTTTCCTTCACAGTGAGTGTTGGATTGATGTACTTGAAATGTAGGCTTGAGGATTGAGATTATTTGAGTTTTTCTAATGTGCTTGTGTATCTCACGTATGTGTCATTCATGCATCCTTGATCTCAAACAAATTCCTCGGCCTTTTATAGTGAACTTTCAAAAATTTGCCCGTTGAAGAGATAGGCTTATTTTTGAAAGTCACTTTGCGATCGTTGGCTTGCGAGTTCTTGGAATTGCCGTTTCCTCGTATGAATTATTCTTTTCACCTTTTCGAGTTCGACACGGTGTAGTGCTTCCCATTGGTTCATTCCTTTTGCACGCTTCGGGATGAGCACTCCAAGAAAGGTAGTATGGAGATATTACTTGTTTAAGTAAATCTCTTGATTTCGTGCAACGATTCTTTTCTGATTATCTCGACTTGATTGCATTTCCTTGCTTTCCCCAGGTGACTTAGAGTCGACTTCCAATCATTGGATGACTCTTCTTGTCACTTCAACTTGAGACTTGGCTTTTCTTGAGTTGACTTCGATGCTCCACTGTTGCATCTCCGCTTCTTCTTGAGAGTTCCGTCTACTCTTCTTTGCCATACTCATTTGTCTCACAGAGTTTTCCTTCCAGTCTTGATTGTCTTCTTGTATGTTAGGGCGTAGCTGTCTTGACTCATCTTGGCACTCTTTTCACTACAATGCATTTTACAAACAGAAATTGGGGAGCCAACTTTCTATTCTAAGTTTTACATGGCATTCATCAAAATCTAAACAATAAAATTCCTAACACGTCATGCATACCAGCTATAGGAGGCGGAAGTTCTAATTGATAAGCCAGCTTCCCGACTCTCTTAAGTATCTTATACGACCCAATGTATCTCGATTCAATTGTCCTCATTTCTTAGAGTGGATTAATCCCTTTTGCGGTGAAAGTCTGAGGAATACTTCATCTCCAACCTCGATTTCCAAATCCTTTCTCCTCTTGTCAAAGATAGTTATTCTCACGGCCCGAGCGATGCACGGATTCACTCCTTGATCGTTCTGACTTTTTCCATGGCCTCCTCGACTAAGTCGACCTTTGGTATCGTTAGTGACTTTTGTTTCTCTTTTAGAGTCCACTGATCATCGATTTCCCAATGTAGCAGTGAGTTACTCTATCAATGACTCTCTCGAGAGGTCCGTTGAGTGGTTAACTCTCTCCATCAAGTTTGACCTAGATGTCTCTCAAGAGATTTAGTTGTTTTCTTATGATAAACTCGAATTTGTTTTAAATCAAAAATTAGCTAAGTCTATTCAACCCACCCTTTTAGACTTAACTCACACCCCAGGGACCTACAAATGGTATCGGAGCGGTTGGTTCTAAGAACCCTGCACACACCGGTAATTGAACTTGATCTCGTTCTTTTCAGAAACATCAACACTTGAAGTTTTTCAAAAGTTTCTTTCAAAAGTTATTATCATGGAAGCAAATCTATCCCGTATCCCCATATTTTCCATTGAAAAATTTGATGGCTAGAAGATTCGCATGCATGCACATCTCTCCACTTTACATGATGAAATATGGTTTGTCAACTAAGATGGACCCATTAAAATCACTAAGGTGAACACACCTGTAAGAGCAACAGAAGAGGTTGCTGAAAGACCTGCAAAGGTTGAAAAGCCAAGAAGTGAATGGACAAACGATAATAGAAAGAGATACAACTTAGACAATGTGTCCAAGGATACTTTGTATAAAACTTTGGATAAAGCACAATGTTTAACAAGGTTAAATCTTGCAGGACTGCCAAAGAGATTTGGGAAAAGCTGACTCTCATCTGCGAAGGCTCAGAGCAGATAAAAAAGAATAAGCTAACAGTTGTAATGTAGAAGTTTGAGAACTTCCAAATGATGGCAGGTCAATCATTGGATCAACTGGATGCCAGATTTATAGAGATTACAAATAAATTATCAGCTTTAGGCAAGGAGTATACACATAAGGAAATATGTATGGAGATCCTAAGAGCACTCCCAGCTGAGTGGGAAATGAAGGTGATGACTCTCAGACATCCAATGGACCTGACCAAGATTTCCAACCAGAAGCTGCTCTCAGATCTTAAAGCATATGAATTCGAGCTCAAGAGGAAAGAGCAAGATGAGATAGATGTACCGAAGACAACTGCTCTAGTGGTTGGAGAATCAAAGGCAACATACTCAAATGACATCATTGATAAAGAAGAGATTACCTCAATGGTGAAAAGATTCAACAAGTTCTTTAACAAAAACTACAAGAGAAATAAAAGAGAATCATCTAGAAGGCACTCATCTCCTTCCAAAGGAAAAGAAGAGAGAACCCCCAAGAGAGCTAATAAAAAAGGTGAAGATCTATGTTGGAATTGCGATCAACACCTGTGTCACTTTGTAGTTGACTGCCCTTATCCACCAATCAGCAAGTACAAAAATGAAGAGGATAAGAAAGTCTTCGAGAAAGAAGACAAGAGAGAAAGAAAGCAATGATGGTTGCAGAATCTAAAACAACCATGTGTAAAAAAAGACAAAGAGAGTCGACAAACAAGTGAAACTAACTACTCCTCGTATTAATGAAGAAGAGGCATTGATATGTCTCATGGCTAAAGAGCAGGAAAATGAGGTAAACTCTAACTCATCTAGTTCAAATTATAATGATAGTGATCATGATACACACACTTCATCACCCATTGATCTTTATAATTCATCAGGCAAAATGATGAAAGATTTTGAGCATATTAAATCCTCACACACACACTTCTAAATGAGGAAAACAACTAACTCAGTGCAAAATTCACGGTGATTGAAGAGTCGAAAGTACTCTTAGTCACATAGCTGATGAGAATAAAGAATTAAATGCGATATAACTAAGGTCAACGTGGACCTAGTGAAAAGGAAAAGAGGGAACAAGAGTGAAGAATGTGATTGCATCACTCAACAAATCATCTAAAACATTGGATGAATTAATGATGATACGAAAAGGAAATTGGAAACAAAGTCGGCTTAGGTTTCAATTTCTTTGTCAATACTCAGACTCCAAGAGTGGTTATGGAAAAAGGATCCTCAAGCAATGGGAAAATACCAAAGCAAAAAACACCAAATGTTGCACCTACACATATTCACAAACACTCACATGCCGACCTTGGTTACAAAGGAAAAGAAAGAAGCCAATCACAGTATCTTTGAGATAAATCTTGAAACTAAATTGAGAAAAGTTCAACAACAGACTCTAACAAAGATATATTGAAATCTAAACAAAACTACAAAAGCCCCGGAGGTTTCATCAAAAGAAACCATATGAAGGGAATGGTAGATATTACCCAACACAAGATGATTGGAACCCTCAAATGAAATATCAGGCGAAGTCCAAAGGGATATAAGCCCATGTGGCAGAGACCTCAAACTCATCATAGGTAAACCAGCATTCATATGCACCAAAACACAATACACACTATGCACAATAGTTTCCATATATTCCTAGAAATGCAAATGCACACACACACATAGACATAAAGACAAAAGAGACAGTTGTATATTCCTAAAGATCCAAAGCATTTTGCTAAAATTCATTATGATTATGGAACTGATAGGTGACAACCTCATAGAGTTAGATCATTTGGCTATAGGTTGGTTGGATCACCTTATAGTGCTAACCCCTCAGGACCCAAACAAATATGTGTACCTAAAGCTTGATTTCCTTGATTGCAGGTTCAGGAACATCAGAGTGCCAAGAAACCTAGTATATGGATAGTGGTTGTTCAAGACACATGAGAGAAAAAAAAAAGAATTTATCAAACTTCAAGGCATCAAGAGGAGCCAAAGTCATATTTGGAGGAAATTAAGCTCCAGGGAAAATCAAAGGCATTGGATCCATTAAGTAAAATGGACTAGAGATCACAGATGTTGCTTATGTTGAAGGGTTGAAATTTAATCATAAGTATCGCCCAACTCGTGATAAATAATATAATGTTGGATTCAACATGGGTATTTGCCAAATCAAGGATGTTGAAACCAATAAAGTAGTGCTATCTGGGATGAGAAAGAAAAATATGTATGTAGTGGATTGGTCCACTACTACACCAAGTACATGTATATTGGCAAAAAACACAGCTGAATGAAGCTGGTGTGGCACAAGAAGTTGAGTCCTCTGAATTTCAAGACTATCAACAAGCTTGCAAGAAGCCATTTCGTTGAAGGATTTCCAGACTCAGTCTACAAGGTGGAAAGCATCTCTGATGCATGTCAGAAAGGAAAGCAAATCAAGTAATCTTTCAAGGATAAGCCAAGTCCTTCTTCAACAAGGATCTTGCACTTACTGCACATGAATCTGTTTGGACCAGTTGAGCCAGCTAGCATAAGTGGAACGAAATACACCCTAGTGGTGGTGGATGATTTCTCAAGATACACATGGGCCATTTTTATGTGTAAGAAGAGAGAGTTCAAAATGAGAAGAGTCAAACCATTATCAAGATATGGTCTGATATAGGAACTGAGTTTGTCAATGGGATTATAACTTAGTATTGCATGGAAAATGGTATTGCTCATGAGTTATCAGCTACAAGAACTCCACAACAGAATGGAGTGGCTGAAAGAAGGAACAAAACCCACAAGGAAGCTGCAAGGACCATGTTAGTTGAAGCTGCATTGCCTAAGAGATTTTGGGCTGAAGCCATTAACACTGCTTGCTACACTCAAAATTGATGTATGATCAAAAGGCAACTGTCCAAAACCCCCTATGAAATTTGGACAGGAAGGAAGCCAAATGTGGGATATTTTCACATTTTTGGAACCAAGTGTTTCATTCATAACAATGGTAAGGATAATCTGAAAAGTCTTTGATGTTAAAGCTAATGAAGGTACTTTCCTTGGATATTCAGCTGAGATCAAAACATTTAGAGTGTTAAAAAAAACGACTATGGTAACAGAAGAGTCTATCAATGTGGTTTTGATGAACCTAATGTGAATGGAGAAGACATTGACGAGTTTACTGAGAAGATGTATCATCCAACTATTCAGAAAAGTCCTTATGCTGAGACTGATCCAAGAAGACAAGAGAAAGGTATAGATTTTGATGATACTGTTGACGTGCGTTTTGGTCAACAAACAAAATATATAAGAAATTTAACACGTGGAAATATAAGTATGCATAATACGCGTTTATTTATGGCTAATTCTGCCTTTTTTGCGTAATGCCGAGCCGAATTATTGGGGTCGGTCTTTCTTACAATCTCGCGTTTATAGGTCCTCTTTTTTATGTGTTTTTCCTCTCCCTTTTCCTCTTAAAATGGGGATTTTTATACCCCTCGAGTAAGTGGGTTTTCAACAGTCATCTTTGCACTAATCAGTAAAATAATTAAAAAAGGACACATGTCCCTTTCTAATCGTGAATGTCAGCCAAATCTTGCCACTTGGTGACTCCTCTCTATAACTTTCTGACATGTGACAGTTTCTGATACCAATAAAGCACTAAGCATGGGCAAGCATGGGCAAATGGTTATTTTTATGAATCTGTCGCGCATGCGTTTCCCACCAAAATTTGGGCTCGGGGGTCGGGGCTTGGCAGTCATGCTGTGGTTGGGATCGGTAGCGGGCGAGCCTAATTCATGACGTGTCACCGCGCACCATTACTGACGTCACATGTTGGCCCTCCACTTGGATGTGTGCTGGGCTGATGGCGTGGATTAATTTCTTCCAGCTCGGGTCGGGCGTCATCAAAGGCCCCCAAGTTTAATTCCGAGAGAAGAATTTCTGAAGTCGGGGTTAAACTTTAATGCTAATGAAAAACATTTAATGGGGAAACGGAATTCTCAAAGGTTTTGTTCATCCCTGACATCTGTCGCGTAGTGATTAATGCCTGTAGCGGCGCATTAATTGTGGTGCCATAATGACAGACACGTGGCCTCTTGTGGTTGGACCACGCCTTGTGCAGAATTGAAAAGGCATATCGATTCGTCGGCGTCGGGGCGTGGCGTTTTTCGACATTTTCGACGGCTTTTGAGGTTGAAAAGGCGCGTCTTTTTGAATAAACGTTTCGTTTATCGAGGGAACTCCATCTATAAATACCCCTTCTTCCCTCCATTATTCACTTTCGCATCCATTATCCTTTGAGCTAGGTGATTGAAACCGAGTAAATTTGGTCGGCTTCCAAAGTTCAGAGACTTCAAATTTAGGTATTTTTTTGAAATATTCTCCTTTTACCTATAAAATGTATTCTTTTGAGGATAGTAGGAGTCGTAGTTATAGCGTAGAGGTTGAAATCGAAGATCCCCCTCTCGAACCTTCTTTTATTTCTCACCAAAGACGCCATCTCCGCCTTATAGTCCGAGCATCATTTAGATATCTTCTCCAGATTCTTCTCGAGGTGGAACGTCTTTAGAGCGGACACATACTATTTTTAATCCGGCGCCAGTGACTGTTTTTCGAGAAGGAACGGTGTATCAGCTCAGACTCGCACGAGAGAGTTCTAACGAAGGATCCCCGAGTGCTGATCTTAGGCAGTATCAACAGGAAGAAGAGAATATGGATCCCTTAGAGCCGGAGCATGATAACACGGAGCGGGTAGATGAACCCTCCGGAGATTCGAGGCCGGAGAGGCCTCAAGTGCCCATGGGCCATCGTAACGGCAATGGCCGGCAGGGAGGAGGCCCTCGCCTTCGTGTAGAGCCTCAGTGGACGCCATGTGATATAAACGACATTCCTAGTATGATGATGATCGGGAGATGGGAGAGCTCCGGCGGAGGTACCGTATTCAAGTGGCATCAATTTTTGGGTATTAGGATGGCACGGAGGTTCTCGACTCACCCACCAGCGGGTGCGTGGCCATACATGCCGCCAGCCTCCTATATGGGTTGCGATTTCCACTGTCGGCTTTCCTCACGCGGTGGTTTTGCAAGTGGGGTATGCATCCGACCCAGGTGCACCCTATTTCTTGGGGTAGGATCATCGGCCTCCTGGTGATGTTCCACCTAGAATAATATCCTCGCCCCAAGTTCAAAGAGATGAACGAGCTCTTTATCTGGCGAGCGACTCCTTCATCTCGGGGTCAGCCATCTAGATGGTATTACGTACAGACCCGACTGGGGTATCCGGACGGCCTAGTGAAAGAAAAGTGGCTCTGGGTGAGCGGCGAGTGGCAAGCTCGCGTGGAGGATGGAGCAAGGGAAACTGTCATTCATCCTCCTTCAAATTTTGTTTTTGGTTATAGTAAGTCTATCTTTTCTCCTTTCTCTGCTTTTGTTGTCATTGTTTCCTTTTATGTGACTGACTTTGTTTCTTTTTCGTCTTTTTACCTTTATAGGGAACCGAGCATCGAAAGGGCCTCTGTCGGCCACCTTTATCCGCAGCCGAGAATATCTGTGCCAGGGGCATCGTGGATAAAGCGGATTGAGAGATCCACGAGGCCAACTTGGCCGCAACCGGCTTGAGGCTCGCTTCGCCGCCAACCTCGAGGCCGAGGGGGCGGCTCGGGACGAGGGCACAGCAGAGCGGGAGGGGGAAGCTGGAAGAGAGCCTCAGCAGGACCCTCCCGGAACTGAAGAAGTACGGCCCCACTCTCCGAGAGAGCAGCCGGCATGAACAAATTGAGCTGAGCCGTCTCCTGCAGCGGCCAGTCCTATGGGCGGATCGTCTGTTTCCACTGGGCAAACACAGAATTCAGAACCGCCGAGTGCGGCTGCCGTTCGAGGTAAACATAGTATTTCTTACACTCTTTTTTTTTCGAAATGCTCTTCGTTTTCTTTTGACCTTTTAACGGTGGTTACTTTTTGTAGGGCGTGGCTTGGATTTGCGTGCACGCCTTCGCAGCGTGAGGAACACGGCCATGCATCGGACTCGAGCGACTGCAGACCAACCCACGGATGCGAAGGTGGCTCGGAGAGCAGATATCCGGGCCGGCAAACGTCCCGCCGATGGAGTGGCTGAGGCAGTGGAACCTCCCCTTCAAAGGAGAAGAGGAGGGATTGTGATCGAAGAGCCCGGGCAGACTGAAGGAGCTGGTCAGACAGCGCCGGAGTATCCTAAACAGGCTCCAGAAGGGGGAGGTTCGCGAACTTTCTCGGACGACCTCGGCCGGGAGGGTCACTTCATCCCTCCAAGTCGGGTGAGACGAATACTGCGAGGGAATGATTGGAATACGCCCTCAATGGTTTGTGGAGTTTGTCCGATGCGCTACACCGACGGAAGAACAGTCGCAAGCTTTGCCGAAAGTGGGTCGGGCCACAATGAGGGTCCCAGCTCGTGCCTGGACAAAAGGCATCGAACAATTATGCTCGGAGACTGGCTTTGAGGAGCAGATTCAGTACGCCATGGGAATGTCTGGGCGTATCATTGGGCTACTATGGCATGCAATTGGGGGTACTCGCGAGCTGGAGAGAAAATACGCCGATCTGGAAAGGCGGCATGGCGACCTGCAGGAGGCCTATGCTACCCTTCAAGGGGTACAAGAATCGTTAAGGACCCAGGCAGATGAAGCTACGGCTCGGGCCAACTTTGAGAAAGAAGCTGCTGCGAGGGCCGAGGCAGAGCGAGATCAAGCCCGCAGGGTTGAAGAGGATCTTAGGGCTAAGGTTGCCGAGCTGGAACGTGCTGCCGTTGCCCGGGCTGAGGAAATGGAAAGGCGTCTAGCCGATGTGCGCTGAGAGGCCGAAGAGGCTACTCATCGGCAAGTTGAGGAAGTTCGTACGAGCCGTTGAAGCTTACAAGGACTTTGAGGAGTATGCATTTATGTTAACCTGCGGCCACGCGACCAGCCTCAAAGAAATTCTTGATTCGGTTAAGGCCGGGCGGACTGTTGCTCAGCTTGAAGAAGATTTGGCCCTCCTGGAGGCTGATCTCGATGCTCTCCGCCCGAACTTTGCCGAGGCCCCCAATGTTCAGGGCTCACCTCCTCCGGACGCGAGAAGAAGTTGCCTCAGGTGGTCTTTGTTGAAATTCCGCCTCCGTCTTAGTCTTGGTCTTTTGTTTGCCCCTTTTTCATTTATAAGCTTTTACATGAATTCGTAGGTAGATTACTTGGCGTCGTGCCTTAGAATGTAATGGGCTCCGGCCCCCCCTGTGTAAATACTTTTGAAGTATAAATGAACTTTTCTATCACCTATGTATTTGTTTTAAGCTTCTCGTATATACTTGGCTCTTCTCCTTTTTGTAAGATTGTTGCTATCCTCTTTTTCCTTTTATATTCCCAAAGACGGGCTCGGTTGTTCCCAGTGCTTCGAATAAGAGACTTTACCCGCTTTAGTTGACTCTCGTGCTCGATATATGAACCTGGTCTTTATTTCACGCTTGGTGTATAGACCAAATCTTCATTTTTATGCTCAGTGTGTACATCGAGTCTTTGTTTTGTGCTCGGTGCGTAACCAAGTCTTTGTTTTGTGCTCGGTGCGTGACCAAGTCTTTGTTTTGTGCTCGGTGCGTGACCAAGTCTTTGTTTTGTGCTCGGTGCATGACCAAGTCTTTGTTTTGTGCTCGGTGCGTGACCAAGTCTTTGTTTCGTGCTCGGTGCGTGACCAAGTCTTTGTTTTGTGCTCGGTGCGTGACCAAGTCTTTGTTTTGTGCTCGGTGCGTGACCAAGTCTTTGTTTTGTGCTCGGTGCGTGACCAAGTCTTTGTTTTATGCTCGGTGCGTGACCAAGTCTTTGTTTTGTGCTCGGTGCGTAACCAAGTCTTTGTTTCGTGCTCGGTGTGTGACCAAGTCTTTGTTTCGTGCTCGGTGTGTGACCAAGTCTTTGTTTCGTGCTCGGTGCGTAACCAAGTCTTTGTTTTGTGCTCGGTGCGTGACCAAGTCTTTGTTTTGTGCTCAATGCGTGACCAAGTCTTTGTTTTGTGCTCGGTGCATGACCAAGTCTCTGTTTTGTGCTCGGTGCGTGACCAAGTCTTTGTTTTTAAGGATAGATCCGCCTTGTGGGCGAGTTGCCCTTTATCAGCGTGCAAAGGACGTACCCGAGACGACTTGTCGGCATTCAGCTTCTTCAGCTGAGGCGATTTTTACTTTCCTCGGCACGTAGCCGAGGTGAGTAAGAATTTCATCTCCCTTTAGAGAGCTCACAGAATATCAGATGAAAGGATAATTCCCTGGAATCCTATTTGGATCGTAAACCGAGATCTTTATTGATAGTACCATTTCAGGTATGCTATATTCCATGGATGCATAAATTTTTCTCCACTCAAATATTCTAGTTGGTATGCCCCACCAGATAAGACATGGCTGACCCGAAATGGGCCCTCCCAGGTTGGCTTCAATGGGCTGGGTTCAACACCCGTTATCTTTTTCAATACAAGATCGCCGACCTGAAATCTCCTTTCCTTTACTTTCGAATTGTAGTACCTTTCACTCCTTTATTTATACGCGGCGTTTTTCATCTCGGCACTGCACCTTTTTTCTTCGAGCAGATCTAGCTCGGCTCGGAGCGCAGCCTCATTGCCGTCTTCGGAAAAATTTGCAATTCTGAAGGTAGGGACTCCAATCTCAACAGGAATCACCGCCTCGGTTCCATAAGCCAAAGAAAAAGGTGTTTCTCCAGTGGCCGCTCGATGCGTCGTGCTCAGATGACCACGCATTCCGGGTAATTCTTCCGGCCAATTACCTTTAGACTCCTCCAATCTCGCCTTCAAGGTATACTTGAGTATTTTATTAACGGCCTCAACTTGTCCATTCGACTGGGGATGGTATGGAGTCGAGAAGTGGTTTTTAATGTGGAAACCTTCACAAAAATTTCGAAACCTCCGGTTATCGAATTGTTTCCCATTGTCTGTAACAATCGAATGTGGTATCCCGAATCTACAGATAATGGACTTCCATACAAAACTCACAATCTTTTCCTCATCTATTTTCGCCAGAGGCTCCGCCTCGGCCCATTTTGTGAAATAATCCACCGCCACAATGGCATACTTGACGCCCCCTTTGCCAGTGGGGAGTGGTCCGATAAGGTCCATTCCCCATTTGGCAAACGGCCATGGGCTAAATACGGAGGTAAGTTGCTCAGGATGATATCTGACCTGTGGTGCGAATCTTTGGCACCTCTCGCATCTTTTGATGAGATCGGTTGCATCCTTTCTTAGGGATGGCCAGTAGTATCCTTGCCGTATTAATTTATAGGCTAATGTCCGCCCCGCGTGGTTTCCGTGATATTCCTCGTGAACCTCTCGAAGTGCATAATCCGCATTTGTCTCGGAAAGGCACCGCATGAGTGGGACGGAGTATCCTCGTTTGTATAGGACGCCGTCTACTAGTGTGAACCGAGCCGCTTGTGTTCGTAGTGTTCTGGCTTCAGCTTTGTTTTCGGTTGAACTCCTTTTTCTAAATCTTTTTTGAATGATCGGGGTCATCCAGTCCGCTCGGTGGTTTTGATTGCATATATCTTCTTTGCGCCAAGTGACGGGGCGACGGTTGTGTGTGATGACATCCGCGATGGCATCCGTCCTTGGCCAGAACCGAGCCGAGCTAAGGCATCTGTCGCATGTTCTTGGCTCGGGACACATGTAAGACTTTTGTCTTAAAGTGTAACAATCTCTTCTTGACCAAGTCCAAATATTGTGCGATTTGTTGCTCTTTCGCTTCGTACTCACCGTTGATTTGATGAACGACCAGCTGAGAATCATTGTGTACCACTTGATTGTTTTAGGCCCATAGAAGCTGCCATATCTAGGCACGCCATAAGTGCCTCGATTCGGCTTCGTTGTTCGTTGCGGGGAACTGAAATCGCACGGTCGAGCAGTAGCATTTCTGATTTGGATCGATTATCACGATTCCGCCCCCTGCTCGGCCTGCGATAGAGGAGCCGTCAACGAACAATTTCCATTCTTGGTCTTCCATAACTTCCAATCGTATGGAAGGTGTGAATTCGACCACAAAGTCGGCTAAAGCCTCGACATTTTATTCATTGCACGGGTTCATATAGAATATCAAATCGACCGAGCTCGACGGCCCATTTTGATCATCCGACGTGGAAGTATCGGGTCGGTGTAGTACCGCTTCAGATGGGTAGTTCGTCAAGACTATAATCTTGTGCTCTAGAAAATATGGACGGAGTTTCCGCGCCGTAGTGATTAATGAATAAGCCAACTTTTCCATTGGCGGATAGCGGAGCTCGGCGTCATGTAACGCTTGGCTGGTGTAATAGACCGGATGTTGAATAGATCCATCTAAATTTGATTAACACCGAAGCCGATGGCGTATTCGGATACCGCCAGGTACAAATACAAGTTCTCCCTTGGGTAGGTTTTTGCAATATAGGAATTGAAGAAAGGTCTTGTTTGAGGGATTCAAAGGCAGCCTGTGCTTGCTCGGTCTACTCAAATTTTTGTTCTTTTTTATAATTTCGAAGAAAGGTTTACACTTGTCTGTGGATCGCGAAACAAATCGGTTAAGGGCGGCCAACCGGCCTGTTAGGCTTTGTACCCTTTTTACGAGTTTGGGGGTTCTAGATCGATGATGGCTTTTATTTTGTCCAGGTTAGCTTCGATTCCCCTTTGGCTGACCATATACCCCAAAAATTTACCCGAGTCGACCCTAAACGTACACTTTTCGGGTTTAACATCATCTTGTACTCTCTCAAAACAACAAATATTTTATTAAGATCGTTTAGATGATCGGATATATACAAATGATTTCACCAACATGTCATCTACATAGACTTCCATAAGACGACCTATCATTTTCTCAAACATCTTATTTACTAACCTTTGGTAGGTCGCACAGCCGCTTCTTCAACCCGGCGGCATCATCCGTGAATAAAAATTCCACGAGCAGAGAAGAATGATGTATTTTCTTCGTCATCCGGGGTGCATTCGTATTTGGTTGTAACCCGAGTATGCATCCATGAAGCTCATCACTCGTGTCCGCCGTGGCATCTACCATATAGTCAATGTTTGGTAATGGATAAGCGTCCTTAGGGCATGCCTTATTCGTGTCGGTGAAATCCACGCACGGCGCGCCATCGGCCATTGCTTTTCTTTACCAAAAACAGATTGAAACCCATCGGGATAGAGGGCTTCCTGGATAAATTGATTATCTAGCAACTTGTTAACCTCGACCTCGAGTCTTCGTCTGCTGTCGGGGCGAGTTTGCTCATTTTTTCTCGATAATCGGGGCGGAATGTTAGATCAATATTAAGGCGGTGGCATGCATG
The DNA here is from genome assembly GCA_016081115.2 of Rehmannia glutinosa. Taxonomy (NCBI): domain Eukaryota; kingdom Viridiplantae; phylum Streptophyta; class Magnoliopsida; order Lamiales; family Orobanchaceae; genus Rehmannia; species Rehmannia glutinosa. The sequence goes on from JABTTQ020000301.1 coordinate 112,054, forward strand.
CTTAGGGTCGATTCTGGGCATGTCTGCATGAGTCCATGCGAAGACGTCAAGATTATTTCCCAAAAACCCAATCAGCTCGATTCGATATGGTTCTGGGAGGTCATGACCAATACGTAATTGGCGCCCCTCTTGGCCTTCCGACATTGATTGTATCAACTCGTTCTCTACCGGTTCCGCCCGTTTTCTTTTCTTGCTCGCCCTTCTTTTATCTGCAGGACAACTCATCTTGATGGCCGCTCGTTCTTGGTCACGCCGCCGCCTTTCATTGCTAGTACATCTCTCGGCCCTATCCTCCTTCCTTGTTCTTCCATCATCGGTTCCTTCCCAAGTCGGCGACTTGGATTATCTTCCTGACGGTCCGTTTATACAACCCTTGTCCCATTTGGATGGGCAAGTCAACTTCTCTGGGCGGGACTATTCTTCCTCCACCAAACCCGAGAATCTTTGTCGTTGCATGGATGGATATAGCTATCGCCCACGTTCAATCTTCGAAAGGCTCGGACGTAAATGACCGATGAGTAGCTTCCGTGAGTCGATCAAAATTCTATGAATCGAATACCCAAAAATTGGTGCGCAAAGAATGACCAGGGGGTCGAATGAGGGTGGACCACCTGGTCGGCATCCACATCCGAGAACACAAAATGGCCGGTGGGTTGGCCTTCCTTGATTTCCGCCACCGAACTTGCCTTTCGGCGTGGGCGGCCGTCTCGACATCACCTTTCTTTTTCTGTTGGACCGCTATCTTCGGCCGTGTTAGTGTTGATTCGATTCACACTCGACATCATGAGGATCTCCTACCCTGGTTCTCGGCGGTGGTGGTGGCAGAGAGCCTGGATTGGTTATGCGCTCTTGGTTAACACCTTGAGTCGATCTTGGGTGGGGGCGGTAGTTCATGAACGTATCTTTTGAGACCGCCTTGCCGAACAATACGCATAATTTCTCTAATTAGATCTCGGCACTCATTGGTATCGTGACCTATTGATTTATGATAGGCACAATATCGACGTGAATCTAATTTTGTCGGCTCAACCTTCAAAGGCCGAGCCGGAGGTAACAAATTCAGACCCTGTACTTCATTCCATATGGCTGATGGAGTGTGGGTCAAAGTACTCCTCAATGCGGCAACTTCGGCTCGTGCTTCCTGGCGAGCCCTAAATCCGATGGTCGGGTTTTCCGAGAATGGTTTAAACCCCAACCCCGGCCCAATTGCTGATTCCTTCCTTCCATCCTTTCTCACGCCCCCTGGCCGGTACTCGGGGCGGTTACTTGCCATGGCTTCTTCCGCGCAAATATGGCGTTCCGCGCGGACCAGAAATTCTTGGTGCGAGGTCGCCCCCGATTCATGGATAGAGTAGTTAAACCAAGTTTTGGGGGCAAGGCCAGCCATGGCTACAATTAAAATGGCGTCGTCTGACACCGGTTCCATCTCTCGAACTTGCTTATTGAACCGAGAGATATAGCTTTTCAGGGGCTCGTCCTTCCCTTGTTTGATGTTCACGAGGGAATCCTTAGGTGCGGCTAGGACTTTGGAAGTCAAGAAATGCGTAGTAAAGGCGGAGGCCAGATCCCTCCATGACCGAATGGATCCCTGTGGTAGGGTCATAAACCAACGGTGGGCTCGGTCGCCCAAAGTCAATGGGAAGGCCCTGCAGAGGATGGCATCACTAGGACCGTACAGTTCCATCCATGCTAAGTACTTGTGGACGTGAGTGGTCGGGTCGGTTTCCCCATTGTAGAGACCGACCTGGGGGATTTTCAACTTTGGCGGTAATGGGGTCGCCAGGATACGATGGAAAATGGCGACATAACCGTGGTTGGTTCATTGCTTAGGCGACCTCCGAGATGATTCGCCCGGACCGCCTCCAATTCATTCAAACGACGGCGAAGACGGTGTATTTCTACATCCTGTTCGCCATAGGCTAGGGCCTTGATCGATTGACCCTAAGCGGCTCCCGCTCATCCAGGAAACCGAGTCGGGAACTTATCAATCGAGTGGGCAAAAGGATCAACTCGGTCACCCGCGAACACCGAAGTGGGCATGGCGATGTCGTGTTGGCTCGGTAGTGACTCCGCTACACGACTTTGCCCCTCCTCATCTTCGCGATCGCCTTCTATCACGATGGACACGCTGTTCATTACGGCGAATCGCTTCTTGGGCTTCATTATGAGGAAGCCCGGGGACTTGAGGATTGATATTAACATTTAGTTGTGGATTGAGTGGGTTAGTATTTACAAGGAGTGGAGGAGGTGCTTGAGAGTTTGTGGTAGCGAGAGTTTGTGATATGAGTTGGTTCATTTGCTGTACAAAAGTTGGGTTAGCAATTAGCTGAGCGAAAGGAAATAAAGTGGTGCTCCCTGCTTCTGTCTGGGGCATATGTTGACCATTAGTGGTGTGGCCAGTTTGGTTGTTCAAGTGTTGCTCTTCAGTCAAACGAGCATTTCTCGACTATTGACTCATTTTGTCTATTACGAAAAGGATAAACGTTGAACTTTACCTGGTTTTCACTTAACTTGCCTTTGCCTGGAACTCTGACTGGACCAATACGGGCCCTCCTTCTAGCGCCAATTTGTTGACGTGCGTTTTGGTCAATAAACAAAATATATAAGAAATTTAACACGTGGAAATATAAGTATGCGTAATATGCGTTTATTTATGGCTAATTCTGCCTTTTTTGCGTAATGCCGAGCCGAATTATTGGGGTTGGTCTTTCTTACAATCTCGCGTTTACAGGTCCTCTTTTTTATGTGTTTTTCCTCTCCCTTTTCCTCTTAAAATGAAGATTTTTATACCCCTCGAGTAAGTGGGTTTTCAACAGTCATCTTTGCACTAATCAGTCACTAATCAGTAAAATAATTAAAAAAGGACACATGTCCCTTTCTAATTGTGCATGTCAGCCAAATCTTGCCACTTGGTGACTCATCTCTATAACTTTCTGACATGTGGCAGTTTCTGATACCAATAAAGCACTAAGCATGGGCAAGCATGGGCAAATGATTATTTTTATGAACTGCATCGCGCATGCGTTTTCGCCGAAATTTGGGCTCGGGGTCGGGGCTCGATATCATGCTGTGGTTGGGCTCGTGTAGCGGGGAGCCTAATTCATGACGTGTCACCGCAAGACCGGTATCGACGTCACCTATAGGCCCTCCACTTGGATGTGTGCTGGGCTGATGGCGTGGATTAATTTCTTCCAGCTCGGCTTGGGCGTCATCAGAGACCTTTACACATGTTGCAACATTGGAAGCAATAAGGATGTTTCTTGCTTATGTTGCACATAAGAACTTTATAGTCTATCAAATAGATGTGAAGAGTGCATTTCTCAATGTACTTTTAGAAGAAGAAAACTATGTGGAACAACCTCTAGGTTTTGAGCAGAAAACTATTGGAGATCAAGTCTACAAGGTGAAGAAAGCATTGTATGGTTTGAAACAAGCATCATGAGCATGGTATGACACATTATCTCAATTCCTAATAGACAATGGATTTACAAGGAAAAGTTGATGAGAATACTCTTCAGATTCAAGATGGAGAGAGCATCTCGCTTGCTCAAATATATGTTGATGATATCATATTTGGAACCACAAACAAAGAGATGCGTGACAAGTTCTCAAACCTAATTAAAGGAAAGTTTTAGATGAGCATGATGGGATAATTGACTTTATTCCTTGGTCTTCAAGTCAAGCAAATGAACGATGGAACCTTCATAAGTCAAACAAAGTATACCAATGATTTAATAAAGAAAAGTCATCTGTGAATATCCCCATGAATACTTCAATAAAGATGGATATGGATTCAGAAGGCAAACCAGTTGATTAGACAAGATATAGAGCACTCATTGGATCATTGCTTTACTTGACTGCCAGTAGACCTGGCATCACCTTTGCAATAGGTGTATGTGCAAGGTTTCAATCTGCTCCCAAGGAAAGTCATATGACAAAAGCTAAGAATATTCTGAGATACTTGAAGGGAAGACAAGAACTTGGATTATGGTATCCTAAAAAATGTGGATTCAAGTTAATTAGATACTCAGATTCAGACTATGCTGGATGCAGAGTTGACAAGAATAGTACATCTGGTACTTGTCAAATGTTTAGAAATAGATTGGTTTCTTGGTTCAACAAGAAATAAAATTCAATAGCTACATCTACAGCTGATACAAAATATATTGTTGCAGGCAGTTCTTGTGCCCAAGTATTGTGGATGAGGCAACAACTGAGAGACTATGACATTGAAGAGAAGGAAATTCCAATTATGTGTGATAACACAAGTGCCATTGCAATTACTCGTAATCCGATGTGCATTCAGAACAAAGCAAACAAATATCGATATCATTTCATGAGAGATCGTGTTGAAAATAAACATATTACATTGGAATATGTCTCAACTAAGAAATAGTTAGCTGATATATTCACAAAGCCCTTATGTGAATCAAGATTTGAAGAACTAAAGAATGAGCTTGGATTGATTGAGCTAAGTTAAAATGCTCAAAAGACTCATTCAGTAGAGTTAAAGGTGGGAGAATTGCATTTCAGAAGAGTTTTGCTCCTTCACAGAGTAAAACAACCTATTTGAATGTTCAAATGAGAGATGAGTCAATCGAACAATCGAGTCCCATCACAGACTAGAGAAAGAGAGAAGCGAGTTGAGTCATAAATAAGTCAACAGACACATTTATGAGCAAAGAGACAAAACGAAGTCATTTACATTAAAGTGGGAGTGTTTTGATGATGATGTCAGCATGATTAAATGCGGTACAGTGAAAAGTTGCGGCAGTGTGCCTGTCTCAACTGTTGATCGCATTTCAAATTCTTAAGATCCCAAAACAATCTCTCCATGTCTCATATATATCAGATTTCATTTTCTCTCTCTTCTCACTTTACCCTCAAGCATTCAAACTCTTTGAAAACTTCTCTCTGCAAAATACTTTCGAGTTTCTTCAAGTTTTATCAAGAAATCACTCGTGGCACCCAAGAAATTTTGCAAAGCTCATTTGAAAAAGATGTACTCAGTGCACTAATCGATGTGGATGGATCTGGTTAAGCGATACCGACAAAGATAGGGCAAGGGAGATTGTTGGCCATATGGAGAAGTCGGGATCAAGTATGCGTTCCTCTCCAAGAACATGCCCAGACCTTTTTGGAGGAGGTCGCTATGTTTTACGTGAATGCCTCCATTCACGATGATGGAATCCATTCCTCTATGAATGGTAAGGATGTCAAGTTTGTTGCCAATAACTTGACAGAGCTGCTACACCTTCCAAACATCGGACTCACTAAGCTGAAGGATTATGAGTTTGATTTCATGAGATATGGAAGGAGATCTCCGAGAAGGAGATAGCTGACAAGCTGAATCCATTAGCTACCAAAACTGTGATTAAAGAGGAGTATCACAAACTTATGGACATGGTGGCGAAATGCGTTGATATTAAGTTTGGATCGTATAATCAGCTATCATAGACTAAGTTGATTGTGATGGCAACTATTATGGAAGAGCTGGACGTGAATTGGAGTGCATTCATATTTGACAAGCTGTGTAAAAATGTCCAGAATGTGAAGTTGGATGATGGGAAGTTTAAGAATACCCTGGGATATGGGATTGTCCTTGGGTATCTGCTGGAGAAGAAGGTAGTGCCCTGCGCAAAGGGAAGACATTCCATGTAAACAAGAGGTTGTTTAAAGTGAACCTATCAGCTGCCCAGCTGAAAAGGCCCATGCAAAGAAGAAGGGTGCTTCAGAGGGGGAAATAGCGGAAAACGTTCTAGAGGAGGAAACAGTTGCCCCAGCTCAAGCCCCGACTCCTAATCCTATCCCTGTTGCCCTAGTGGTAACAAAGAAAAGAAGAACAACTGCAACCCGGAAGGCAGCTGTGGAAAAGCAGAAAATTCAGGCCAAAGTTGCTTTGAGAGACGAACAAGAAGAATCAGTTGTCAAGGCAGCTGATAAGCCTATAGCTGAGACTTCTTACCCTCTTTAGCCTAATGCTTAAACTTCTTGTCTGGAACACAAGGGGTACGGTAATCCCCTAAAAAACAATAGTGTTAGGCAACTGATCTCAAGGCTCCACATTGACCTTCTTTATCTTGTTGACCTTTATTTTTAGTGTACTCATGGCACTCTGTAGTGTGCTTGTGATACAGTACTCGTGCAACAATTTTTAGCAAATTCTATTTGTTTTTCGCCACTTTGGGTTGTGGGCTTACTTCCTAGCCCCAGTGGGAGTAGTGACTAGAGTTATAGGTCATTGGGCGGCCGGAAGGTTGCCACGAGTAAAAAGTCGTTTGGGGGATCAAGGCGATCCTCCGTGCACTGCATTACACGTAGCTTACCGAATCAGGAGACTAAGTCACCCATTCGTGTTATGGCTGAGACTTCGGAGAGGTGATCTAATTGGAAACGTGACTTGCAGTCTACTGCAGCTACCTCGATCAAAAAGACTGCAGAAGACACATCTTACAGTGTGTCCCCACCAGCTGAACAAGTAAAAGAGGTGGTCGATGACATAACACAAATGTTGGAAAATTAGGTGCATGAATGTACAAATCCATGAATTTCTTGATGATTCCTTGAATTATATGTTAATTCATGTTTATGTGCCTAAAATATCCATTTGTACTTGTTTCATATTCTGGAAAATTTGAATGTATGTTAAAAATTGAGCTATTGGACCATTTATGCAATTTTTGTAAAGTTAGAGGACTATTTTATAAATTATGAAACTGTGACAAGAATATTTATATTTTAAGTTAATAATAAAGATTTAAAGGTTTTGAGTTAAGAAAACTAACCCTTGAAATTTTAAGGACTCAAATGTGAAAATTTGAAAGTTTAACGACCAAATTTGAAGTTTTTAAAATTATCCAGGGACCCTTCTGGAATTTTCAAAAAATTTGACTTCTTTAAACTGAAAAACTTATATTTTTGAGTAATAGTGTATCTTTACCAATTTTTGACACTTTAAGGACTAAAGTGTGAAAATTCCAAATCTTAAGGACCAAAATGAAAATTCCAGAAATATACACCCATGTACTGAAAATCACTTAACCTTAATATTATAATATTTTGAACCCATGGGTTAAGTTTCATAATAAACAGACCCCAAATAAGCCCTTAAGGACACAATCGAATTTTGTACTAGAAATAAAATTTTCAAAAGTTAGGGGACTTAATCTCAATCTTTTTCAAAACTCTTTTTTTACCAATATACTACTGTCCTAAGTGACATTTTAAAATTGGAATCACTTTAAAATTCCTTCCGATTTGTGAGATCCATAACGTTTAAATTCGGGTCAGAAAATGATAATTTTGACAAAAGAAGAGATCAAACTGAAATTTTTCAGACAATCAATCCAAACTCTTTAAAAAATTGATTCTCTGGAAAATTTTGAGAATTTGGAAACTGGCCTTACATTTTTCCGAAGTCAGGACCAAGACTTATTAAATTTCAAAAACCCAATAGGTTCTATTTTCCAAAAACAAGGCTATTTATAAAATTTCCTTTTCACCAAGGACCCCCAAAATAAATTTTTCTAACTCTAGCCCTGATGACTGACTTAATTATATTTTGATTACACATTAATAATTTTCTTAAGATTTTCGGACCCTTGACGAATTCCTATCCGGACTATACGCACTACGTGTTAGATATATGTTTTTATCGTTATTTTGATGATTTCATATAAATGAGTTTTATACCAAAACAATGTCCCCAAATATTATCTTAATACTTCAAAATATTTTCAATGATTTTTACCAAGAGTTTGAAGTACTTCTTGAACTTTATTTCTTACAAAATTCAGGCAACTTCTATGTACTTAGGTCGACCGGTCGCTCTGTAGAGCAACCCGTACCTGAAACTTGTACAAAACATAGAACGCCGTGGGGTTACGGAGGGGAGGTCGACTGGTCGAAATGGAGGTCGACCGGTGCCTGGGAGTTATTTTCTTCTCTAATTCTTATTTGATTGAGGGGGACCGGTTGAACATGAGGGGGATCGGTCCAACCCCTAGTCGATCGGTCCAACCCCCGAGTTGACCGGTCTACCCCCCAGGGCAACCTGTTTTTAAATATTTTCAACGTATTTTTCTTATTAAAGGCGTCAGTCACCCTAAGGTTTCATCGTAGAAACTATCCGTTCTAGGAGACAACTTTTCATGAAATTGTGGGATTGATTCTAACAGCTATTTTCTCCAATTGTTTGGTATTTCTTTTACAGATTTCACTCTTCTAGGAGAAGCCTATGCTGGGGATTAAATCAAGAAGCTCTCCTATAAATACTTGAAGGCTTGAAGGATCAAAATAACACACAAGTATACAAAGCAACAAGAAATAATAGCAACTTTCTTATTCATATTTGTCAACACTCTTGTTGTATTTAGCCTAAGTCTTACACTTGGCCATCTTGAGTATTAAGCTTTCCAATCTTGATTACACTTGCACTTCAAAGTTGTATACTTCATTTGAGTTGTAATCTTGATTGGTTCAAATCATCCAAGACAAGGCATACTTGTTAAGTGTTCTTGTGGTAAGAGCACACTTGGTTAATTCTAGGTGTTGAAGAGTGTGGCGCTCTTCATTGTTGTAAGAGGATTGTGGTAATCTTCATAAGTGGTGTTGTAGAAAGAGTGTGGTACTCTTCAAGGTAAATGTTGTAATAGTTTTGTATCTATTAATAAAAAAATTTCTTTTCGAAATCCATTCCAGATATACCAGGTGGTCGAGTATTAGGCTCTAAGTGGGTTGAAACTCTATAAATCATCGTGTGTGTGATTTAATTTCTGCACTTCTATTCCTTCATCATTTACATATTCAAAAAAGAGAGCACAAATCGGAAAATTGGGAAAATTTATTCACCCCCTCTCTTGATTTTCGTAGCCACTTGGACTAACAAATGGTATCAAAGCCAACTCTTTGGGGAGCTCGCTTCTCATCGCGAGTAAATAGGAAAGATCCATGGCTATGAACGAAACCTATATCACCAGCGACGCCTCAACAAACAAGCCATCACTTTTCGATGCCAACAACTACGCTTTTTGGAAAGACCGAATGAAATGCTTTCTTCAAGGTTGCGGTTTTGATATTTGAAATGCAGTTGTTGAAGGAATAACTCAACCAACAAAGAAGTTAGAGGATGGAACTATGGTACTCAAAAGTCTCAAAGAATTCGACGAAAGTGACAAGAATGCATTCTCTCTAAACGGTAAGGCTTTGAATATTTTGCATTGGTCACTCACCGCCACCGAGTACAGTCATATTAGAGGAATAAGGTCCGCTCATGAAGTATGGGAAAAATTGAAAACCATTTGTGAACGTACTAAGAAAGTGAAACAAGCTAGAAAAATAATGTTTGTTAAAGATTTTAAAAACTTCATAATGCACGAATGTGAAGGAATTTCAAAAAATGGTGGATAGGCAAGACAACATCGTCAATCCCCTATTGGTGCTCGGAAAGGTCATCTCGAAGGAAGATAAGGCAACCAAAGTATTGAATGCTCTTCCCGGCTCATGGTTCAAAAAAGTGATGGCTATAACAGAAGCACAAATCCTTGAGACTCTCAAGTGTGATGAACTCATTGGAAATCTTCTCATCTATGAAGTCTATCTCAAGGAAAGAAATAACTCCAAACCATCCACCTCATAATCGGGTATGCAATCTACTCCCAAGGGCCTTACTTCAAATAATTCCTATTATGCTAGTGAGGATGAGAATGAGGAAACAACCGCCCTTGTTCGAAAATTTGCTAAGTTTGTTAACAAAAATAAGGCAAGGAAGTCAAGACAATTCATGTGAATGCGGAAAACCCAGGTACTTCCCCGTCTGTCCCAAGATTGTTGAAGAACAAAAGAAGAAAAATCCTTTTCCGAAAAAAAGGCTCTAAATGTGGATGTCAAAACTTGGGATGAGCTTCTTCCAACATCCAACGATGAGGAGAAAACCGAACATGGTCTCATGGCCATAGATGATGAAAACAATGAGGTACGCTCTAACTCTTCATCTTCTTCTTTAATTGATGAACTTCAATGTGATTATGATGAATTGCAAAATGAGTTTCAAAATATGATTGTTAAATATAAGAATTTGAAAAAGGAGTATAAAGAGCTAAAATTAGAAAAAGATAAGTTATTTACTTCTTATGAATCTCTTGATCATGCTCATTCGATTACTCTTGCTAAAGTTCAAAATCTCGATTCCGAAAAACTATTGCTCACTAAAGAAATTGAAAATTTGAAAAAGGATGTGCAACATTTTAATTTAAGTATGGATAAAGTTACAAAATTCTTTGTGCACAAAGAAGTGAGCAATCCAAACTAGGACTTGATTATAAACCATTTCAAATCCGATTTTAAGAAAAAGAACCAACCTCCAACTTTCATTCGTGCTAGTAGTCCTAATATTATTATTTGTCATTATTGTGGTAAAAATGGATACTTTGCTAGTGCATGTAAACTTAGAAATAGCAATAGTCATTTTTTGGAGACCTAAAGGTCTCAATGCTAACCCCAATGGACCCCAAAACTCTAGGGTACCTAAAAATAATTTATTTGTATGTACTAGGGGCTATAACAATCATGGAAGATTCCAAATGGCTCGTGGACAGCGGATGTTTGCCCCATATGACCAAAAAATAAGAACTATTTATCAACATCAAGCTCCAAGAAGAAGGTATGGTCATATTCGGGAATGGCAAAGACAAAATTCTTGGCAATGGAGATATTGGTAATTCTTCTTTCTCTCTTCATGATGTTTTATTAGTAGATGGGCTAAAGTTCAATTTGATAAGTGTAAGCCAACTTTGTGATTTAAATTATGATGTTCTTTTCAATAAGGAAAAATGCTTTGTTCTCAAAAATGGTAAAACTATTTGTGAAGCTAGTAGAAAAGGCAATCTTTATAAAATTTGCACAAATGACTTGGTTAGTCAAAATATTTCTTGTCTTGTCGCCAATAATGATTTAACTAGTTTATGGCATAGGTGATTTGGACATGTTGGAAAAAAAATTTTCAAAAGATTTACAAAAACCAACATGTCAAAGGACTACCCAAGTTAAATTTTGAAAATCATGGCTTATGTGGCACTAGTCAAAAGAACAAATTAGTTAAAAGTAGTTTTAAGCCCAAAAATGAAATTTTCACAACCAAGCCTCTACAACTACTTCATTTAGATTTGTATGGGGATATTGGCACGGCTAGTCTAAGTGGAAAACATTATACTTTTGTTAAAGTCGATGATTTTTCTGGATATACTTGGTCTATTTTTCTTGCTAATAAAAGTGATGCCGTTAATGAGTTTGCTCAGTTGTGTGGACTTATTGAGAATCAAAAGGAAGATACTATTAAGTCTATACGAAGTGATCGAGGTGGTGAATTTGATGGTGAATTTAGAGTCTTGTGTGAAACCAAAGAATATGCTCACAATTTTTCGGCTCCAAGAACACCACAACAAAATGGAGTAGCTGAAAGGAAGAATCGGACACTTCAAGAAATGTGTCGGTCCATGCTCAATGAATTTTCACTTCCAAAATATTTTTGTGCCGAAGCCGTGAGTACCACATCTTATGTTATAAATCAATTATACCTTCATCCTAAGTTGAATAAAACACCGTATGAGCTTTGGAAAGGAAGAACTCCAAATACAAGTTATTTCAAAATATTTGGTTGTAAGTGTTTTATCTTGAATACCAAGGATCACTTGGACAAACTTGATCCTAAGCCCGATGAAAGAATATTTATGGGGTACTCGACCAAGAGAAAATATATCGGGTTTATAACAAGACTAGCATGGTGGTTGAAGAATCTTTTCATTTCAAATTTAATGAAGCCTACGGTGTTGATAGAATTTCAAATGATGAAAGTGATGAAGAGGATGTAGTTGAACCTATTGTTCAAAATGATGCTCAAAATGATCAACCTTCCAAACCAAATGATCAACCTTCAACTTCTAATGTCAACAAGAGGATAAAGGTAACATTTTGGATCTTCCCATGGCACTTAAATTTAAAGGAGATCATCCAAAAGATCTCATAATTGGGGATCCTCTTGACAAGGTGATGAGTAGAAGAAAATTTACCGAAAAAGCTCTTATATCCCAAAAAGAGCCTAAAAATGCTAAAGAAACCATTGAAGATGAAGATTGGTTTCTTGAGATGCAAGAATAGTTGAACCAATTTGAAAGGAATGATATTTGGGAACTTGTGCCTTGTCCTCCATCACAAACCATTATTGGAACAAAATGGGTATTTCGGAACAAACTTGATGATCAAGGCAACATTGTTCGAAATAAAGCAAGGTTAGCAGCTCAAGGGTATTGTCAAGAAGAAGGTATTGATTATGATGAAACTTTTGCACCCACTGCATGTTTAGAAGCTATTCGAATTTTACTTGCCTATTCTTGCTTTAAAAATTTCAAACTTTACCAAATGGATGTTAAATCCGCTTTTCTAAATGGTTTATTCAAGAAGAAGTCTATGTAAACCAACCTTTGGGGTTTGAAAACTTTTCTAGACCTAATAATGTCTATAAACTCAAAAAGGCTTTTCATGGTTTAAAACAAGCACCCTGAGCTTGGTATGATAGACTTAGTTCTTTTCTATTGCAAAATGGTTTTACAAGAGGTAAAGTTGATACTAATTTTTTTGTTTTTGAAAAAGTTCAAGATTGTTTATTAGTACAAATTTATGTGGATGATATTATTTTTGGTGCCACTAATGAATCTCTTTATATGAATTTTTCTAAGTTTATGCAAGGTGAATTCGAGCTGAGTATAATGGGAAAACTTAATTTCTTCCTTGGTCTTCAAATAAAGCAATGCTGTAAAGGTATTTATATATCTCAATCGAAATACACCAAAGAGCTTCTAAAGAAATTCGGAATAGAAGATGGAAGAATCGTTGCTACTCCTATGGCAACAAATACCAAGCTTGACAAGGATGAGAAAGGCAAGTCAGTTGATATATCCAAATATTGAGGTATGATAGGTAGTTTGCTTTATTTAACCGCAGGTAGATCGGACATTCTTCATGTCGTATGCCTATGCGCTCGATTTCAAAGCAATCCTAAAGAATCTCATACGAGTGCCCGTTAAAAGAATTTTTCGATATTTGAAAGACACTATTTCATATGGCTTGTTTTATCCAAAGAATAAAAAATTTTCTTTAAAAGGATAGAGTGATTTGGATTATGCGGGAAATATTGATGATCGCAAAAGTACTTCTGGATCATGTCAATACTTAGCGATTGCCTAGTATCTTGGTTTTCAAAGAAGCAAAATTGTGTATCCTTATCTACTGCCGAAGCCGAATATATTTCCGCGGTCTTTTATTGTACTCAATTTCTTTGGATGAAATAAACATTAGCAGATTACAAACGCTCTTTCAAAAATTTCCTATATTTTGTGATAACACGTCCGCTATAAATATTTCTCAAAATCCGGTTCATCATAACCAAACTAAACATATTGAGGTTCGACACCATTTCCTTAGAGATTGTGTTTCAAAACAAAAAATAGAGATGTGCTTTGTTCCGTCTCAAGATCAACTCACGGATATTTTTACAAAACCTTTGGCCGCCAAGTCTTTTTACTTCAATTTGAGCTCGTTTAGGAATAATGCATATTGAATAAGGTCTATGAATGCATTTTGTACATTTTTAAAACTTAGGGGTGAAAATCACATTTTAAACTTAAAATTCGGACAAAAACTGGACTGGAGAACAGGTACCAGTTGACCAAGTGGTCGACCTGCACAGGGACCGGTCGTACCCTTGGTCGACTAGTTGACCTAAGCTGTTTTAGAGCTTATATTGATTCTGTCCGATACTTAGTTTTTTTTTATTTTCACACCCCTTCGCCCATTTCACACACCAATCACTCAACATAATTTTCTCTTGAAATTTCTACTATATTGGGCTTATATAATGTATATCTCTTCCACATTATTCATCTTTCACAATCATTGGTAAGTTTAATTCCTTCTTTAATCTCAATTGGGTTGAACCCTTGGAACTATGTTGGTACTTGATATATTCGTTTCATTCTTGTATTATTATGATGGGAATTGTGTATGTTGATGGATTATGATTGTAGAATTAGGATTGGTGTTGATTTTTTGGGCATGATTATATTTACCAATGTCATATACAACTTTGATTTTATTCTTTGCAGGCCAAGTGTTTGATAAAATGTCTCAATGTAAATTTCATCTTTTTCATGAGTCTTTTGATTATCATTGACTTATATCTTTATGGAGATCATGTTTTATCCATCAAATGAGCTTCTATATACTTTCTCCTAATGATTGCTCTTACATTTTGAAATTCTAAGCTTTTCCTTTAATGGCATGATATTGATTCGATTCAATGCGCAGTTTGATGTCTATTTATGATGTTTTTATCGTGCTAAAATTCTTTTTGATGATTTCAAAGGGCGAGAAAAATGGAATGAACTCATAAGCTTATGTTTAGATCAATTGAGCTAGAAAAATTCGCAGAAAATGCTATAAGCTGTGGATGAAAAACTTTAAGTTGTGGATGGATTTTGGACTAATGAATGCATAATGGAATATTTCTTATGACTAATGACTTATTTTTGACATGAGGAGCTTTTAGGCTCTTAAACTTCAAGTCATATTTGCAAAAGCTGAGCTTTTAGCTTTTAGTTGATTACTTCTATGCTTATTTTTGTTTAGCATGTTGATAGAGGGAGCTTATATAAAATATTTTGAAAAATCTTTGCTCTTATCCTTATGATGTTCATCATGAAAAGTGCTGCTTAAAATAGATAGTTGATTTTGACTGGGAAAACGTGTTTCGTTTCAAAAATCGATCTCCTAAAATTATTTTGGTTTATAATCATCAAAAAAGGGGATTTTTTTTGATATATGTTTTTATCGTTATTTTGATGATTTCATATAAATGAGTTTTATATCAAAACAATGTCCCCAAATGTTGTCCTAATACTTCAAAACATTTTCAATGATTTTTACCAAGAGTTTGAAGTACTTCTTGAACTTTATTTTTGATAAATTCGGACAACTTCTCTGTACTTGGATCGACCGGTCTCCCTATAGGGAAACCCATACCTAAAAGTTATACAAAATAGAGAACAAACCATGGGGTTACGAAGGGGAGGTCGGCCGGTGTCTGGGAGTTATTTTCTTCTCTGATTCTAACTAGATTGAGGGGGACCAGTTGAACATGAGGGGGACTAGTCTAACCCCCATTTGACCGGTCTAACCCCCAGGTCGACCGATCCACCCCCAGGGCAACATGTGCTTAATTATTTTCAATGTCGTTTTCTTATTAAAGGGCGATCGGTCGCCCTAAAGTTTTATCAGCAGAAACTATCCATTGCAGCAGACAACTTTTCATGAAATTGTGGGATTGATTCTAACATCTATTTTCTCCAATTGTTTGGAATTTCTTTTACAATTTTCAGTCTTCTAGGAGGAGCCTATGCTGGGGATTAAATCAATAAGCTCTCCTATAAATACTTGAATGCTTAAAGGATCAAAATAACACACAAGTATACAAAGCAACAAGAAATAATAGCAACTCTCTTATTCATATTTGTCAACACTCTTGTTGTATTTAGCCTAAGTCTTACACCTGCACATCTTGAGTATTAGGCTTTCCCTTCTTGATTGCACTTGCACTTCAAAGTTGTATACTTCATTTGAGTTGTAATCATGATTGGTTCAAATCATCCAAGACAATGCATACTTGTTAAATGTTCTGGTGGTAAGAGCACACTTGGTTGATTCTAGGTGTTGAAGAGTGTGGTGCTCTTCACTGTTATAAGAAGATTGTGTTAATCTTCATAGGTAGTGTTGTAAGAAAAGTGTGGTACTCTTCAAGGTAAAGGTTGTAATAGTTTGGTATCTATTAATAAACTTTTTCCTTTTTGAAATCCATTCCGGACATACCAGGTGGTAGAGCATTAGGCCCTAGGTGGGTTGAAGATCTATAAATCATCATGTGTTGATTTAATTTATGCACCTCTATTCTTTCATCATTTACATATTCGAAAAAAGAGGGCACTAATTGGAAAATCGGGAAAATCTATTCACCCTCCCTCTAGATTTTCGTAGCCACTTGAACTAACACTACGTGTGATGACTTTCTCGCCTTGAATACGTGAATACGTTAGTATCTTAGTTTTTGCATATAATATACATAACCAAGTATCTCTCAAGGCTAGATTGTCCCTCCGATGATTAGTCGTTAAACCATGTTTTGATAAGTTGGTACCAAACATTGTGTGACTGGTTCACTCCCATTACCTTAATGACTCACGATATGACTTTAAAATACTTGAATATGTTATATGTGATCTGAAATTTAAAGTGACTTTGAATTTTGTCGGTAGCAGACACTCTGTGATGAGACCACTCCGGATACTTTGTTAACATATTTGTATTATGTAACTCTGAATGTTCTGGACATTTAATTTGATCTGTTTATGTGGAATGGATAAGTCGAGTATGGGGTCCGGTAGCTTGGCTGCAATCCCTTACCTTCCTCCATCGTCCAAATCCTAACCTCTAGTCGGATATGAGAGTCTGATTGGCGATTGGGTCATAGTACGGGTATAATCATGATTATGACAATATCTAGGTCTTGCAAGCCTTCTATGGAGACTTCGTGTCTTATGGGATAATGGCTCGACCCTATCTATTGGAGGGATAAGGTGATCCATTGTGGAGTCGATGTTTGATCAACATTTCTCCGCTGAATAAGGACGGTCTGATTGTGTCACACGTGTGCACCATACTTCCGTTTGACTTCTTGGTTGACGTTATGTTCAATAAAGGACCACTTCTATTTGTCTGAATCTGTCTCAATATGAAACACATGATGTTGTATAATGTAGGTCCCAAGGGGTGTGAGTAAGGTTTAGAAAGGGGGGGGTTGAATAAACCTTACCAAATTTTCGATTTAGTCCTTTTAAAGAAATTACAGAGTTAACACAATCAGCTAAGTCCTTGAGGGATGACTAAGTTGGTTATACTGAGTTAGCCACTCAACAGACTCGATAGAGCTGTTGATAGAATAACTCAACTGTTTAACCTGAAACTTAACTTGCCTATGTTGGTTTTATCAGCGGAAGACTTAACACCCTTGAATTTGATTTAAACTTGTTTTAACACTTGAGTTTAGTACTTAGTTATTAATAAGTTGGATAGCAAATTATCAGCAGATATAAGTAAGTATGCAGAAATAAAAGCGTTGAAATGTAAATGACACGAATGATTTTTATAGAGGTTCGAAGATGGGGTAATTCTTCTAATCCTCTCTTCTCCAACTTCTGGAGGAATCCACTAAGTAATGATCAGTTCACAAAGTGGTTATCAGTCTAGAGACAAGTCTTGATCACACAGCTAACTTCCTCCTTGGACTCAGTCTAGAGATGCCTTGGTCACACAACTGGCTTCTCTTCCGACTCAGCTTCTTCTTCATAGGGGCATTTGTCTTGCTACTTCAACTCACTTTCTCAAGCTTCTTGGATTTGATCACGAAGCCCTCCAATGACTTGACACTGGTTCGATCTTGAACCTTTCTACAATCCTCCTTGGAAAGTAGACCCATTTTGATTCTTCAAAAGTTTCCTCTTCAAATGATTTGAAGTTGTCTTTCCTTCATGACTTTATGTTGGATTGATTTCCTTCGAGATTAGGCTTGAGGATTTTGCTTGAATATCTTGAGAATATTTTGCAGGTTACAATTTGAATAATACCTGCTCGTTCGTGGTTCATGTAACCTTTTCTCAATGAGTTTCCTCAGCCTTTTATAGTGAACTTTCAAAATCTGCCCGTTGAAGAGATAGGCTGATTTCAAAAGTCACGTGTGTTTGTTGGCTTATCTTGTTGCAGTCCTTGATGTTGACATTTCCTCGTATTTAATGTCTTGCAGCATCGCAGCGTATCTGACACTAGGTGTAGTGCTTCCCATTGGTTTGTTCCTTTTGCACACAACTGGAACTAACACTTTATCTCTGACAACTTTAACATGTTACCATTCTGAGTAACATTCTTGACTTTCATCAACGGATCTCGTTCAGTTGTCTTGACTTGTTTGCGGTCTTTTATTCCCAGGTGACTTGAGTTAGCTTCCACTCTTTGGATGACTCATCTGTCACTTCAACTTGAGACTTGGCTTCTTAAGTTGACTTGGTCGACTCTTCATACGATTGTTTCACGGTTGTTGATACACCTTGATTGAGTTCTTGACTTTTCTTCTTTTCCATACTCAGTTGTCTTGCAGCGGAGTCTTCACTTCAGTCTTCAGTTGACTTCTTGTATTTCTAGGCATAGCTGACTTGACTCAGCTTTTCCAGCCCTATCTATTACAATACAAATTACACAGAAAATGGGGTGCCAACTTTCTAGTTTAAGTTTTAAATGGCATTCATCAAATCTACAAAATAATTTCCAAATAATTTCCCCCTTTTTGATGATGCCAAAACTTAAAAACATTAAACAACATGTAAACAAAGAAAGATACATACAGACAATGCAAAGAAACAAAAGAATGTATGCGTAGAATCAATCCTTTTATTGATCATAGCATTCTTGTCCTTTACACAGCTGTTTACAAGGTGTATCAGAGCATATTTAAATCTAAACAAATTACAAGCATCTATGCTAAGATACAAACATAAAGTGAGAAATTACAAAACACTTTATTGAATATACATATGACTTACACAAAAATGTATTTACAAGAGTAAAATACATGAAGGGTTCGACAACACTTCATCGCCTTCGTTGTCTCCTTCTTTCCTTTTGACTCTGTCATCATTAGGTTCCTTTCTTTTTCTTTCATCTTCAATTGCTTTCTTCTTTTCATAAGCTCTCTTCGCAAAGACATCTTTTCGCTTCCTTTCTTCCCATATTTGGTTTTTTCTTCTGTTTTTCTCTTCTATTCTTCTCACATAATCAACATTCTTCCTAGCCACTTCCGGATTAGCTACTTCATCGTAGCTTGACCCAAAGTAGATCCTTCCCTTCTTTCCTGGATCTACATATTCGATATTTTTGGGCAGAGGTCTAGGTCGAAAACCTCTTCCTCCACCACTTTTTCCTCCTCCGGTGGGTGTATCTTTGTCTGAAGTCTTCTACTTACGGCTGAATGGTTCTTTGGTAGTCTCGCCTATTAGCTTCTTCGCATAACCGAGACCCTTCTCCGAAGATGATCCCAGGCTTGGGCTACAGACATCTTCTGGAAATAGCCTTCGGATTCGAGCGTTTTAAATTCTTCAACTGATCTTGGCTCATCTCCGTCATCTGGAATAACATCTTGATCCTTCCCTGCTGGAATGCCACCGGACTGTTTCAACATTTCTTCAATGCGGGTATCCGTCTTTTTATCGAACTCTAACATCCCTACTTCTACGATCTTCCTTTTCTCTGTCATGGGCACAACAGAGTGTTCGATCGGCAGAGTCACTGGAAGTTTGCTCATGATGGATGTTGTGACATGACCTTGCTGAGGGGTTTCAACAATCATTAGTGTCAAATCCTTTGACCTTTCCCCCTCAACCGCTTTTCCCTTTTTCTTCCCACCAGCTGCTTCTTCTTTCAACTTCCTTAAGTACTCCTCTTCCCCCTTTTTGGCATCATCGAAGGAGAGAGGGACCCCAGGGAACATTTCTGCGAGCATGAAGTCTAATCTGCTGAGAGCTGAGTTTTGCTTGGAGTCTGCGGCGGCATGTGCTGTTCGAAATTCTGAATGAGTGGCCTTTGATTCAGCTGCCACCAGTTTCATTTCAACCATGAGAAAGCTGAACTATGTATTCATGTTCTCCTCAACACGCAAAATTTCTTTTCGATGAAATTCACACAGTAACTCCATTTCAGTTGTGTGGGAAGCATGCAATCTTTCCTTATACGCCTGCATCCTCTGCTTCATATCAGCATTGTTAGCACTCCAAACAAGCATCTTATTGTACAATGCCTTGAAATATCGAACTTGTTCGTATCACATTGCACTCTGTTGCTAACACCACTCCCTGATCCGTACCACTATCCCTCTTAAGTTTGCTGTGAGGTTGGCATCTCTATTGTCCAGACGCAGATTTAATGAGGCCTGGTGCCGTTCGATCTTCTCAATCTCTCCACAGATTTTCTTGAAGACTTCACGGATCTCAGCTGTCACTCCTGATTCAGCTGCCAGCCATTCATCATCAAAATCAAAGTCTTCTGGTACAATGGAGTTGGTAGGGATGACTGGATCTTCTCGAACAGTGTATCTTCGTTGCTCTTTAGCTATCTCTTCCTCTAGCTCTGGCAGCTCAAGTGAAAAGGGAAATAATTGCTCAAAAGTATCATCTAGCACATAAGGGATTGAAATTTCAGTCTGTGCCTGTGATGATCTTGGTGGAGTCGAATCTTCTTTTTGTTTGTGGGAACTCTTACAGATGACTCAATTTTGTGGGCCTTTTGAAATGGGTTGGCGGTGACCGAGCCTCGTTATTGTCTTAACGCCTTCTTCGGCCTCGATGGATTTTGCTAAGTGAAGTACTGGTCCCTCGTTTGCATCATCGGCGTCATCGGATGATGAAGAAACCAGGGGGCTTGGTTCATCATCAAAGTTAAATGTTTGACGGACTTTGAAACTCGATTGAGTAAATCATGGGGAGAACATCCTGGTAGGTCCTTTTGATGTGCAACAGTGTGGACTCGGCTTCATCTTCGAGATCCCGAAATGATATGTCGGGATTGTCCTGGGAGTCATGAAGAGCACTAATCTCCTTCTCTGATTCACCAATGTTGACAGGAGGGATGTTCTGAACTTCTTGAGCTTTACCCAGGGAGGTCTCAACTTCCCTTGGGCCTTCAACACCTCCAGCAGTCTCAACTGCAGCGAGACCTTCTACATTCCCTTCGACGATCATGGTTTTGTCTTAGGGTCTTCAAAGCGATGGCATCCATAGGAGTCTCAACTCCTTGGATTGCGCATTCAGTGCCCAGAGTGTTAACTCCTAGGGCATTTCTAACCTGTGCCTCGACTGCAACATCAATGTCCTTAGCCTTCAAAGCGGCTGACACTTCAGCTGGGACAAACTCAACTGTCCGAGCTTCGTCAATGTCAACATGCTATGGTTCTTTATCGGTTTCCACTTTGCCTCCTTTCTTCAATAAAGAGTCATCTGCAGCATCCTCCGACCCTGCTGCAGTGGAGTGAGTTTCCCCCGGTGGCACACACCGAGTGAGTAGTCGATGTTGGGGTAACTCTTCTCCGGACTCGCGGTTGCTTCCGTTGAGTGCTGTTGTGGAGGCGGTTGGTAAAACACCTTGATGGGGTTGGCTCAACTTGGGTGCCCAAATTCCCAGTTTCATCGCCAAGTCCATTGGACCCTTCTTCCGAGTGCACAGGGGATGTAGTTGCAGCAATAACTGTGGCAATCTGCTGCACTACTCCCAATGGGTCTATTTGCAGGAGAGATTGCGAGGACCCTCCTGATCCTTCAAACATTTGTTGCTCATGCATCATCCTGGATTCCCTTAGAGCTTGCTGCATGTCTGACTTTTTTGTTGCAGCAACGGGATCCATGTCTTCATCACTCTCCGAGAACATATCTATATGAGGGTGAGTGTGTTCCAGAATTCCAGTAAGAGGACACATACTGGCTTTCTCGAGTGCTTCTGCTTCCTCAGCTGCTCTGGCTTTTTCTTTCTCCTTGTTCATGTGTAGAATATTCAGGCAATTATCCTTATCCAGAGCTTGAAGCATAGTTTCAACTTCGAGAAATTGCAACAACTCCTCTTCTTCCTCGATAAACTCAGGGCGTTCAAACTGCACCCTTGAGTGGATTAGCTTCCACGCCCTCCATTCACGTAGACGACGATGGATGTCTGGATATACAGGAGAAAGTACGATAACATCATCATCCTCATCGTCTTCTTGTCCTTTATTTTTTGGGATGCAAGGCAGGATACTCTTCCACTCTTCACCTTCAGCAGCGTTCGTAGCAGGCGGAGAGACAACTTTTTCAATTGGGGATTCAGTTTTCTCAGCTGCTTCTTTGTCCTCAGCTATCCTCTCCACAATGGGTCTTACAGGGGGCCTCACGATCACCCCTCGGTGATCTTGGCGATTTCATCAACTACTTCAAGAGACTGCACTTCCTGAGTGTCAGCAGTCTCAATTGTTTTCTCCAGCTGAGTAGCGGACTAAGCTGTTCTTTCATGCTCTGAAAGCTTAACTATCCTTCTTCTTTTGGTTTTAACCAGAGGAATGTCTAGTTTTGTTTCCTTCGGTTCTTCGAAAGTAAAGGCCTTCTGAGTGTCCTTAGAGTCTCGTCTTGGTAGTCCTCTTCTTCCTTATAGCTGGAGAAGGTATTTGTGCTTCCTTCTCAGCCTCTCTACTGCAGGGCGGGAGACACACGGCTGCTCGGGCAGGTGACTCGGCTGTAGGGGCAGGTGCATCCTATTTCTTTCTTTGCGGGGACAACCTTCTTCTTTGCATCTTTCTTCTTGGGAGGAGGTAAATTTGTATCCTCGGTCACCGGTGATTCCCCTCACCAGTATCCGCCCTTTCGCATGGGGGCTCTTCTTCGGGGCTCTGAAAGACTTACCCTGAACATCTTCTTGTTTACATGGAAAGGCATTCCATGTTGAAGGGGAATGCCCTTCACTTCCATCAGATAGCCAATTACTAGGCCATATCCGAGTGATCCTCCAAAGGATCCATCCTCCTTGTATGATTTGTTCCCAACGTTCGCGAGTCTGCTTTGTACCGAACTCGGCCAGTTGACTTTCTTGCCTTGCATGATCGCAGCCATGACAATCAGCTTAGTCTTTGACAGCTGGTTGAAGCTTCCAAATTTCATGTCTACACACTTGGCGATGACATCCATCAGCTTGTGATAGTCGTCCTTCAGTAACTTCTTCTCAACTGTGTAGACTACCTTCGCAGCACACTCCGATTTGGCTATACTTTCCATGCAGCAACCAAATCGACATCAGCTTCATTTATCTCAGTCATGCCCTCGGGGCGGAAACAAGCGGTGCTCGCAAGGTCTTTGCTTGATTATCATAATGTCCTTGCGGTGGGAGAAGACTTGATGCCTACGCCCCGCACTCTACGCATTTATGTAGAACTGCGCCACCTCTTCAAGATAGGTGTGCGAGTACTCCAAGGTAAGAAAAGCCTTAAGACCGGACTTTTCTAACATATCAGCAATTTTCTTCATAAGGGTTTCATCCGAACCCTGCTTTACCATGCCTTCAAAATCCAAGGACGATCCTGAGTGGATTTGTAATGACCCGGATTTTTACGCATGAATAAGAATTTTATTAATTATGTTATTAGTTTATTTCACGGAATAATGATGGAGAATTAGAAATTTATTAATGATTTTACGAGATAGTTAATTTGTTAAATTACGGATAATAAAAGAGTCTTTTATTTTAGAGTGAGGATTTATTTTATTTGGGTCTTATAACGAATAAATGGACTTTTAATTAGTTGGAGTTTTAAATAAGGCCCATATTGTTAGTAAGTTAATAATAATCCCATGTACTCTAAACCTAACCCAATTAGAAGTAGGTTAAAACACAGATATAAGACACGTAAAACACACACATTGGGAACAGAATAGGAGACGCCTAGAGAGAAGAGAGAAATCGGCCAGTAGAGAAGAAGAGAAAAGGGAAGAAAGAGATGAGATTTTCCCAACGCGATTAATTTGAAAGAGGCCTGAAAAGGATTTTACTATCCCTAAGTCGAACATGTAAGTAATCTCCTTAGTTTTCAGGTAGATTTAGGTTTGATTATTGTTGCCTGGTTTTATTTATGTTTGATTGCAAGGATTGTTGCCGTATTATGTTTAATTGTGAGACATGTCGCCTAATATATATGAATGTAAAAAATATCTATAGATGTGCTTTTATGTGTTGTATTTGATACCCCTGTGTCATAGCAAGCATTTTCTTTATTATTTTGTATCTTCATGTTCTATACAATTGCGTTGTGGGTTAAATGTCGTCATTTGGCGACGATGTTTATTTAGTTTAACAACTGTTGTGAAATAATTAATCATGTGAGTTTGGAATGAGCGGTTCATATATATACAGATACAGGTAATTAGAAGGCCAGTGATTAAATAATTTGGAGCCATGCATATGAAGGGCAAGTCAACCATTTGTGGGCTTTAATTAGTGGATCATGTTTGAAAGAAGACATTAAATAACATGGTCATGTATTAAGTATTTTAAATGATGGGGTTAGTGCGTTAGCCGGAACGTAAGAGTTGCAATTTAATGTCCTTAATTTGGGGGTTAATATTAGTGTAACTAGTTTTTTTGGTTTCGTACATGCTTATGATCAATTATAGTTAACTGGTTTAATTGGTGTAGAAAGAATAATGTTTGGGTAATCATTAAGGTTGGTTAGTTAGTTATGGTTGATGAAAGTTGTTATTTAAGTTGTAGTGTTTCTCATAATTAATTAAATGTAGGATTTTCCCTTAACTAATTAATTATTTAGGGTTTTCTTTTAACTAACTGAATTTAGGGTTTCCCCTTGACTAATTGAAAGTTGGGTTTTTCCCTAACTAGCTGAACGTAAGGTTTTCTCCTAACTAATGTTGAGTATGTGAACGTATGTTCATCCTTATTCACCTGTTTGATGTCATGTTTACTTTTAATATGTTTACTAATCAATGTGATTTAATTATTACGATATCCGCTTACGTTATTCTCGTTTTTAATGAAAAAGTTGCATTACTTAGGTTCTGTTAGTCCAAGTGGCTACGATAATCTAGAGGGGGTGAATAGATTATGCCGATTTTTCACAAATCTCCCTCTTTTTCGAATGAACAAGTAAATGACAAGAATGTAAATGCGGATATTAAACAACACTCGTCGATTTATAGAGGTTCAACCCACCTAGGGCCTAATCCTCTACCACCCCAGTATCTCCGGGATGGATTTCAAAGAAAAAAAAAGATTTTATTAATTACCACAATTAATACAACACCACCTTTGAAGATTACCACAATCTCCTTACAACACCTTCAAGGAGATTACCACAATCTTCCTTCAGCACCTATGAAGAGTACCACACTCTTCAACACCTAAGATCACCCAAGTGTGTTCTTACCACAAGAACACTAACAAGGATATCTTGTTTTGGATGATAGAAAAATTCAAGATTACAACTCAATAATTGAAGTATACAAATTTTGAGTGCAAGTGTAATCAAGAATGAAAAGCCTAGAACTCAAGATTGTGCAAGTGCAAGAACTAGGCTATTACAACAAGAGTATAAAAATGAAAGTTTGAGAATTTGCAGATTTATTGTTGTGTATTTTGCTTGTATGTGTTGTGTCTTGTGTCTTCAATTCATCCTCTATTTATAGGAGAGTCTTCACCAAAATAGGCTCCTTCTTCTTTACTTTTGTCTACAAAAAGAGGATCACAAGATGTAGAAAAATTGTACAGAAATGAAAAGTAAATCTTGTTGATAAGGATTGCAACGGTTGAAATTTTTCTGTCAAAAAACCACACAGGGCGACCGGTCACCCTATAGAAAATTTTGAACGTTGGAAGAAAATAGTACGATCCAGGTACAAGTTGCAGGGGGGTCGACCGGTCGGAGGGGAGTCGATCGCCCAGTGTGTGCGGCCAGGTCGACCGACCCTCCCTCGACCGGTCCCCCTGCTCCAATTTTCAAGTCTGTAATGTTCTGTTTCATGTTTTGCGTTCTTCAGGTACCGGTCGACCATTTGCTCGACCGGTCGACCTCCAATTTGAAATGTTGTCCGATTTTTATCAAAAATAAACTTCAAGAAATACTCCAAAAAATTAGTAAAAACATTTTAAATCACTTGGGAGTATTTGGACAACATTTATAAACATTGTTTTGGTGTAAAAACCAATTAACACAAAAACATCAAATATGTTGTCCAATTTTTTATCGAATAATAAGCTCTAAGAAATACTCCAAAAATTAGTGAAAATATTTTAAAACATTTAGGAGTATTTTGGACAACATACATAAACATTGTTTTGGTATAAAAACTCATTTAAACATAATCATCAAAATCTTGATAAAAACATTTATCTAACAAACTCCCCCTTTTTGATGATTACAAACCAAAACAATTTTAGGAAGTTGATTTTAAAACAAAACAAATTTTCCGGTCTAAAACATCAATCCATTATAAGCAAGATTCATCATAAGTACAAACACACAAGGATAGGAGCAAAGATTTTTCAAAATCATTTTTGCACAAGCTCCCCCTATCAACATGCATAACAAAGATAAGTATAAGCAAACAACTACAAGCTAAAAGTTTGAATTTCTTGAGCTTAAAAGCTCCCCCTGTCACAAAAGCGTCATTAGTCAAGCATAGAAGTCCATAATACGTAACATGGACTAAGTATATCCATAGCTTTTGGCTTTTAAGAGCTCTAGTTTATAGCTTTTCTTGCGAGCTTATGTTCGCTTTTTTGAGCGTATGAGCATTTTTCTTGTTTTTCCCCCTTTGGAATCATCAAAAATAATGTTAGCACGATAAAAATATCATACAATTATATCAAAGTGCGCAATTTAATCGATTTATCGAGCATAAGGAACATTTAAGCTTAAATTCCGAATAAAAGGGAAAAAAATTGCTCATTTGATTTGTAAAAGCTCATTTGATTGATAAAACATGATCTCTATAAACTTATAAGACTTTTCAAATCAAGAGAATCATGTAGGTGATGAATTTTTCATTGAAATATTTTGTCGAACACTTGGCGTGCGTCGAATAAAACAAGTGAAATATAACGCCTTTGTGATTCGTTTAAGCCAAAAATTTTCATCACCAATTGCAATACAACAATATTCATTCATCACCAATCATCATATACAACATACTAATACAAGAATTTCATCAAAGTAACAAGATATAAGCACATTCTCAAGGGTTCAACCCAATTGAGATAAAAAGGAGAAATTCTTACCATTTAATCGGTAAAGATGAGCAATGATGATGATAATCGAGCCTCATGAAGTCCAAAATATAAAATGTATGCAATAAAACAAATTTGAAGTGAAATTTGTGTGCAAAATGCGAAGGGGACGAAAAATGAACACAAAACACCAAAAGGACAAATGTTGAGAACATAAACAATTTTAACCAAATTTTAGCTAAGGGCGACCGGTTGTGGGCTTGAGCGACCGATCGACGTCATGGGCGACCGGTCGGCCTTGCCCCAGTCAGCCCAGTTGTTCATTTTGTTTTCCAAAATCCGAGGTTTGAACCAAAAATCCGATTTTTCGCCCCTAAGTTTAAAAAACATGCAAAATGCAATCATAGACCTCATTCAATATGCATTATGCCTAAACGAGCTCGTATTGACGCAAAAGTCTCGAAAGATAGCGGTTTTGTAAAAATGTCCGCTAATTGATCTTGAGATGGTACAAAAGATATCTCAATTTTTCGTTTTGAAACACAATCCCTTAGAAAATGATGTCGAATCTCAATATGTTTAATATGGTTATGATGAACCGGGTTTTGAGCAATATTTATAGCATATATATTATCACAAAAGATAGGAACACTTTCAAAAGAACATTTGTAATCCGCCAAGGTTTGTTTCATCCAAAGAAGTTGTGTACAACAAAATGCCGCGAAAATATATTATGCTTCGGCCGTTGAAAGTGAAACACAATTTTGTTTCTTTGAAAACCAAGAAACTAGGCAATCGCCTAAAAATTGACATGATCCGGAAGTACTTTTACGATCATCAATATTTCCCGCATAATCTGAATCACTATAACCTTTAAGAGAAAAAATTTCATTATTTGGATAACATAAACCATATTGAATAGTGCCTTTCAAATATCTAAAAATTCTTTTAACGGCACTCATATGAGATTCTTTGGGATTGCTTTGAAAACGAGCACATAGGCATACGGCATGAAGAATATCCGGTCTACTTGCGGTTAAATAAAGTAAACTACCAATCATACCTCGATACTTGGATTCATCAACCGGCTTGCCTTTTTCATCTTTGTCAATCTTGACATTTGTTGCCATTGGGGTAGAGACGGTCCTTCCTTCTTCAATTCTGAATTTCTTCAAAAGTTCTTTTGTATACTTGGATTGTGAAATGTATATTCCTTCTTGGCATTGTTTAATTTGAAGTCCAAGGAAGAAGTTAAGCTCCCCCATCATGCTCATTTCAAATTCACCTTGCATTAACTTAGAAAATTTCTTGCACAAGGATTCATTAGTAGCACCAAAAATAATATCATCAACATAAATTTGCACTAATAAGCAATCTTGCCCTTTTTCAAAAACAAAGAGAGTAGTATCAACTTTACCTCTTGTAAAACCATTTTGCAAAAGAAAAGAGCTAAGTCTATCATACCATGCACGGGGTGCTTGCTTTAAACCATATAAGGCCTTTTTAAGTTTATAAACATCATTAGGCCTAGAAAAATTTTCAAACCCCGGAGGTTGTTTTACATAGACTTCTTCTTGAATAATACCATTTAGAAAAGCGGATTTAACATCCATTTGGTAAAGCTTAAAATTTTTAAAGCAAGAATAGGCAAGTAAAATACGAATAGCTTCTAAGCGTGCTACGGGTGCAAATGTTTCATCATAATTAATACCTTCTTCTTGACAATAACCTTGAGCTACTAACCTTGCTTTGTTTCGAACAATATTGCTTTGGTCATCGAGCTTGTTCCGAAATACCCATTTTGTGCCAATAATTGTTTGAGATGGAGGACAAGGTACCAATTCCCAAACATCATTCCTTTCAAATTGATTCAACTCTTCTTGCATTTCTAGAAACCAATCCTCATCTTCAATAGCTTCTTTAGCATTTTTAGGCTCTTTTTGAGATATAAGAGCTTTTTCGGCAAATTTTCTTCGAGTCATCACTTTATCAAGGGGATCACCAATAATAAGATCTTTTGGATGATCTCCCTTAAATTTTAATGCCACGGGAAGATCCGAACTGTCACCTCTATCTTCTTGAGGAACATTTGAAGTGGATGGTTGATCATTTGAGGTAGAAGGTTGATCATTTTGAGCATCATTTTGAACAATGGGTTCAATAATATCCTCTTCATCACTTTCATCATTGGGTATCCTTTCAACACCCGAGGCTTCATTAAATTTAACATGGATAGATTCTTCAACAACTCCACTAGTCTTATTATAGACCCAATATGCTTTTCTCTTGATAGAGTACCCCATAAATATTTCTTCATCGGCCTTAGGATCAAGTTTGTCCAATTGATCCTTAGTATTCAAAATAAAACATTTACATCCAAATATTTTGAAATAACTAATATTTGGAGTTCTTCCTTTCCAAAGCTCATATGGAGTTTTATTCATTTTAGTACGAATATAAACTTGATTAATGACATAGCAAGCGGTACTTATAGCTTCGGCCCAAAAATACTTTGGAAGTGAAAATTCATTGAGCATGGACTGACTCATTTCTTGAAGTGTCCGATTATTCCTTTCGGCTACTCCATTTTGTTGAGGTGTCCTTGGAGCCGAAAAATTATGACCATATCCCTTGGTTTCACAAAAGACTCTAAATTCTCCATCTCGATCACTTCGAATAGACTTAATAGTATCTTCCTTTTCATTCTCAATAAGTCTACACAACTTAACAAACTCATTAACGGCATCGCTTTTATTTGTAAGTATATCTAGAAAAATCATCAACTATAACAAAAGTATAATATTTTCCACTTAGACTTGCCGTACCAATATCCCCATACAAATCTAAATGAAGAAGTTGTAGAGGCTTGGTAGTGGAAATTTCATTTTTGGGCTTAAAACTACTCATAACTAATTTGTTCTTTTGACAAGTGTCACATAAGCCAAGATTTTCAAAATTCAATTTGGGTAGTCCTTTTACATGTTGGTTTTTGTAAATAGTTTGCAAATTTTTATATCCATCATGTCCAAGTCGCCTATGCCATAAACTAGTTGAATCATTATTGGCGACAAGACAAGAAACATTTTGACTAACCAAATTACTTGTACAAATTTTGTAAAGATTGCCTTTTCTAATTGCTTCACAAATAATTTTATCATTTTTGGAAATAAGGCATTTTTCTTTATTAAAAACAACATTATAATTTGAATCACAAAGTTGGCTAACACTTATCAAATTGAACTTAAGCCCTTCTACTAAAAGAACATTACTAAGAGAGAAAGAAGAGTTACCAATTTCTCCATTTCCAAGAATTTTTCCTTTGCCATTGCCGAACATGACCGTACCCTCTTCTTGGAGCTAGATGTTGGTAAAAAGTTCTCTCTTTCCGGTCATATGACGTGAACATCCGCTGTCCATGAGCCATTTTGAATCTTCCATTGTTGTTATAGCCCCTATAACCTCGGTATTTGCATCGTCTATGGCCATAAAACCATGTTCAGATTCTCCTTCTTGTCGGTTGTTTCAAGTAATTCATCCCAAGTTTTGACGTCCGCATTTAACGCCTTCTTTTTTGGAAAAGGCTTTTTCTTCTTTTGTTCCTTTTCCGCTATTTTTGGGCAATCGGCTATGTAGTGCCCGGATTTTCTGCATTTGAAACAAGAATTGTCTCTAGGCTTTCTTGCTTTATTTTTGTTTACAAATTTTGCAAATTTTCTAACAAGAGCCGCCGTTTCTTCATCATCCTCATCACTAGCATAATAAACATTATTAGAAGAAGATGTTAAGCCTTTAATAATATTTTGCGCATCGGTTTAGAGGTGGATGGTTGAGAATTTTTCCTCTCCTTGAGATATACTTCATAAATAAGGAGGTTCCCAATGAGCTCATCAAACTTGAGTGTCTCAAGATTTTGAGCTTCCGTGATTGCCGTCACCTTTCGGACCATGAGCCGGGAAGGGCGTTTAAGACCTTGGTCCACCTTGTCTTCTTCGGAGATGACCTTTCCAAGAGCCACAAGAGGATTGACAATGTTGTCAAGCCTTTCCACCATTTTTTATATGCTTTCACCATCATGCATATTGAAATTTTCAAAGTCTTTCACAAGCATTGTTTTTCTTGTTTGCTTCACTTTCTTTGTGACCTCATAAATGGTTTCTAATTTTTCCCAAACTTCATGTGCCGACCGTATGCCTATTATGCGATTATATTCGGTGGCGGTAAGAGAGCAATGTAAAATATTTAAGGCCTTACCGTTTAGAGAGAAAGCCCTTTTGTCATTTTCATCGAATCGCTTGAATGGCTTGGGAGTTATGGTAACATCCTCCAATTTTTTTGTTGGTTGAGCAACTCCTTCAATGACCACATTCCAAATATCAAATCCATACCCTTGTAAAAAGCACTCCATGCGGTCTTTCCAAAATGCATAGTTGTTGGCGTCGAATAGTGGTGGCTTGTTGGTGGGGGCGCCGATGGTGAGATAAGCGTCATTCATAGCCATGGATCTTTCCTCTTAACTCGGAACGAGCTAGCCAAAGAGTTTGGCTCTAATACCACTTGTTAGTCCAAGTGGCTACGATAATCTAGAGGGGGGTGAATAGATTATGCCGATTTTTTGCAATCGCCCTCTTTTTCGAATGAACAAGTAAATGACAAGAATGTAAATGCGGATATTAAACAACACTCGTCGATTTATAGAGGTTCAACCCACCTAGGGCCTAATCCTCTACCACCCCAATATCTCCGGGATGGATTTCAAAAAGAAAAAAAAGATTTTATTAATTACCACAATTAATACAACACCACCTTTGAAGATTACCACAATCTTCTTACAACACCTTCAAGGAGATTATCACAATCTTCCTTCAACACCTATGAAGAGTACCACAGTCTTCAACACCTAAGATCACCCAAGTGTGTTCTTACCACAAGAACACTAACAAGGATATCTTGTTTTGGATGATAGAAAAATTCAAGATTACAACTCAATAATTGAAGTATACAAACATTGAGTGCAAGTGTAATCAAGAATGAAAAGCCTAGACCTCAAGATTGTGCAAGTGCAAGAACTAGGCTATTACAACAAGAGTATAAAAATGAAAGCTTGAGAATTTGCAGATTTCTTGTTGTGTGTTTTGCTTGTATGTGTTGTGTCTTGTGTCTTCAATTCATCCTCTATTTATAGGAGAGTCTTTACCAACATAGGCTCCTTCTTCTTTACTTTTGTCTACAAAAAGAGGATCAAAAGATGTAGAAAAATTGTACAAAAATGGAAAGTAAATCTTGCTGATAAGGATTGCAACGGTTGAAATTTTTCTGTCAAAAAAACACACAGGGCGACCAGTCACCCTATAGAAAATTTTGAACGTTGGAAGAAAATAGTGCGATCCTGGTACATGTTGCAGGGGGGGTCGACCGGTCGGAGGGGGAGTCGACTGGTCGCTCAGGGGTGCGACCGGTCGGCCCTCCCCTGGACCGGTCCCCCTGCTCCAATTTTCAAGTCTGTAATGTTTTGTTTCAAGTTTTGCGTTCTTCAGGTACCGGTCGACCATTTGCTCGACCGTTCGACCTCCAATTTAAAATGTTGTCCAATTTTTATCAAAAATAAACTTCAAGAAATACTCCAAAAAATTAGTAAAAACATTTTAAATCACTTGGGAGTATTTGGACAACATTTATAAATATTGTTTCTAATTAACACAAAAACATCAAATATGTTGTCCAATTTTTTATCGAATAATAAGCTCTAAGAAATACTCCAAAATTAGTAAAAACATTTTAAAACATTTAGGAGTATTTTGGACAACATACATAAACATTGTTTTGGTATAAAAACTCATTTAAACATAATCATCAAAATCTTGATAAAAACATTTATCTAACAGGTTCATGCATCATGTTAATGTATGTTCATAGCATTTCACGAGCATCTCATATTAAGTAAAGTCAAGTATTAAGAATGTTTTTCAAAGAAATGGGTGCACATTGTTCTATGATGCTGGAGTGAGTGGGAAATGGGCGCGGGGGACCGGCGTTCCGACCATGTAATGTTAATGTTCAAGGAAAAGGGCCTTCGGGCAAACGAATGGAAATGGGCCTTCGGGCAAAACGAATGGAATGGGCCTTCGGGCAAAATCATGGGTTCCAAATAACACTACAAGAAAATTCCAGTTTACCGACAGAATTTACCGACAGAAATGATTTTGTCACTAAATTTTACAATTACCTACATAATACCTACAGAATAAAAAATATCATTTTCCTCAAATTATACCAACAAATTACCGACAGATTACACGACGGTTTTTTCAATTACCGAAGATTTTCCGTAGGTATTTACCAATGATTTTAGATTCTCGTAGGTAAATATTTTACCTACAATGGTTTTACCTACAATGATTTTACCTACACTTTACAATTTTATTAACATTTACCTACAGTTTTTCTGTAGGTAAACTGGTTTTTTCTTGTAGTGTAACAAGGCCCACTGCGTCCCTGATTAGAACAATGTGTTACCAAATGAGCTCGCGTCCTAATAATATTTCAAGGTAACGAAAGACAAAGTTTTATGCGAAAGAAAGTTTTAAGTAATGAAAGGAAGGTTTTTAAGCAAGGAAAACGTAAAGTCTTTTTAAGAGTTAAATGTAAGATATTGCATTAGGCATGCATCCATGCATGAGATTACTTGTTGAGCTCCTTTAGCTCATTCCACGAATATTAAATTTTTCAGATGAGAATGCAGAAGAGGAAGGAGATGGTCAGGTGCAGTGACTCGGGGAACCCTTGTCAATGGAATTATTTTATTTTCAAAGTTTGACTTTTTAGTTCATTAAGCGTTGATTGTCTTTGTGTTTTTTTCCAGTACAAATGTTTTGGACTAGTAATTATCAGTATTTATTCCGCTGCAAAGTTCTCGAACGAAGTAAAAGTTTTACTATTTCGTATCATAGATATTTTTTTAAAGTGCTTATCCTTATTTGTTATTTTCCGCATTAAATTCAAGTAAGCTAAAAAGGGCATTACATTTAGTGGTATTAGAGACCAGGATTTTTAAAATCGGTTCTGTAGACTTTGAAACGGTTTAATTTACGAAAGTTTAAAGTCGACTAGTCATGGGTTCTGAGTCGCGCTTCGAGCATCTCCCTCCGCTAATCGGTAAGCTTTTTATGTGCACTGTCATTATGAATATATGTTGAACTCTATGAAATGTTTGCTTATGTTTTTACTGATTTTAGTTTTGTATGTCATTAATTATTCTTGTCTTTATTTTTATGAAATGATTTGTTGCTCAAATGAATGTATATATGTGATCACTATTGATATGTCTAGAAAAAAAATGAATTGAGACTTGTTTTCATGCCTTGGTATATTCGTATTTGATATTAGACAAGTTTCGAGGACGAAACTTTTATAAGGTGGGGAGAATGTAACGACCCGGATTTTTACGCATGAATAAGAATTTTATTAATTATGTTATTAGTTTATTTCACGGAATAATGATGGAGAATTAGAAATTTATTAATGATTTTACGAGATAGTTAATTTGTTAAATTACGGATAATAAAAGAGTCTTTTATTTTAGACTGAGGATTTATTTTATTTGGGTCTTATAACGAATAAATGGACTTTTAATTAGTTGGAGTTTTAAATAAGGCCAATATTGTTAGTAAGTTAATAATAAGCCTATGTACTCTAAACCTAGCCCAATTAGAAGTAGGTTAAAACACAGATATAAGACACGTAAAACACACACATTGGGAACAAAATAGGAGACGCCTAGAGAGAAATCGGCCAGGAGAGAAGAAGAGAAAAGAGAAGAGAGAGATGAGACTTTCCCAACGCGATTAATTCGAAAGAGGCCTGAAAAGGATTTTACTATCCCTAAGTCGAACAAACAAATAATCTCCTTAGTTTTCATGTAGATTTAGGTTTGATTATTGTTGCCTGGTTTTATTTATGTTCGATTGCAAGGCTTGTTGCCATATTATGTTTAATTGTGAGACATGTCGCCTAATATATATGAATGTGAAAAATATCTATAGATGTGCCTTTATGTCTTGTATTTGATACCCCTGTCTCATAGCAAGCATTTTCTTTATTATTTTGTATCTTCATGTTCTATACAATTGCGTTGTGGGTTAAATGTCGTCATTTGGCGATGATGTTTATTTAGTTTAACAACTGTTGTGAAATAATTAATCATGTGAGTTTGGAATGAGCGGTTCATATATATATACAGATACAGGTAATTAGAAGGCCAATGATTAAATTGATGATACCCGAGCCGAGCTGTGAGAAATTAATCCACGTCATCAGTCTGACACATATTCGAATAGATGACCTACGGGTGACGTCAAACAATTATGTACGACAACACGTCACGAATTAGGCTCGCCGCATCGAGCCCAACGGCTCATCGAGCCCAACCGCAACGCGGCTCCGAGCCCCGAGCCCCGAGCCCAAGTTTGAAATAAACGCACGCGACGACCTTAAAAATAAACACATGCCCATGCTTGACACTTTATTGGTATCAGGAACTACCACATGTCAGAGAATTATGAAGAGAAGTCGACAAGTGGCAAGTTTTGGTTGACATGCACAACTATAGAGGGACATGTGTCGTTTTTTAGTTATTTTATTAATTAATGAATAGTTAGTGCAAAGATGACTATTGTAAACCCACTTACTCAAAAGGGGTATAAAAAGTCTGAAAAGGCAAAAAGAAAGGAGGCAGATAGTAACAAAATTATAAAAAAGACCGACCCCAATATTCCGGCTCGGCAAAATACAAAAAAGGCATAATTAGCCAGAAATAAATATACGTTACGCACGTTTTCATTCCCACGTGTTAAATCTTTTACATATTTCTACTTGTTGACCAAAACGCACGTCAACAAATTGGCGCTAGAAGGAGGGCCCGTTTTGGTCCGATCGAGTTCCGATCGAAAAAGCAAGTGAAACAAAACCAGGTAAAAATTTGACATCTGAACCTTTTGATAAGGGAAGAAAATGAGTCAACTGTCGAGAAATGCCCGTTTGACTGAAGAGCAACATTTGAACAACCAACCTGGCCAAACTACGAATGGCCACAATATGCTCCAAACGGAAGCAGGGAGTACTACTTTATTCCCTTTCGCTCAGTTAATTGCCAACCCAACCTTTGTACAACAAATGAACCAACTTATATCGCAAACTCTCGCCACCACAAACTCTCAAGCACCTCCTCCACTCCTTGCAAATACTAACCCACTCAACCCACAACTAAATGTTAACATTAATCCTCAAATTCCCGGATTTCCTCGCCACGAAGCCCAAGAAGCCAGTTCAGGTAATGAACAACATGTCCGATCCTGGAGAAGGCGGCAAAGAGAAAATGAGGAGGAGCAAAGTCGTATAGCGAGTCATTTCGGAGCAAACACGACATCGCCGTGCCCACTCGGTGTTCGCCGGACGACCGGGAGTTGATCCTTTCGCCAACTCGATCGATAAGTTCGGCTCGGGTTTTCGGATGAGCGGAACAACTCAGGGTCGATCAGGTCCAAGGCCCTAGCTTATGGCAGAACGGATGTAGAAATACACCGCCACGCCGCCTCCAACGGTGGAAGGCGGTCCGGATGGCGGCAGCGATCTCAAGACCGCCCCAAGTATGGAGCCGCCCAAATGTTGGCCGCCATTTTCTCCTGGAATCCTGGCGATCCTGCTACGCGCCAAAGTTGAAAATCCCAGGTCGGCCTCTATAATGGGAAACCGACCCCACCACTCATGTTCACAAGTACTTAGCCTGGATGGAACTATACGGTACCCAAGCGATGCCATCCTCTGCAGGCCTTCCCCGACTTTGGGCGGACCGAGCCCACCATTGGTTTAGGACCCTGCCGCAGGGGGATCCATTCAAGCATGGGGGATCTAGCCTCCGCCTTTACGACACATTTCTTAACGTCCAAAGTCCGAGCCGCGCCTAAAGACTCCTCGGTAACATCAAACAAGGGAAAGACGAGCCCCTGAAGAGTTATATTTCTCGGTTTAATAAACAAGTTCGAGAAATGGAACCGGTGTCTGATGACGCCATTTTGATCGCAGCCATGGCTGGACTAGCCCCCGAGACTTGGTTCAATTACTCTATCCACGAATCGGGGGCGACCTCGTATCAAGAATTTCTAATCCGCGCGGAACGCCATATTTGTGCGGAAGAAGCCATGGCAAGTAACCGCCCCGAGCACCGACAAGGGAACATAAGAAAGGACGGAAGGAAAGAACCAGTAGTTGGGCCGGGGTCAGGTTTCCGGCCATTCTCGGAAAACCCGACCACCGGATTTAGAGCTCGCCAAGAGGCGAGAGCCGAAGTCGCCGCGCTAAGGAGCACTTTGACCCACACTCCGTCGGCCATATGGAGTGAAGTACTGGTCTCGAATTTGTTGCCTCGGCTCGGCCTCGAAAATTGAGCCATCAAAATTAGATTCGCGTCGATTCTGCGCCTATCACAAATCGATAGGTCACGATACTGACGAGTGCCGAGATCTAATTAGGGAAATTATGCGGGTTGTTCGGCAGGGCGGCCTTAAAAGATACGTTCATGAGCTACCACCCCCACCGGCATTGGCTCAAGGCGTCAACCCGGAGCGCGTAATCAACCCCGGCTCTCTCCGCCGCCCCACTGAAAACCGGGGGAGGGAAATCCTCATGATGTCGAGTGTCATCGGATCAATACCAACACAATGGAGGATAGACGCTCCAACAGAAAAGAAAAGCGATGTTAGGACAGCAACCAATGCCGAAAGACAAGTTCGGGTGGCGAAATCAAGGAAGGCCAACCCACCGGCCACCTTATGCGTTTCGGATGCGGATGCCGACAGGTGGTCCATCCTCATTCGACCCTCCGGTCATCAATGACCGATTTTGGGTATTCCGGTTAATGTAATTTTAATTGATACCGGAAGCTATTCGTCGATCATTTATGTCCGAGCATTTCAAGATTAAACGTGGATGATAGTTATATCCGTCCATGTAACGATAAAGATTCTCGGGTTTTGGAGGAGGAAGGATAGTCCCACTCGGAGAGAGGTTGATTTGCCCATCCAAATGGGACAATGTTTGCATAAACGGACTGTCATGACAACATTCAAAATAATCAATGCCGATTCGGAGTACAATGCCATCATTGGGAGGCCATTGCTTTATCATATAAAAGCAGCCGTTTCAATATATCATTTTTGTATAAAATTCCCAACATCTGATGGCGAAGCTATACATAAAGGGAATCAAAGGGAGTCACGAGAGTGCTCTCTTAAACTCCGACCGGTGGAGATTAACGTGGCAGAACAAGGGCAAACCAGTGGAATCACACAAGATAATCCTTGCCCGAAGAAGAGTCCGAGCGCAAAAGGGTGATCGTTCGGAGGATAATCCAAGTCGTCGGCCTGGGAAGGAGCCAATGATGGAAGAAGGCGAGCCGGCAATCGAAACCGAGCCGGCCGCTGAAGACGAATTGCCCCTGCAAATCAAGGAGGGGCAAAGCAAGAAAAGAAAACGAGCGGAACCAGTAGAACAGGTTGATACAATCAATGTCGGTAGGTCAAGCGGGCGCCAACTACGTATTGGTCATGATCTTCCGTAACCATATCGGCGAGTTGGTCGAGTTTTGGGAAATAATCTTGACGTCTTCGCATGGACTCATGCGGACATGCCCGAATTGACCCCAAGTATGCGTGCCACCGCTCAATATTGATCTAACGTTCCGCCGGATCATCAGAAAAGGCGCAAACTCGCCCCCGATAGACAGCAAAGACTAAATCGAGGTTAACAAACTACTAGACAATCAGTTCATCCGGAAGCCCTCTATCCTCGATGGGTCGCCAATCTGTTTTGGTAAAGAAAAGCAATGGCCGCCTGGCGCCTATGCGTGGATTTTATCGACTCAACAAAGCATGTCCTAAGGCGCTTATCCATTGCCAAATATCGATTACATGGTAGATGCCACGGCAGACACGAGCCGATGAGCTTCATGGATGCATACTCGGGTTACAACCAAATACGGATGCACCTGAAGATGAAGAAAATACCTCATTTTTTCTCGCTTTCGGGAATTCATCATTACAAGATGATGCCTTTCGGATTGAAGAATGCTGGTGCGACCTATCAAAGGTTAGTAAATAAGATGTTTGAGAAAATGATAGGTCACACTATGGAAGTCTATGTAGATGACATGCTAGTAAAATCACTGTACATGTCTGATCATCTAAACGATCTTAATAAAATGTTTGCTGTTTTGAGAGAGTACAAGATGATGTTAAACCCGAGAAAGTGCACATTTGGGGTCGGTTCGGGTAAATTTTTGGGATATATGGTCAGCCAAAGGGGAATCGAAGCTAACCCAGACAAAATAAAAGCCATCACCGACCTAGAATCCCCAAACTCTGTAAAAAAGGTACAAAGCCTAACAGGCCGATTGGCCGCCCTTAACCGATTTGTTTCTCGGTCCACAGACAAGTGCAAACCTTTCTTTGAAATTATAAAGAAAAGCAAAAATTTCGAATGGACCGAGCAAGCACAAATTGCCTTTGAATCCCTCAAACAACATCTATCTTCAATCCCTATATTACAAAAACCAACCCAAGGGGAGGACTTGTATTTGTACTTGGCGGTATCCGAATACGCCATCATTTCGGTGTTAATCAAAGCTAAATGGGTCTATTCAACATCCATTTATTACACACCAAAGCGTTACATGATGCCGAGCTCCGGTACCCACCAATGGAAAAGCTGGCTTATTCATTAATTACCGCGTCACGGAAACTCCGTCCATATTTCTTAGAACACAAGATTATAGTATTGACGAACTATCCGTTGAAACAAGTATTACACCGACCTGATACTTCTGGTCGGATGATTAAGTGGGCTGTCGAACTTAGCCAATTTGACATTGTATACGAACCACGTACTGCAATAAAAGGACAGGCTTTAGCCGATTTTTGTGGCGTAATTCACGTCTTCCATACAATTCGAGGTCAAGGAAGACCAAGAATGGAAGTTATTTGTCGACGCTCTTCCGCCTGCAGCCGAGCAGGGGCGGAATCGTGATAATCGATCCAAATGAAAAATGCTACTGCTCGGCCGTACGATTTCAGTTCCCCACAACGAACAACGAAGCCGAATATGAGGCGCTCCTAGCAGGCTTAGATATGGCAGCCTCTATGGGCCTAAAACAACTATTGGTTCACAGTGACTCTCAGTTGGTCGTTCATCAAATCAACGGCGAGTAGACGGTTAAAGAGCAAAAATTGCACAATATTTGGATTTGGTCAAGAAAAGATTATCACACTTAAAGACAAAAATCTTACATGTGCCCCGAGCCGAGAACATGCAAAGATGCCTTAGCTCGGCTCGGCTCGATCCAGGGATGATGTCATCACGGATGTCACGGTTACACAACCGTCGCCCGTCACTTGGTGCAAAGAAAATATATACAACCGAAACCGTCGAACTGACTTGGATGACCCCAATCATCCAATATTTAGAGAAAGGAGTTCAACCTGAAAACAAAGCGAGGCCGTAACACTACGAACTCAAGCGGCTCGGTTTACACTAGTAGACGGCATCCTCTACAAACGAGGGTACTCCATCCCACTTCTACGCGCTTGCCTTTCCGAGACAGATCACAGTTATGCACTTCGAGAGGTTCATGAGGGAATATGCGGCAACCACACCGGGGCCAAACGTTGGCCTATAAATTAATACGGCAAGGATACTATCGGCCATCCCCGAGAAAGGATGCAACCGACCTCGTCAAAAGATGTGAGAGGTGCCGAGATTTGCACCACAGTCGATATCATCCTCGAACAGCCTTTACTTCCGTATTTAGCCCATGGCCGTTTGCCAAATGGGGAATGGACCTCATCGGACCATTACCCATTGGCAAAGGGGGCGTCAAGTATGCCATTGTGGCGGTGGATTATTTCACAAAATGGGCCGGGCGGAGCCTCCGCAAAAATAGATGAAGAGAAGGTTGTGAGCTTTGTATGGAAGTCTATCATCTCAGTAGATTTGGGATACCACATTCGATTGTTCATAATGGGAAACAGTTCGACAACCGAAGGTTCGAAATTTTTGTGAAGGTTTCCGCATAAAAACCATTTCTCAACTCCATACCACCCAGTCGAAGCGGACAAGTTGAGGCCGTTAATAAAATACTCAAGTATACCCAAGGCGAGATTGGAGGAGTCTAAAGGCAATTGGCCGGAGGAACTACAGCGTACTATGGTCATACGTAACGACACATCGGCGCCCACCGGAGAAACACCTTTTTCTTTAGCTTATGGAGCGAGGCGGTGATTCTGTCGAGATTGGAGCCCCTACCTTGAATTGCAAATTTTGAAGAAGACTATAATGAGGCCGCAGGCCCGAGCCGAACTAGACCGCTCGAAGAAAAAGGTGCGATCTTGAGATGAAAAATGCAAAGATACAAACAAAGGAGTGAAAGATACTACAATTCGAAAGTAAAGGAAAGAAGATTTCAGGTCGGCGATCTAGTATTGAAAAAGATAACGGGCATTCAACCGAGCCCATTGAAGCCAACTGGGAGGGCCCGTT
The DNA here is from genome assembly GCA_016081115.2 of Rehmannia glutinosa. Lineage (NCBI taxonomy): Eukaryota > Viridiplantae > Streptophyta > Magnoliopsida > Lamiales > Orobanchaceae > Rehmannia > Rehmannia glutinosa. The sequence goes on from JABTTQ020000301.1 coordinate 153,532, forward strand.
TCGGATCCCACGTCTTATCTCGGTGGGGCATACCGGTTAGAATATTTGAGTGGAGAAAAATTTATGCACCCATGGAATGTAGCATACTTGAAGCGGTATTATCAATAAAGTGAAGATTTGGGGTCGATCTATGATCCAAATAGGATTCCAAAGAGTTATCCTTTCATCTGGTATTTCGTGAGCTCTCTAAAAGAAAACGAAGTTTTTACTCACCACGGCTAAAGACTCGGTTACGCACCGAGCACAAAATAAAGACTCGGTTACGCACCGAGCACAAAATAAAGACTCGGTTACGCACCGAGCACAAAATAAAGACTCGGTTACGCACCGAGCACAAAATAAAGACTAGGTTACGCACCGAGCACAAAATAAAGACTCGGTTACGCACCGAGCACAATATCAAGACTTGGTTATGCACCAAGCAATGAGATCAAGACTTGGTTACGCACCGAGCATAAAGTGAAGACTTGGTTACGCACCGAGCACAAAATCAAGACTCGGTTACGCACCGAGCACAACATAAAGACTTGGTTATGCACCGAGCACCGAAATAAAGACTTGGTTACGCACCAAGCATAAAGCGAAAACTTGGCCATGTACCAAGCACAAAATAAGGATTCAGTTATGCGCCGAGCGCAATAAAGACTCGGTTCATAAACGAAATTTCAAAAACAAAATCAAGGACAGGTTTATATCCCTGGGTACAAGAATCGATTAAGGCGAGCAGATCCCCTCATTCAAGCTAATCAAAACCGAGCTCGTCTTGGGAAAATAAGAGGAAAAAAGAAGACAGCAACAATCTTACAAAAAGGAAAGAGCCGAGCCTCCACAAAAAGCTTGAAACACATACACAGGAAAGGAAAATAACAATTCATTTCTACTTCAAAAATAATTACATAGGGAGGCCGAGCCCATTACATCTCGAGGCACTAAGCCAAATTACCTACCTAGAGTACATATAAAAGCATCAAGACTAAGCAGGGGCGGAATTTCGACAAGACCGCTAGAAGCGACTTCTTCCACGTCCGGAGGAAGAGAGCCTTGCGCATTAGGAGCCTCTTCAAAATTCGGCCGAAGTGGTTTCGAGATCAGCCTCGGGAGGGCCAAATCTTCCTGCCGAGCAACAAGACGCCCGCCCTTAAGTAAATCAAGAATTTCTTGGAGGTGGTCGCATGGCCACAAAGTTAACATGAATGCATACTCCTCGGAATCTTTGTAAGCTTTAATGGCCTCTCTACGAACTTCCTCGGTTGTCGACGGGCAATTTCTTCACCTCTCCTCACAGACATCGGCTAGACGCCTCTCCATTTCCTCGGCTCGGCGATGGCAAAGACGTTCGGTTCGGCGACCTTAACCCCGAGCTCTCTTCTTCACCTTTCGGGCCCGATCTCGCTGCCGCTCGGCCCTCGCATAGCCTCTCTCTCGATTGGCCCGAGCGGTGGCCTCATCCGCTTGAGTCTTAAAGATTCTTGTACCCCTTGAAGGGTAGCATAGGCTTCCTCGAGATCCGTCGTGTCTTTCCAGGTCGGCATATTTTTTTCTCTAGCTCGCGAGTCCCCCAACCGCATGCCATAAGAGCCCAATCATCCGCCCGACATGGCCATGGCATATGAATCATTCTTGGCTTGATCTACGAGCAGAATTGCTCGATGCCTTTTGTCCAGGCACGAGCCGGGACGATCATTGCGGCCCGACCCGCCTCCGGTAAGACCCTTGATTGCTCCGCGTCGGCGTGGCACATCGAACGAATTCCACAAACCACCGAGGGCGTAGCCCAACCATTCCTCGCAATATTCATCTCTTGCTTGGTTTGGAGGAATGAAGTGACCTTCCCTCGCCGAGGTCATCCGAGAAAGTTCGCGGACCTTCTTTTTTCTGGGGTCGCATTCGGGATGTTCGGGCGCCGCCGACCAATCCTTTCGGTCCGATCGGGCTCCTCCATCACAATTCCTCCTCTTCTCCTTTGAAGAGGAGGCCGCATCGCTCCTACGGCACTCCATCGCCAGGACGTTCTCGGCCCGGATATCTTCTCTCCGAGCCGCCTCCACATCCGCAGGTTGATCGGCAGCCACCCGAGCTCGCCGTGCCGTGTTCCTCACACTGCGAAGACGTGCACGCAAATCCAAGCCACGCCCTGCATAAAGCGACCACCAATTAGAAGAAAGATCAAAAGAAAACAAAAAGACAATTCAAAAGGAAATGTAAAAATACAAGATGTTTACCTCGAGCAGCGATCGCTACTCGGGGCTCGGGGTCGTCTACGCCCTACGGGCGCAGATGATCGCCCACGGGACTAGTCACAGGAGGCGGCGCGCAGCTCGCTCGATTTCACGGCTGCCCTCGAGAATGGGGTCGTACTTCCACGGGACTAGTCATAGGAGGCAGCGCAGCTCGCCCAGTTCTCGCCGGATTGCCCCCTGGAGAATGGGGCCGTACTTCTTCATTAACGAGAGGATTCTGTTGAGGCCCTCTCTCGACCTCCACATCCCGCACGGCCGCCTCGTCTCGAGCCACCCCTCGGCCGGGTCGGCGGGTAGAGCAGCCTCAAACCAGTGCGGCCAAGTTGGCCTCGGTGGCCAACCTCTCAATCCGCCGTCCATGATTCCGGGCCTGGATGTTCTCCACCTCGAATAAAAGTGGGCGACAGAGCCCCCTTTGATGCCCGGTTCTCTACCAAGGTAAAAAGACACAAGTCACTCACAAAAAGAAACAAGAAATGAAGAAAAGCGAGAGAAAGGAAAAAGACAAGACTTACTATAACCAAAAACAAAATCTGAAGGAGGATAAAGGACAGTCTCCCTTCCTTCGTTCTCCACGCGAGATTGCCACTCGCCGCTCACCCAGAGCCATTTTTCTTTCCAGTCTTCAACGATGAAGGAAGACCTTCCACTAAACTATCCGGATACCCCAATCGGGTTTGTACATAATACCATTCCGGACGGCTGACCTTTTGATGAAGGAGTCGCCGCCAGGCACGAAGAGTTCATTCATCTCTTTGAACTTAGGCGAGGGTACTTCTCTAGGTGGAACATCACCACGAGGCCAATAATCCTACCCCACGTAATGGGATGCACTTGGGTTGGATGTATACCCCACTTGCAAAGCCACCGCGTGAGAAAAACCGGCAGCGGAAACCGCAGTCCGAATAGAAGGCTGGCGGTATGTATACCCACGCAACCCGGGCGGATCTTCGGGGACCTCGGTGCCATCCGGCACCAGTAAATGGATACCACTTGGAATACGATACCTTTCGGCTGGAGCTCTCCCATCTCTCTGAGCATCAAGATGCTCGGGATATCGTTTATATCACTCGGCGTCCACCGAGGCTCGACACGGAGACGAGGGCCTCCTCCGGGCCGGCCGTCGCCATTACGGTGGCCTATAGGCACTAGCGGCCTCTCCGGCCTCGAATCGCCGGATGGTTCATCTACTCGCTCTACGTTGTCACGCTCCGGCTCCGATGGGTTCATGTCTTCTTCTTCTTGGCCGGGCATCGTCTAGAATCAACGCTTTATAGTCTTCATCGGAACTTGCTTGTACCAGTCCGGGTTGATACACCGTTCCCTCCCTAAAGACGGTCACTGGTGTCGGATTGAAGATAGTATGAGTCCGCCCCAAAGACGTTCCGCTTCGTGGAGAATCCGGAGAAGATATCTGAATAACGCTCGGACTATGAGGCGGTGATGGCCGTGCTGGTGAGAAAGAAACAGAAGGTTCAGAGGGAGGGTCTTCGATTTCAACCTCAACACTATAACTACGACTCCTACTATCCTCAAAAGAAGACATTTATAGGTAAAGGAGAGTATTTTGAAAAAATACCTAAGTTTGAAGTCTCGAACTTGGAAAGCCGACTCAAACTTCTCGCTTCGGTTCTAGTTGCTTTAGCTCAAAGGTCAATGGTTGCGAAAATGAATGATGAAGGGAAACGCGAGTATTTATAGATAGGGTTCCTCGATAGCGCGACAATTATTCGGAAAAGACGCGCTTTTAAAAACTCAAAACCGTCAAACATGTCAAAAATGTCGCGCCCCCACGCCCACCGACGTAATCGACCTTTTCGGTTCGCGCAAGATTGGTCCAAACACAAGATGCCACGTGTTCTGTCATTATGGCAACCCATTAATGCGCGCGTTTCAAGCATTAATTGCCACGCGACAGGTGCCAGGAAAGAACTAAAACCTTGGAGAAATCCGTTTTCCCATTAAATGTTCATCATTAGCATTAAAGTTTAACTCCGATCTCAGAGATTCTTCTCTCGGAATTAAACTTGGGGGCCTTTGATGATACCCGAGCCGAGCTGTGAGAAATTAATCCACGTCATCAGTCTGACACATATTCGAATAGATGACCTACGGGTGACGTCAAACAATGATGTACGACAACACGCCAATTAGGCTCGCCGCTAGCCCGAGCCCAACGGCTACCCGAGCCCAACCGCAACGCGGCTACCGAGCCCCGAGCCCCGAGCCCAAGTTTCGAAATAAAACGCACGCGCGACAGCTTCGTAAAAATAAACACATGCCCATGCTTGACACTTTATTGGTATCAGGAACTGCCACATGTCAGAGAATTATGAAGAGAAGTCGACAAGTGGCAAGTTTTGGTTGACATGCACAACTATAGAGGGACATGTGTCGTTTTTTAGCTATTTTATTAATTAATGAATAGTTAGTGCAAAGATGACTATTGTAAACCCACTTACTCAAAAGGGGTATAAAAAGTCTGAAAAGGCAAAAAGAAAGGAGGCGAGATAGTAACAAAATTATAAAAAGACCGACCCCAATATTCGGCTCGGCAAAATACAAAAAAGGCATAATTAGCCAGAAATAAATATACGTTACGCACGTTTTCATTCCCACGTGTTAAATCTTTTACATATTTCTACTTGTTGACCAAAACGCACGTCAACATAAATAATTTGGAGCCATGCATATGAAGGGCAAGTCAACCATTTGTGGGCTTTAATTAGTGGATCATGTTTGAAAGAAGACATTAAATAACATGGTCATGTATTAAGTATTTTAAATGATGGGGTTAGTGCGTTAGCCGGAACGTAAGAGTTGCAATTTAATGTCCTTAATTTGGGGGTTAATATTAGTGTAACTAGTTTTTTTGGTTTCGTACATGCTTTTGATCAATTATAGTTAATTGGTTTAATTGGTGTAGAAAGAATAATGTTTGGGTAATCATTAAGGTTGGTTAGTTAGTTATGGTTGATGAAAGTTGTTATTTAAGTTGTAGTGTTTCTCATAATTAATTAAATATACGGTTTTCCCTTAACTAATTGATTATGCAGGGTTTTCTCTTAACTAACTGAATTTAGGGTTTCCCCTTGGCTAATTGAAAGTTGGGTTTTTTCCTAACTAGTTGAATGTAAGGTTTTCTCTTAACTAATGTTGAGTATGTGAATGTATGTTCATCCTTATTCACCTGTTTGATGTCATGTTTACTTTTAATATGTTTACTAATCAATGTGATTTAATTATTATGATATCCGCTTACGTTATTCTCGTTTTTAATGAAAAGTTGCATCACTTAGGTTCATGCATCATGTTAATGTATGTTCGTAGCATTTCAAGAGCATCTTATATTAAGTAAAGTCAAGTATTAATAATGTTTTTCAAAGAAATGGGTGCACATTGTTCTATGATACTGGAGTGAGTAGGAAATGGGCGCGGGGGACCGGCGTTCCGACCATGTAATGTTAATGTTCAAGGAAAAGGGCCTCCGGGCAAAACAAATGGAAATGGGCCTTCGGGCAAAACGAATGGAAATGGGCCTTTGGGCAAAATCACGGGTTCCAAATAACAAGGCCCACTGCGACCCTGATTAGAACAATGTGTTACCAAGTGAGCTCGCGTCCTAAGAATGTTTTAAGGTAACGAAAGACAAAGTTTTATGCGAAAGAAAGTTTTAAGTAATGAAAGGAAGGTTTTTAAGCAAGGAAAACTTAAAGTCTTTTTAAGAGTTAAATGTAAGATATTGCATTAGGCATGCATATATGCATGAGATTACTTGTTGAGCTCCTTTAGCTCATTCCACGAATGTTAAATTTTTCAGATGAGAATGCAGAAGAGGAAGGAGATGGTCGGGTGCAGTGACTCGGGGAACCCGTGTCAATGGAATTATTTTATTTTCAAAGTTTGACTTTTTAGTTCATTAAACGTTGAATGTTTGTGTTTTTTTCCAGTACAAATGTTTTGGACTAGTAATTATTAGTATTTCTTCCACTGCAAAGTTCTCGAACGAAGTAAAAGTTTTACTATTTCGTAACAAAGATATTTTTTTAAAGTGCTTATCTTTATTTGTTATTTTCCGCATTAAAATTCAAGTAAGCTAGAAAGGGCGCTACAAGATTTGCTTCGATAACTTGACGAAATTAAACTTTGGTGCCATTTGTAGAGAGTTTTACCGATTAAAACTTGATAAACTGGCTTGAGAACTCATAGGGTTTGTGAGAGAGAAAAGAACTTGATCAAGATAAATGGCTCTGATTTAGCACGTCAAACCACATTTAATTCCTCGCATTTAATGCGGCAACATTTATATCCAATCATATACTTACTGTGCAACTTTTGACTGTACCCGTCATTATTACGCTGACGTCATCCTTAAAAAAACATTCCCGCTCATTTAAAACGACTGCGTTTTTGTCACTTAGCTCATAAATGACTCAGCTTATTTCACAAATGACTTAACTCTTCTTCTCTCTTTTTCTTTAAGCGACTCAGCTGTCAGCTAACTCGATACAGCTGACTTTCCGATATGGCTGTTTCACTTGGCTGATGTGAAAAACTGATTCATTTCTCACTTTCTCTCTTCCATCTCTTCTCATTGAGTCTTCTGAGTGTTAACTCAGCTTAATTAACCCTAACTCATGCTTAATCTCTTCAAATCTTGATTCACATAAGGGCTTGGTGAATATGTTAGCTAACTGCTTATCAGTTGAGATATATTCCAAAGTGATGTCTTTCTTTTCAATATGATCTCTTATAAAATGATATCTGACATCAATGTGCTTTGTTCTTGAATGCAACACATGATTCTAAGTGATTGCAATAGCACTTGTGTTATCACACATAATTGGAATCTCTTTTTCTTCAATTTCATAATCTCTCAGCTGCTGTCTCATCCATAAGATTTGGGCACAACAGCTGCCCGCATCTATGTACTCTGCTTCAGCTGTGGATGTGGCTATTCAGTTTTGCTTCTTACTAAACCAGGAAACCAGGGAATCATTTTCCAAGCATTTGACATATACCTGAAGTACTCTTCCTGTCAAATCTACATCCAGCATAGTCAAAGTCTGAGTAACCAATAAACCTGAATCCACCTTCCTTTGGATACCATAAGCTAACTTCCTGGCATCCCTTCATATATCTTATGATTCTTTTAGTCAAATCATGTGGCTCTCCTTTGGTGCGCAGATTGAAATCTTGCACATACACCTACGCAAAGGTGATGTCTTTCTTTTGGTTGTTAAATAAGAGTGATGATCCAATAAGTGCTCTATATCTTGTTTGATCTACTGACCTTACCATCCGCATCCATGTCCATCTTGGCCGATGTGTTCATTGGTATTTTCACAGAAGACTTCTCTTCCATACCAAATTTCTTCATTAAATCTCTGGTGTACTTTGTTTGACTTATGAAGGTTCCATCCTTCAATTGCTTAACTTGAAGTCCTAGGAAGAAAGTCAGCGCTCCCATCATGCTCATTTCAAATTTGTCTTGCATCAGGTTTGAGAACTTATCACACATCTCTTTATTTGTGGATCCAAAAATGATATCATCCACATATATTTGAACAAGCAAAGATACTCTCTCCATCTTGAATTTCAAGAGTGTTCTGTCACTTTGCCTTTGGTAAATCCATTATCAATTAGAAATTGAGATAATGTATCATACCATGCTCTTGGTGCCTGTTTCAATCCATATAATGCTTTCTTGAGTTTGTACACCTTATCTCCAATGGTCTTCTCGCTCAAAACCTGGAGGTTGTTCAACATAGACTTCTTCCTCTAATACCATTTAAGAATGCACTTTTCACATCCATTTGATATACAATGAAGTTCTTGTGAGCAAAGATAGGCAAGAAACATCCTTATTGCTTCTAATCTAGCAAGAACAGAGCAAAGGTTTCACCAAAATCTATTCCTCTTCTTGGCAATACCCTTTGGCTACCAACCTTGGTTTGTTTCTTACCATAGATCCTTCCTCATTCATCTTGTTTCAAAACCCATTTTGTGCCAATAACATTCGATGGGTTGGTCTCTCGCTCCAATTCCCATACTTTGTTTCTTTCAAATTGATTGACTCTTCTTGCATGGCTTGAATCTAATGTCCGCCATCCAATGCTTGAGACACATCTTTTGGTTCTATTGGGAAATAAAACAAGTGAACATTGCTTCTTGCCGAGCTCGATCCGGTTCTTACACCATCTCTCACATCTCCAATGACTAGCTCTAGTGGATGGTCTCTCGGCCCATCTTACATCAAAGGTTGAAGCAAATCGGTTGGGTTGGTGTCGCTATGACTATGTTGTCTTGAGCAGACTCTTTCATCATCATTCACCGCAGATTTTCCAATTGTCTTTGAGATTCACTATCTCATCTTCATCTTGGTTGATTACTCTTGCTTGACTTCAACATGAGGACTCTTTCGCATAGTTGGTCGATTCGACTTATCGCCTAATTCTTCAATGTCTTCTCCATTCACATTAGGTTCATCAAAAACCACATGAATAGACTCTTTCGTGACCATAGTCCTCTTGTTCAACACTCTATAGGCTTTGCTCTCGGTGAGTATCCCAAAAGATACCTTCATCGACTTTAGCATCAAAAGCCTTTAGATTATCCTTGCTATTGTTGTGGATGAAGCATTTACATCCAAATATTCTGAAGTACCCAGCATTTGGCTTTCTCTCTGTCCAGATTTCATAGGGAGTCTTTTTCAACTGTCTATTTATCATGCATCTATTTTGAGTATAACATGCAGTGTTGATGGCTTCAGCCCAAAATCTCTTAGGCAGTCCAGCTTCAACTAACATGGTCCTTGCAGCTTCCTTGAGAGTTCTGTTTCTTCTTTCAGCTACTCCATTCTGTTGTGGGGTTCTTGCTGCAGATAACTCATGAGCAATACCATTTTCAATGCAATACTGAGTTAGTATCCCATTGATAAACTCAGTTCCTCTATCAGACCTTATCTTTATAATGGTTTGGCTCTTTTCATTTTGAACTCTTTTCATCAGCTGAGGTAATTTTTGCAAAGTTTCCTTCTTTTTGCACATGAAGATTGTCCATGTATATCTTGAATAATCATCCACCACCACTAAGGTGTATCTCTTTCCACTTATGCTGGCTGGTTCAATAGGACCAAATAAATCCATATGCAACAGATGCAATATCCTTGTTGAAGAAGGACTAGGCTTCTCCTTGAATGAAGATTTGATCTGCTTTCCCATCTGGCATGCATCACATACACTTTTCTTCTTGTATACTGAGTCTGGAAATCCTTCCACAAGATGACTCATTGCAAGCTTGTTGATTGTCTTGAAGTTGGGATGACTCGAACTTCTTGTGCCACGCTAACTTGATTGTTGTGCTCTTTGCTATGACGACAGTGCTTGGTGTGGCGATGAGACCGTCTACCACATACATATTCTTCTGTCTTGATCCTTGCAGCACTATTTCATTTGATTCAGCATCTTTGATCTGACACACTCCCATATTGAATCCAACATTGTAGCCCTTGTCACAGAGTTGGCTAATGCTTAACAGGTTAAAGTTGAGGCCTTCAACATATGCAACATCTGTGATCTCTAATCCATTCTTCTTGATGGATCCAGTGCCTTTTATTTCCCATGGAGCTTCATTTCCTCCAAATATGACTTTTGCACCTCTAATCTCATTGAATCTTGACAGATATTTCTTGTTTCATGTCATATGTCTGGAACAACCACTATCCATGTACCAGGTTCCTTGGCACTCAGCCGTTCCTTGAACCTGCAATCAAGGAAATTAGTTTTTAGGTACCCATACTTGCATGGGTCCTGAGGGGTTAGTCTTTGTAAGATGATCCAACCAACCTATATCCAAATGATTTGACTCACAAGAGGTTGCCATCTATCGTGCCATAATCATAATTCACTTTGGCAAATTGCTTGGGGGCTTTAGGTTCATACAACAACCTGTCTCTTTTTCCGTATGCATGTGTGTGTGTTTTAGCAATTGCCTTCTTTGGGTAGTTGTGATATTTATGAGTGTAGTGCCTAGGTGCATATGTGTGCTGATAATAGCTCTTTTGCCTTTGGAATGACTTTTGCTGAGGTCTATGTCTTTGCCATCTAGGCTTCTATTCCATTGGACTTTGCTGATATTTCACATTATTCCAATCGGCTTGCTCGGGTAATTTCTACCATTCCCATCATATGTGTTTCTTTGATAAAACTTAGGGTTTTGGTAGCTCTGTTTATTCTTCACAGAGTACTTCCTATTTGGAGTTTCTTTGAGGAACTCTGGCTTTCCTCTCACTCCCTCTCAAAGATACTCAATCGATCATTTTCCTTTTCCTTTATTTCCAAGGCCAGTTTGTTTGTGATTGTGCTTTGAGATGAATGTGGGTGCAACATTTGGTGTCTTGGATTTCTGAGATGCTTCATTGCTTGAAGATCCCTTTTCCAAAGTCACTCTAGGAGTTTGACTATGCACAAAGGAATTGAATCCTACGCCTGTCTTGTCTCCACACTCTTTTTGGCTCATAATAAGGTCATCCAATGATTTAGATGCCTTTGTAAATGAGGCAATCACATTTTTGAGATCATTTTCCCTATTTTCTATAGCAGCTATCTCTGCTATTAGTTTAACATTCTCAGCCTTCAGCTCCTTGTTCTCGCAAACTTACTATGTGACTTAGAGTACTCGGCTCCTTAGTCAAGCTGTGAGTTTTGGCTTTTGAGCTGGCTGTTTTCCTCATTTAATAGTGTGTGTGAGGATTTAATGTGCTCAAAGTCTTTCATCATTTTGCCTAATGAATCATAAAGATCAGTGGGTGAAGAAGTGTGTGTATCACAATCACTATCACTAGAATCGAATGAGATGAGTTAGAGTGTACCTCATCTTCTTGGTACATTTGATCTTGTTCTTTAGCCATTAGATAGATCATTGCTTCTTCTTCGTAATCACTAGAGTAGTCGCCTTCACTACTCTCTCGAGTCCGCCGCTTCTTTAGACTTAGCCATTGTCTCGATGAGTCAACATGGCTTTCTTTCTTTTCTGTCTTCTTTCTCTCAAGACTTTTCTCTCTTCTTCATTCTGTATTTATACGATGGTGGATAGGAGTCAATTGCAAAATGTCCTGGTTGTCTCCAATTCCAACACAAGTTCTCGGCTCTTTGATCGACTCTTTTGTCCTTGGGTTATCGGCTCTCGATCTTAACTCTTTGCTCGGCTCTCTTGGGAGGCCTGTCTTCCCTTGACTTGGAGGGAGTTGAATGTCTCCTGGAGGATTCACCCTTGTTTCATTTATAGTTCTTATTGAAGAACTTGTTGAATCTTTTAACCATTAGGGCAATCTCCTCTTGGTCTATGGCTTCCTTGAGTTCAACACTTTTTCCATCCTTGACTATAAGTGCAGCTGTTTTGGGTACAACTGTCTCCTCTTGATCTTTTCATCTCAGCTCAAACTCATAAGCTTTGAGATCTGAGAACATCTCATGATTGGATGTTGTTGTGAGGTTCATTGAATGTCTCAGGGCCATGACCTTCATTTCCCATTCACCTTGTGAATGAATCTGGATGCCAGATTCACTGAAATCACAAATGAGCTATCAGCACTTGGGAAAGAATATACACAAAAGGAAATGTGTATTTCATTCACAAGGTTTCACCTGCAAGCACTATAAAATTTTCAAATTTTTGTACAACAACAGACAATTTATTTTCTTTAATTTGCTCTGATCCTTCACAAATTAAGGAAAGTTTATCCCAGATTTCTTTTGCAGATTGGCAAGATTTGACTTTGTTGAACATTGCTTTGTCCAAGGTTTTGTAAAGTATGTCCTTGGCTACATTGTCCAAGTTGTATCTTTTTTTATCCTCGTTTGTCCACTCAGTCCTTGGTTTCTCAACCATGGCTGGTCTTGCCTCAACAACAACTTCTTCTCCTCCACCGCGGTTTGCTCTCCTTGGTGTGTTCACTTTCGAGATTTGCAATGGCCCATCCTCTATCACTAGCCACATTTCATCATGTAAAGCATATAGATGAGCCTGCATACGAATTTTCCAGTCATCAAATTCCTCAACAGTGAACATAGGAATGCGTGTCAGATTCGCTTCCATGATAATAACTTTTGCTAAGAATGAAAGATTATTGAAATACAAGTGTTAAAAATATTTTTAGAGAAGATAGAGATCTAGTTCAGTAACCAGTGTGGAAGGCTCAATGAACCAACCGCTCTGATACCACTTGTAGGTCCCAAGGGGTGTGAGTAAGGTTTAGAAGGGGGGGTTGAATAAACCTTACCAAATTTTCGATTTAGTCTTTTTAAAGAAATTACAGAGTTAACACAATCAGCTAAGTCCTTGAGGACAACTAAGTTGGTTATACAAAGATAGTTAGCCACTCAATGACTCGATAGAGTTGTTGATAGAATAACTCAAATTGTTTAACCCGAAACTTAACTTAGGTTTGTGTTGGTTTTATCAGCGGAAGACTTAACACCCTTGAATTTGATTTAAACTTGTTTTAACACTTGAGTTTAGTACTTAGTTATTAATTATTTGGATAGCAAATTATCAACAGATATAAGTAAGTATGCAGAAATATAAGTGCTTAAATGTAAATAACACAAATGATTTTTATAGAAGTTCGAAGATGGGGTAATTCTTCTAATCCTCTCTTCTCCAATTCCTAGAGGAATCCACTAAGTAATGATCAGTTCACAAAGTGGTTATCAGTCTAGAGACAAGTCTTGATCACACAGCTGACTTGCTCCTTAGACTCAGTCTAGAGATGCTTTGGTCACACAGCTGGCTTCTCTTCCGACTCAGCTTCTTCACAGGCATTTGCCCGCTCGCTACTTCTTGACTCCCTTTCTCAAGCTTCTTGGATTTGATCACGAAGACCTCCAATGACTTGAGCGGTTCGACTTGAACCTTCCTACAATCCTCCTAGGAAAGTAGACCCCTTTGATTCTTCAAAAGTTTTCTCTTCAACAGTTTGAAGTTGTCTTTCCTTCACAGCTTTATGTTGGATTGATTTCCTTCAAGATTTAGGCTTGAGGATTTTGCTTGAATATCTTGAGAATATTTTGCAGGTTACAATTTGAATAATGCTTGCTCGTTCGTGGTTCAGGTAACCTTTTCTCATTGAGTTTCCTCAGCCTTTTATAGTGAACTTTCAAAAATATGCCCGTTCAAGAGATAGACTGATTTCAAAAGTCACTTGTGTTCATTGGCTTGACTTGTTGCAGCCCTTGATGTTGACATTTCCTCGTATTTAATGTCTTGCAAAGATTGCGCAAACAGATATCGACACTAGGTGCAAAGTGCTTCCCATTGGTTTGTTCCTTTTGCACACAATCTGGAACTAACACTTTATCTCGACAACTTTAACATGTTACCATTCTGAGTAATATTCTTGACTTTCATCAACGGATCTCGTTCAGTTGTCTTAACTCGATTGTAGTCTTTTATTCCCAGGTGACTTGAGTTAGCTTCCAATCTTTGGATGACATACATTACTTCAACTTGAGACTTGGCTTCTTGAGTTGACTTGATCGACTCTTCATCATATTGTTTCTGGTGATACACCTTCAATCGAGTTCTTGACTTTTTTTCTTTGCCATACTCAGCTGTCTTGCAGCGGAGTCTTCACTTCAGTCTTCAGTTGACTTCTTGTATTTCTAGACATAACTGACTTGACTCAGCTTTTCCAGCCCTATCTATTACAATACAAATTACAAAGAAAATGGGGTGCCAAATTTCTAGTTTAAGTTTTACATGGCATTCATCAAAATCTACAAAATAATTTCCCAACATATAAGATTTAAATCGCATTCATTATGCTTGAACGTTCTCACAAACTATTATCTTTCTAACAAAAACTTTCTCGAGTACTATTTACTCGAGCATTATTAGTATGTGGACAGTGTGTGTCGCAAGCATCACGACTCACGCATCATTTTCATAGAAAAAATTTCTTGCACAAATGTGAGCCACATTTGCACACTTACACCCATCCACTGAGAATTTTGTCTTACCCTCGGTTTTTCAACGACCAGATATTGAGCTGTACAATGAGAACAGTGTTGAGGACTTTCAAGCGTCGGAGTAGGTCAGTATCTTAGGCGAATAATTATACATTAATGTATCATTTTGTTGTACTAGACTCTGTTGATTTTATTCGAATATTTGGTGTTGTAATGTAAGGATGTAGACCTTATGGCACGATATTGTGCTTGACTTAAATTTCCGCTGTAATTATACTCTGAGACTTAGCTAATTTAGTCCACATTTTGACTTGGCATTTATCTATTAATTATTAGTTGGATAATTTAGCCGGCGTGGTAACCGATATAAGTTTGATTATCTGGGGTCACGGCTCCCGATTTTGGGGCGTGACAAAGCTCTTGCACCATAGCTAAAAGAAAATCTTCAAAGGAAAGCACAAACTATCAACAGTAATTATATTTCCTTTATATTTGGCCAAATTAACGATTTTAGTGCAACTTATCGTCACACTTGGGCCAAGCCACCAATCAAAGGATTTTAGACCAAGTTATCTGCCACGATTTGGGCTTGGATGCTCGTTAGTAAAAATAAGTTTAATCCATGAAAACTTTAAGTAGCAAATATATTGAGGGAAATTACATAAAATGCCCTCATTTCGGTAAACATGCCACAAAATACGCTCCTATCACATTTGTACCTATTTTTTTCCTTTTTTATGTTCCTGCATATTTTTTGATTTTTTTTAAGCTTTTTTCATTTTTTTTTGTTCATGTATTGCTTTATATGTAATATATGTTATTTTGATGTTGTTTAAATTTGTTTCTGTTGAATTTGATATCAAGAATCGAAGAAGAAAACTTAGAACATCATAGTTGAGCTTCAGAATAGAAGACGACTTTGTTATTTGAATTATAAAACTCAACTTAATGATACAGGATGTATGTTCATCTATTTATACAAACTATAGGAGGTGATTAATCTCAACCTTCTATTTACAAGTTGTAATCAATGGTGTAGGATATAACTAACTTAACCAAACTATAACTAAAATACCTAACTAGCTGTTATGTATCTGATCTTGATCCTTGACACCCCCCACAAGCGGAGCATGGATATCAATCTTGCCAACCTTGAGAATGATTTCTTGAAAGGATTGAGGAGGTAAGGGCTTCGTATTAAGATCATCCAATTGTTGACTTGTAGGGATATGAACCACTTTAATGATACCTTGCTGAATCTTCTCTCTCACAAAGTGGCAATCTAGTTGAATGTGTTTGGTTCGTTCATGATGACAAGTTTGTGAAATGCAATATGCTGACCTACTTTCAGTGTAGACAATTGTTGGTTGCATTTGTGGAAGCTGTAGATCCTGAAGTAGATATGATATCCATTATAGTTCGCATGTAATGAGGGCAGTTGCCCGTTATTCTGATTCTGCAGATGACCTACTTACGGTTGGATCTTTCTTTGCCTTCCAAGAGATGAGTGAATCACCAATGTAGATAGCATAACCACTCACACTTCTTGTTTCAATGCATTTGGCCCAATCTGCATCAGAGAATCCTTTTAGAGTTGGTGTAGAGTTAGCTGGAAAGAATAATCCTTTGCCTGGAGAGGATTTGATGTATCTCAAAATTTTGTGTGCAGCTGGAAGATGAATTGTAGTAAGATTAGCCATAAATTGACTTAAACACTGAATACTATAATCTAATTATGGCCTTGTTATTGTGAGATAAAGTAATCTTCCAATTAATCTTCTATAGACCGAAGAGTCTTCTAATGGAAGTGCATCTTTATTATGAAAATCAAGTTTGGAGTCCGAAGGAGTGTAGCTGGGCTTGCAACCAAGATAACCAGCCTTTGTTAGAACATGTAAGGCATATTTTCTTTGACAGATACTTATGCCTTTTTCATATCTTGCAACCTCTATTCCCAAAATATATTTGAGAATGCCAAGATCTTTGGTGGTGATTTTTGAGTGCAGATGTGCCTTTATATCTTGTATCTCTTTAAGATTGTTCCCAGCTAGAATCACATCATCTACATATACACATAAAACAATGATTGAATTAGAACTAGATTTTACAAATAAGGAATGATCAGACATGGACTGTGTAAAAACATAAGATAACAAACAAGATTGAAGCTTCTGAAACCATTGCCTAGATGCCTACTTTAGGCCATATAAGCTTTTATTTAACTTGCATACTCTATTGTCTGTGTGAGCACAATATGAAGGAGGGGGTTTCATATATATCTCTTCATATAAGTCACCATGTAGAAAGGCATTGTTAACATCTAATTGATGCAAAAACCATCCTTTCATTGCTGCTAAAGGTAAGATTAGTTTGACTGTAGTAATCTTAGTGACAGGAGAAAATGTTTCAAAGTAGTCTAAACCTTTTTCTTGTGTGTATCCTTTTGTTACAAGCATTGCTTTGTATCTTTCCAAAGAGCCATCTGATTTGTACTTTACTTTGTACACCCATTTGCATCCTATGTAATGCTTATTTGGAGGAAGTTCTGTTAAGGTCCATGTGTTGTTCTTCTCAAGAGCTTGAGTTTCTGCTAACATAGCATCCATCCATTCTGGTACCTTGTTGGCTTGAGCAAAAGTTTTAGGTTCTACAATATGAGAAATAGCAGCAGTAAAAGCTTTGTAACTGTTAGAAAGCTTCTCAGTAGATATTGAAGCTGAAATAGGATAGTTAGTCTCCAAAGAATAAGTTGCATTGGAAGCACTCTTGCTAATATTGCTCAATGATTGTGGGAGTGCACAATCATAAACCTGCAAATAGTGAGGAACAACTCTATTTCTACTAGATCTTCTAAGAGTATTAGATTGATGAGTATCTTGAACAGCTAATGAGCTGGGAGTTGGATCATGCTGAGAGCTAGAATCAAGAGGAATTTCCTCTGTATCTTAGTATTAGTAACAATCTGAGGATTATTCACGGAGATAGGAAATATATAATCAGTACTCATATCTTTAAACATTGGAATTAAGCTAGAATTTTCAACAGAAACTGACCGGAAAGGAAAAATATGTTACAAAACTCCACATTTCTAGATACAAAAGTTAGTTTTGTTTGCAAGTCAAACAATTTGTAACCTTTACTACCAATAGAATATCCTAAGAAAACATACTTTGATGCCTGAGGTTGAAATTTGGTTCCTTGACTTTGAAGAGTGGAGGCATATGCAAGACATCCAAACACTCTAAGATGCTCATAGTTTGGCTTCTTGCCAAAAAGCTTTTCAAAACGAGACAAATTACAAAAAAGTGGAGTAGGTATCCTGTTAATCAAATGAGCAACAATTAGTATACAATCATCGCAAAAAGTTAAAGGAACTTTAGAATGAAACATCAATGCTCTAGCAACTTGTAGCAAGTGTTGATGTTTCCTTTATACTAAACCATTTTGTTGTGGAGTCTCCACGCAACTAGTTTGATGAATAATGCCTTTAGAATTATAAAAATTTGGTAATATGAACTCAGTGCCATTATCAGATCGAATGATCTTGATCATTTTCTCAAATTGAGTATGAACCATATTATAAAATTATTCCAGACATGAAGAAGTATCAGACTTCTGTTTCAGAAGATATATCCATGTACACCTAGAATAATCATCTACTAAGGTAAGAAAATATTTAAAGCCATTATGAGACATGGTTGAAAAAGGGCCCCAAACATCACAATGAACAATATCAAAAATAGAATCTGAAACAGTAGATCTTTCAGTAAAAGGTAATTTCCTTTGTTTTGCTAAATGACATACATCACAAGTTTCAAACTTGTCTTTAGAAACAGAAAAACAAGGTAACATAGACAATCTTTTAGCTGAAATATGTCCTAGCCTAACATGCAACAAGGAAAAATTTATTTGTATAGATGCAGCCACTCAGGGAAATTGAAGATGGTAAAGGCCACCTTGTTGTCTAGTAGAACCAATTGTTGGACCTCAAGCGCTTTACTGGATTGACGATTGTCCCTACAAGCCAACACGAGTCTTTTCTAGGCGCACCCTGGAAAACTTCCCAGGGGGTCACCCATCCCATGTCTACTCGAGGCCAAGTACGCTTAACCTCAGAGTTTCTATGTAATTGGCACCAGAAAAAAAGATTCATTTGTTGGTATAGGTAGTCCATATCAAATCCTTTAAGCTCTCCTTTAACCATGTAATACAGTGCTCACGAGTTTGAATCGCGGGCTGCGCCGTGCGCCTCTTTTAAAGCCCATTGCAGGCAGGATGTTGGATCAAATCCCAACACCAATTATCATCTTGTTTTTCAAATCCTGCAATATACAATGTGTGGGCAAGAAATGTACAACACAATTCGAATAATTTGCTAGCTTAGAAATAGATACCAGATTAAAATTAAATGTAGGAACACACAAAGCTTTATGCAAAATTAGAGTGTCGAGAAATTCTAATATTCTTAATGTGAGTTGCCATTGCTACATTACCATTAGTGCAAATGAATAGAAAGAAATAGGGATGGGAGTGTGAGTATAAAATGATTTCTTACACACCATATGATCTGTAGCCCCTGTGTCTAAGATCCATTTAATATCAGAAGTTGCAGCACAATAACAAGCAACAATATTACCTGAGATTGAAACAGCTGCAGAGTGAGTGACCTCTTGAGTATTCTTGAGTAAAGATTAACTTTGAGCATAAGATAGAAACTGTTACACCATATCTTGTGAAAATAAAGGATGTTCAGAGACATTAAACTCAGGCTATGTTGGAGAAGAAACCACAACATTAGCATTAACAGAGTCCTTTGCATTTCTTGGACCTTTAGGCCCCTTCCACCCTGGTGGATATCCTATAATTTGAAAACATTTGTCTATTGTATGCCTAGTAACCACAATAAGAACATCTTGGTTTCTTCTTTTCTTTATTATATACAAATCTTGAACCAGTAGAAGGTTTTGCCATCATAGCCATAGACTCTATAGGATTGCTATTAGTAACAAAGTTATTCAAGCCTCTTTGTGACTCCTTTTGTAGCAGGAGAGAGTAGACCTTGGCACTACAACATAAGTGACATTAGGTAACACCTAAAAAGTGTTACCTAATAGCCACAATATGTTACCATAGACAATAGGTAACATTTTTATTGGCGCTGCAGTTGCCCGTGCTACCTATTGTCTAAGGTATCACTTTTGGTAGCTTTTAGTGACACTTTTTATAAGTCTTTACATTAAACCTCTATTGTATCACTTTAAAGTAACACTTCTAAAATGTTACATATTACATCTTATGTAGCACTTCTTTTGTCAAATGTAACACTTTTTTTGTAACACTTTTGAGTGTATGGTAACATTTTATCCGGTAGTTGTATCATATCGAATCATTTATCGTAGCACTTTTTAAAACTTATGTATAACTTAAATTATCAAATGTATCACTTTTCTAAACTGTTCTAAAAGACCCCGCCTAGCTCTGATTAGTTTCCGCCTAGGCGCTAGACCCCCCTTGTCCGCCTACGTTATTTTTCCAATTAGGCCCCGCCTAACCCCGCTCAAGTCCCGCCTACGCCGCCTCAGGCTCGCCAGCGCTAGGCTGATCGCCGCCCGACTAGCGCTAGCGATTTTTAACACACTTGCTTTTCTTATTCAACACAACATTTTTGGTAGCACTTTTGGATATATAGTAACATACAATGCAATAATTGTATCACTTTAAATCATTCATTGTAGCACATTATAAATAATTAGGCGACACTTTAAACCATCTGATATAACACTTTTTAATTGATTACGTATGTTACATTTATATATTGATATATGTATATACTATATATGCTGCATAGAATAACATTAATTAATAGCAATAAATTACAACTTAACAATAAATACTCAACAGGTTTCATTTAAGAAATCTGGGCTTATGTTAAAGCCACAAATAAACTAATCAAGATTTGTTATACAATAAACAGTTAACAAAAATGTCAAAATACAAACAAATTTTGTTGAAAGAACTAATAGGTTAGTAGTCTTCATGATCCGCCTCTTCATTCACAATTCTGTCATCATTTGGTTCTCAAGGACTCCATCATCACATTTATTGCATAATCCTCATCTGCGTTATTGTAAAAATTATTTATTAACACCACCATAAATCAGTCTAGCTACAACAAATTCACTCGTTTTCTCTAATATAATCAGACAACAATCTTAAGTAACTTTTTTCTTAAGTAACATTAACATATTCAAAGTTATATATAATGACTTGTTACCTGTCTTATTTTTCCTTTGACGACGAGCTACCAAATCAAGCTCTTGCAGATGCTCTCTGTCATAAGGAATGAATAAGTCATATCAACTAGTGGTTAAGTGGAAATTCTTTCTCAGTATGTTTGAAAATTTCATAAGCTAACCTTGTATCACAAAACTTACAAAAACCTTGTATCAGTGCAAGTTATCCATAGGAATTGTACTTATTTCTCTTTTGTAATCTTTTTCCCTTCTCCTCTCAACGAATACTATGAAATGAAAGCCATAATTCAAAAATATATTGTTATTTTGCATAGGATTAAGAAATACAAGTTAAGTCAAACCAAAAAGCTCACCACGTGTTATAAGCAGAGAACGGTGAAGTTGAAATGAAAAATGAATCAACATGAAGACCATCTCCTTTTACAATGATAAGAAATCTTTTACTTAACTTTCTATTATATATGTTAGCAAGTGAAAATAAAATAATCTTAACAACATTGAAATACACTGTCATTTCAAAACCGAAACAACAGGCCAGAAGCATTCTAGAGACTGCAAATGTTCTAAAACCTCAACTGTAAAAAATGTCATACATACCATTTCAACATTTGTAAAAAAATCAACACCGGTTCCTTCAACCATAGGTATAGCCGAAAGAGGAAAAAACAAGACAAACCATATTGATCAAAGTGATGTCTATTATGATAGTTCGTCTCTAATTTAATGTCCGACTAATATTTCTTACCCTCACTACAATTCAGAAATAAAAGAAACAGCCACTCAAACACCATCTCCCGTTCAAGCAATTAACATGGAATAATAAAAAATAAATAAATCATACCTAATTGGTCCAACTGAAATTACAAAATCTCATCAAACAAATAAATAGAACATGCATCGCGTCAAATTCAAATGCCTCAAAACATACTTTAAAATAAGACTGAAAGATTACCTAGAGTTTGAAAGTAGGGGCAAAATGATTCTTGAAGCTCAAGTGAGATGGGAAATTTGTTTTACCTTAAATATGCTGTCAAGCCTTCACATCTGGTAGAGGCATGTAAATGCTCTTGTTAATTGCTGCCTAATATAGCCTATAAACAAATGTGCAAGTTGGCAAAACGTTAATCATTTCCTAACCTCTACCTGGAACAAAATTTAACCTAAGGAAAAGCTTAAGGACTAAATGCTACCCGATGAAAATCATAAGGAGTATGTGGCAGCAAGTAGAAACTATATGTTACCTGATGAAAAAGCATAAGGAGTAAATGTTACCCAAATGAAAAAGCATAAGGAGTAAATGTTACCCAATGAAAAGAATAAGGAGTATGTGACAAGAAGCAGAAGAACTAAATGTTCTAAAAAAAGGAAAAAAACCTATATGTTACCTAATGAAAAGCATAAGAAGTAAATGATACCTGATGAAAATCATAATGAGTATGTGACAAAAAAAGAAGTACTAAATGTTCTCAAAAAAAAAAAAAGAAAAAAGAAAAAAGAACTATATGTTACCTGATGAAAAGCATAAGGAGTATTTGTGGCAGCAAGCAGAAGAACTTAATCATCATTGAGCCTAGCCCCTGATAATTAATATTCAGTAAGCATTGAAACTGGTAGTAATACAATATTTATTGACTTCAAAAAAGATTGTCATAGTGAAGCCTAATTAACACTCAGAAAAACAGAGGGTTGGGAATAGTAAGTAAAAGAACTTTGTAATCTAAATTTAAATGGTATCTCTACTGTTTCAAATTGAACACCAAATAAATGATTTCTCTTCATATTCCTTCAATTTCGAGTCTGTACAAAATCATCTAAACTTAACATTTGGATTTTGATGTTTAGCATGATAAAATAATTCTAGTGACTACATGACAATAACTGATTTTACGAAAGAAAGTGCTAGATAGATTATTCAATTTGTTGGTCCCTAGTATCCTTATCCAACTACCTTATAAATCTGAAGCTAGTCAACCAAATTCTAGCCTTTGCTTTAAGTGTAACAACCTCATACCATGTGACTTATCTTTGAATCAGGAAATGATAAACCAAAAGAAAATGTTCAAATTGAATAAACATTGTAACCAAGCTTTAGTGACCCTCAAAGCTTAGATAAAAAAGAGCTAACCCACAAAAAATGCAAAACAAACTAAAGATCTTAACAATAATTCATTAACAACTTATATCAAATGTCAATATATAGTATTGTAATTTTTGACTGAGACATAATTTTTTTTGTTCTCTATTTCAACCCACATAACTAGCAACAATTCACAAATGAGATTCAACTAAACCCCATGTTCCAATCCTATTGTCGATGCTCCTACCGCGACCCATATCCAATATTTCAAACAGAAACCCATCTTCATTTGCAAGGGATTTAATTTTCACCATTTCCATCAAACCAACAACAGAATAATAGCAACAAAACTAAAAAACACAATTTCTAATTACCTATATTTGATGGCTAGGGCTTAGGGTTTTAAATTGGGAATATTTTCTCACGCGTCAATACTGGAACCTCACGGATGCCGGGTGGTCCATTGGGTGACTAGTGAAGGTGGCGGTGGGCGAAGGGGCTTGATTCCATGGTTGTGAGCCGTGAGAGCGAGAGGGGAGAGCTGAGAAAGAGGAGACATATTGAAAAGAGATGAATGTGAGATGGGAGAAACCGAGAAAGAAAACGAGTGTTGAGATAGCCAACAAAGGGGACTCGGGGATTTCTATTTTGAATGGGTTGTTTATTTGTTTGTGTTTTTCTTTCTTTTCTTTTAAATTTAAATTAACAAAAATCTTCTATAATGTTTTTTAAATAGACAACGATATGTCTGTATGTACTTTTTTTTGTGAAATAATAACTTCTGAAAAAAGTGTTACCTACAAAGTGTTACTTATTTAAAAATATTACCTATTAGTGTTACGCATTAATAAAGTGTTACAAAAGTGCTACTTAACTATCTAAGAATATTATAATTTCAAAAGTGCTACAATCATGTGATACATAAATCAATAATATCAAAAGTGTTACAAATATTGTGTTACCTAATCTCACTTATGGTATAGTGTGGTGAAACCAAGAGAAGTTGGCTATGAATATGTGCATATGACTCATGCAACCTCACTAGAAAATTTATCACAGAATCAGATTGATGTATAGTTGACATAAGTTAGAAAACATTTCATTACAGGTGCACTGTCCACAAGAACATTTTGAAACAAGCCTAAAACTTATGTATTCATCCCAGATGGTTTTGAATTGGTTATAGTATCCTGTGACAGAATTCGATCCTTGAGATATAAAACTAGATGATTTCTCAAGATGGAACACCCTCGGGCCATCACTTCGCACATAACGAATTTTAAGCTCCTCCCACACTTCTTGAGTTGTGTTAAAGTATAAGAGGCTTTGATGAATATCCTTGGATATAGAATTGAGTATCCAAGACATCACTAAATAATTTGCACGCTACCAACAAGAAAACAAAGCCCTACCCGACGGGCCTACTGGATCGGGCCATTTAGGCCTAATTTTTTTTGGGCCTTAAAAAACAAAGCCCAACCCAGCCCTATATGCGAGCTGGCTGGGTTGGCCCATCGGGCTGGGCCAATTTTGCCAACTCTACTGGGGGCACAAAATGAGGTTTCTTTTGAGAAGTAGAAACGGTCTCAACAACAACACATAGAATTCGCACAGGCAAGATACCATGAACATCAACAAGCTCTCAACACTAGAACATGCCATTGGCAGATAGGTGGACGCCTCCTTCGGGTGACACAATTAAAGTTAACATGGATGCATCTATAAGAGAAAGGGGAGGAACTAGTATTGGGGTTATCATGAGGGACAGCAGAGGCAAGGCTCTTACGACCCTCATGAAGCTTTACGCACCTGAGTATGCAATTGAAGTAGGCGAGGCTATATCTTGTAGGGATGGGGTGAAACTTGCCCGAGATCTTGGATTGAAGAAAGTAAATGTCGAAACGGACAACATGCAGTTGTATCATCGCCTAGAAAACCCAATGTAAGATCTCTCATATTTTGGTTCCATTGTTTCTGATATTATTATGCTTTTTCCTTTTTTCGAGTCCATTTGTCCTAGTTTTGTGCAGAGGTCGGGAAACACTATTGCTCACCACCTCTCACATTTTTCTTTTTCAATTGGTAGTTTTGATCAGGTGGTGGGAGATGTCCCTAGTCACTTGGTGGACATAATTGTTTCGAAATGGTTACGTAATTTATATTATGGTTTATTTCCTAAAAAAACTCAATCTCATTTATCTTCTCATCTTATCTTATCTTTAAAAACTCTCAACTTATCAACAAATTTTAGAATTCAACTATGATCAATGTTGTAAAAAGCTAGCACTAGTCGGGCGATAGGCGGAATCTAAAGACCACTGGCGTTGCTTGGCGGGGTTAGACGGGCCTAATCAGAAGAAAAATTTTGGACGGAAGAGCGTCCAACAAGGCGTGGATAATCGGAAGCGGTGATTTTTACAAGAGAGACTCTAATTAGGATTGTGAAAACAAACACATATAAATAGAACCCTACAATCCAAATATGTTTTACCCAGCCACCGGAATCCATTGGAAAACAACCAAAATCATCCCAACTCCACATTAATTTCAGTCCAGAAACAAAACAAAAAAACAAAAAAATAGAAGGAGAAAAATCAAACATCAACATCCGATTTTCGGCGCCGCCAGAAACATCACCACCATAATACACACAAATCCTCTGGCCAGAAATCAAAACTCGTGCCACCCACAGTTCGCCAGAAAGCCAAATCGAAGAACCCATCAAAATCCGAAAACCTAGAAAGCCAAATCGTGAAGGGAAGAAGAAAGAAGAAGGAAAGGAAAAGAAAAAAAAGAGTTGTGTTGTAGCGCCCTTTTTAGCTTACTTGAATTTTAATTCGGAAAATATGCAATTAAAATAGAAATACTTAAAAGAATGTTTAAAAATACCGAATAGTAAAATTTTTACTTCGTTTGAAAACTTTGCAGCGGAATTAAATGCTAATAACTGAAATAATTATTTGTCCAAAAACTTTCATACTGAAAATAAAAGTCATTCAACATTTAATAAACTAAAAAGTCAAAACTTTGGACATAATAAAAATTCCATTGACATGGGTTCCCCGAGTCACTGCGCCCAGCCATCTCCTTCCTCTCTGCATTCTCATCTGAAAAATTTAACATTCGTGGAATGAGCTGAAGGAGCTCAACAAGTAACCTCATGCATGAATGTGTGCTTAATGCAATATCTTAACTTTTACAACTTAAAAAGACTTTACGTTTTCCTTACTTAAAAACCTTTCTTTCATAACTTTCTTTCGCATAAAACTTTGTCTTCCGTTACCTTGAAACATTCTTAGGACGCGAGCTCACTTGGTAACACATTGTTCTAATCAGGGTCGCAGTGGGCCTTGTTATTTGGAACTCGTGATTTTGCCCGAAGGCCCATTTCCATTCGTTTTGCCCGAAGGCCCATTTCCATTTGTTTTGCCCGAAGGCCCATTTCCATTCTTTTGCCCGAAGGCCCTTTTCCTTGAACATTAACATTACATGGTCGGAATGTTGGTCCCCCGCGCCCATTTCCCACTCACTCCAGCATCATAGAACAATGTGCACCCATTTTCTTTGAAAAAACATTATTAATACTTGACTTTACTTAATCTTTCCATGCTCGTGAAATGCGTATGAGCGTACATTAACATGATGCATGAACCTAAGTGATGCAACTTCAATTGAATACGAACATAAACTTAAAGGGCATAAACATAATAATTAAATCACATTAATTGACAAACATATTAAAAGTAAACATGACTTGAAACATGTAAATCATGATAAACCTACATTAAAGATACTAAACATTAATTGAGGAAAATCTTATATTCAGTTAGTTAGGGAAAAACTATGTATCCAATTAATTAGGGAAAAGTACATTTAGTTAATTAGTGATAACCCTATATTCAACTAATCATTGAAAATCCTACATTCAATTAATCAAGGATAACCCTATGCTCAACTAATCAGAGAAATTTACGTCCAATTAATTAGTGAACTCTAGAGTCTAGATTCAAATATGCTTGGAGAAAAGTCATATGTTCACTTAGTTAGGGGAATACCCTACATTCATTTAATTATGGGGAAAACTACATTCAATTAGTCAAGGAAAAACCCAATATTCAATTAGTTAAGGAAAAATCCTACATTCAATTAGTTAAACGTATATAGGAAAAATCTATATATTCAGTTAGTTAGGGAAAAACCCTAAGTTTAATTAATTAGGGTAGCCCTATATTCATTGTCCCCAATCAAAATGGTTTTAAGATCCATTACTAATCAATCTAATGTTAATAACGAAAAGATATAGGCACTGGTGACCATAATCTAACTTGGCAAAAGGTAAACTAATATATTATATACTTAAAACTAACGAAAACCAACTTTGAATGGATTAATAACAATCTGACTTCCGTGCATGAATTAAAAAGTGACAAGAACTTAAACCACCCAACACATGATTAGATTGAGGTCGACAGAGGACGTTTTATGCTCTGAAAAGAAATAATCAATATATATACGCATGATTTTCCATAGCATTCAACTGTACCCATTTCACAAAATCGATGACATAACATTTAATTAAACACGTATGGATTTCCAAACCACATAAATTCATATATATATTGGGCGACATGCCTTCATGTTGGATATCATAATAATTGAATCCTAATTCTATATGAAACTAACGAGATTACTTGCCTGTTCAATTAGGGGTAGTAAAATCCTTTTTCGAATCAATCGCGTTGGGAAGTCACCTATCTTTCTTCTCTTTTCTCTTTTCTTCTTCTCCTTTTCTCTCCCTCTGGCCGATTTTCTTCCCCTTACTATCGTGTATCTGTGTGTTCCCTCCAGTGGAATTTACGTGTCTTATATCTGTATTTAACCTACTTCTAATAGGGCTAGGTTTGGAGTACATGGGCTTATAATTAACTTGCTAACAATATGTGTCTGATTTAAAGCTCCAAACTAATTAAAGGTCCAATTATTCGTATAAGGCCCAAATAAAATTATTAACCAATCTAATTAAAAAAACTCTTTTATTATCCATAATTTAACAAATTAACTACTTAGTCAAATCATTAATAAATTTCTAATTAACCATTATTATTCTATAAAATAAACAAAAAACATGATTAATAAAATTCTTATTATAGCGCACAAATTCGGGTCGTTACATGTGTGGGTTTGGTTAACGGGAAATAGATAAGAGAAGCGAGAAAGGAAAAGAGAGAAAAGAAAGGGAAATAGAGAAGAGAAGTGATAGAGAGAGGATAATGGAAAGTGAGACGAGATACCAATTTGGGGATTTATTCCCCTTTTGCCAGAAACTACGAAATTACCCATTCCAGATTCTTACTATTAAAAAATAAATCAGCCCCTCGTCCCCTTTAGAGCATCCACAAAGATGGTGTTACAAGATCAATATTTTTTGTGGGTCCTTCAATATCACATCCACAAAATATGAACCTGGACTAAACTTTCTCCGACTATCCACAATGAGAAGTTCAAGTTCAAAGTTCACAATGAGTCCAACAGTCTAATCATATTTATAATATGTATTATTGGTTGTTTTTGTGTATAATTTTTCATAAATCGCTAATATAATTATATGCAATTAATTTAATTTCATAATTATATTAGACTTACAAAAAACAATTAAGGGTAATAAAAATTTCATTAAATAAAGAGAGATACAACAA
Organism: Rehmannia glutinosa; assembly: GCA_016081115.2. Lineage (NCBI taxonomy): Eukaryota > Viridiplantae > Streptophyta > Magnoliopsida > Lamiales > Orobanchaceae > Rehmannia > Rehmannia glutinosa. The sequence goes on from JABTTQ020000301.1 coordinate 181,768, forward strand.
CATAATGCTTTAAAGAATTTATTGAGGAAGGACAAATACGGAAAGCATCACAATAATAAAAAAAACAGATGACTAATAAATTAATCTTTCACTCATCGGATCTATAGCGTTCCCAAAGTGATCAACCAAGTCGTGTCGAAGTTGATGATGCATTTCCCGATCAGGTAGTTCACATATTCTCCTTATGTATTCTTGAAATTCATGGGGAGAGACCATATCGTAACTTGTTGGAGGTACTGCAACCAATGGGTTTAGTCCAGCGGCCATGGGTCTTATTCTAAAGTGAAAAGGGCCAGGTTCAAGTCTATGCAATGATAGGGCCAAATTTTTTGAAAAAAAACTTGGGGGAGGTACTGCATCGCGCTGAAAGCTCGAATCGTTAAACCATTTGTGTATTGTCTCACCCCCATCCTAAATAATCATGTTATGTTAGATAATACATGTATATATAAAATATCCTTCATGTGTGGAGGGTACCAAGATCGCCCTGAACCTGTGATCATTGACCATTGAGATTGGAGAACCCCAAACATTTGTTCTACATCCAGAGCCATCCTTGGGGAGGTCTAGGCGGAACCGCCACACAGCCCCCCCTCCGACAAGGGACCCTGGCCCTTAAATTTTTATTTTTTATTTTTTTAATGGTCTAGAATATATTAAAAGTTAGGATTATGGGGTCTCAACGATCACCCTTAGGATTTGTTGTACGCTTACTACTACATCGAGGTTAACTTGTTGAGGATCCATATGGATTCTTGCGAAGCCCCTCATGTCCATCCATCACTTAGTGTGGGCTCTGCGCTGTCGTTATTAACTGTAGAGGTTCCCTACAGGATCAACCTTGGGTCCCACAATTAAAGTAGAGCTTAAAGGATTAGATATGTACTACCCATACCAACAATGTGCATCTTTTTTCTGGTGCCATTACATAGTAACGCTGAGGTTAAGCATACTTGGCCTAGAATAGACATGGGATGGGTGACCCCTGGAAAGCAATTTTTAGGGAGCGCATGAGTGAGGATAAAACGCGCTAGAAAAGACTCATGTTGGTTTGTTGGGACAGTCGTCAAGTCCGATAAGCACTTTCGGTCCAACAAGCGGTACTGGAGGCAGTCGCGAGGTTCAAATTTGCCGGATGCCGAGGGGAGATTGTTGGGATTATTGGGTCCCAGCTATCAGCCTTAGGATTTGTTGTACGCTTGCCGAGATCCATATGGATTCTTGCGAAGCCCCTCATGTCCGTCCACCACTTAGTGTGGGCTCTACGCTGCTGTTGTGAACTGTAGGGGGTACCCTACAGGAATCAACCTTTGGTTATTCAATTAAAGTAGAGCTTAAAGGATTAGATATGTACTACACATACCAACAAAGTGCATCTTATTTTCTGGTGCCCATTATAGAAACTCTAAGGTTAAGCGTGCTTGACCTGGAGCCGACATGTGTTGGGTGACCCCATAGGAAGCAATTTTCAGGGAGCACATGAATGAGGACGAAACACGCTAGAAAAGACTCATGTTGGTTTGTGGGGACAATCGTCAAGTGCGGTAAGTACTTTCGGTCCAACATTAAATATGTAAATAAATTAGTTGTCTGGCTTAGTGGTTGTTGTGCTTCTCCTTTTCATTGATGTATAATGTTCGAGCTTCCTGTGGCCTATTATTCCCTTCTTTTTTTTTCTTGTTTTCCCACACCAAATTTCATTTTTTTTCCTTTTCTCCCACCCCAAATAAATCTCCGTCTTTTTGTGTTTTCTCCCACCCTAAATTTCAGTCTTTTTTCCATTCTTTGCCTTTTAACTCAAAAAATATTCTACGTATAAGACCTGAAAAAATAGAATTGTCTTGTCAAAGTTAAAAACAAAGGCTTCCATCTCCAAAAAAAATCATCAACCAATATTGTGAGAATCTTAAGCAAATATCTTTTTTGTTGTTTATCATTTGTGTTCTATTGATTTTCTTGTTCTGTGATCTATTGGTTTTCTTTAAATCTATAGTGAATTTTTGAAATGATATTGAAGTATCTCTTTTGAAACCTAATTTAAATGAAATTAGAAACACTAAATTTAAAATATAATATTCTATTATTTTATTTTGATTAATAAAATTATTTTTCGTAATATTGATTAATTAATCAATTTAATTTTTTCTATGAAGGCCTTTTTTTCCCACTAGGCCCTCTAAAACATAGGAACGACTATGTCTACATCTTTTCTTGTAGTTTATTGTCTTTGTTTGAAGTTTATTCTTTTGGAATCATGGTAACAAAGAAAGCTCTTGACGAAAGTAGCGCATTCTGGATAGATTTCATCTGTCAAATAATATCCATTTTTATATTGCGTATTGTTGACTGTAAAATTGACTGTTGGTGTCATTCCTTCTAAGATGATGTTGAATAAAGGTGATTCTTTTAGCATAGTGACATTATTACACAACCTGCAACCCAGAAAATGCATGACATATCTACAAGTTTTAAGAAGCCACTGCTTCAAGCAGAATAGTGGATAACCATGATCGCCTCGAGTATATTGACCTCTCCAAGATACTGGGCAATTTTTCCATGCCCAGTGTATGAACTACCCAACATGTCTGGGAAGTTGTGTATCTACTCATGCATCTGAACTAGACGTTGGATGTCGGTTTCATTAGGTCTTATTAAGTATTGTGGCCCAAATAGTGTGATTATGCCCTGACATAACTTATTCAGGTAATTGAGGGAAGTCGTTTCAGTAATCCATAGATACTCATTGGTCTGGTCGGCATGCATTCCATATGCCAATTGATGGATAGTCGTGGTGCATTTCATAAATGGAAATAAACCTCTCTTTCTCGTTGCATCCACCCTTCATTTGAAGTAGTTCGGATGATTTTCAATGCACCGACTATCTGAACAAATAACTCTCTTTGCATTCGGAATCATTGTCGTAACATGTCATTAGGATGTACATGTCATATCTGATTTCACGATGGCTAATGATATACCTTCCAGTATGTGTTCCAGTAGAAACACAATCAACGAATTGAACGAGTATTTATTGCTATTGAATTATGATTTGCATCATCTGCTTATCCATTTCGTAGTTATCACCATTTAGTTCATTTTTGTCAGAGCTAAAGTCACTAGCATTTTCTTCCATTATGATAAAAAGTGTAATAATTGTTTTAGAAGAATTTGAACAATTTTGATAATCAAGAATGTGCATAGAAAGAAATGAGGAGTTAAATAATATATTTAGAGATAAAAATAAAATGCAAAAACAAATGTTAAATGGTCCAAAAATGACTGTTTATTGCTACCAAAACTTTTACCCTTTTTCCGCCAAAATTTAGTCATTGAAATCAAACAATTTGAATACCAAAAAAGCTATGAAAAACGATCAAACGAGAATCTTCAAAGAATTACAAAACTACCATTTAAGACTTTAAAAAAATACACAAATAGCCTTTTCCAATTGAAAAAAATAGGCTCGGCAGCTGCAATTAAACCCCTGGCTCACTCTTGTTATCTACCTCGCTCAACCTTTGGCCTTTGGGGCGCATGCAGTGAACACATTTGTTCACCTCTTGGCGTGAAGTGCATGCCCTAGCTAGAAACTTCTGGGTGGCTTTTTCATTGTAGTTGTTGAACCAAGTTCAACATATTGAACTTAAAAATTGAACGTGAAGCTATGAACTCTCTCACAATGGCGACATCCAAGTTCAAGTTCATAAACTTGACTTGAACCACCCCATTATGGGTGCTCTTATAGTTTTTTTTTAATCTTCAATTTTATTTTCTATTAAGATCCTAATTAACATTTTATATTATTTATATTTCTAAGTTTTACAAGTTTATAATATTTGAACTTTTGATCAGTGATTCTATTTCTATTGATTATGTAAATTTCCGAGCAAAGATTAGGAGCACTTGCATCTAATAATTCAATTTCTACTATTTGCAAGCAAAGTTTAGTGGTGGGGTTTATTTTCTAATTCTCCATTGTCCTTATTAAATGCAATAATATTTTGTATGATGTTTTGTACAAGGGACTCAAGAGGTCGAGGTTGATGTATCCTCGGATGGATTCCCCATAAGCGCGAGCTATGATTATTTCTAAAGTTTCTACATTCTATGATTATGGTTCTATTGATAATTTGCTATAGCTATTGACATGTTACTATGATTTACTTTGTATATATCTTAGACAATATTAACCCTATTGAGTTGTGTCGCTCACTCAACTAAGTTTCAACTTTTCAGGTGAAGAAGACAATAATGGCTAAATGCGATGAATACGGGACGACATGTGAATAAAATATTTATTTCCTAGAAAAATTTCAATAGAAGAAAAAAATTTGTTAAACAATTTGATTTATTTATTTAGTTATTTGTTTATTTAAGTTTTTAGATTTAGAATTCATTGGTAATTTTTAGGACTAGACCACTGTTTGAATTTTGTCCATTATTACATTGCTTCCACTGCTATTGGAAGGTTTTGATTTGTTTTTAATAGGCAGTGTTCTTTTCTTTAATATAAATAAATATGTGCATGTTTATTTTATAGTAGTAAATTTTAGGGTGTTACAAAAGAAAGTACATAATAGCACAAAACCTAAGAATCCCACATACTGTTTGCACACAATAGAGCAAGACCAGTTATGATCCCATCATCGCTAATTCTTGAAAACCTATTGATGGTGATGAATTGGTTGATCGATTGAAACAAATATAACATAATCAACAAACAACAAACCTGATGAGATTGAAAACAAAGCTTCAAAAAAAATCAACGAGAAGCAATTTGAACAGAAAAAAAATGTGAACTACATGGAAAGGATAACATTATGCTACTCCTATATACACTACAAGAAAATAGGAAAATTTTAACAGAATAAAAAAGGTTTGAATTTGGCCAATTTTCATTGGAATATTCGGTTCCAACAGAAATTCCAACGCAAAATGCACTGTTGGTAAAAATGTCATTGAAATAGCTAAATTCCAATGAAAAAAATATTCCAACCGTAATTCCAACGATATTTATCCATTGGAATATCCATCATTGGGAAAAAAACTCCAGAAAATATTCCAATGGTAATTTTGATGTTAGTTATTTATTAGAATATCCAATCATTGGAAAAACATTCAACAAATATTCCAACTGTAATACAAATAGAGTGATACCATTGGAATTTAGTCCAACAAAAATTCCAATGGTATTTATCCGTTGGAATATATAAACGTTGTAAAAGAACTCAAACGATTATTCCAATTGTATGTATTAAGTCATATAATTGATATGATTGAACTATATTAGGCTTTAATTGTATGATTGATATGATTGACGCTATATTAGGTTATAATTGATATGATTGACCATAGATTGTAATTATTCCCTTACCATCTATACGGTTTCTTAACCATCAAACTATTAGGTTATATGTAGTCTTGTATTGTATTGTTCAATTTACATCAATCAAAACACAAGTCTTTTATATTTTCTCTTTATGTCTTCTTTATATTTCGACATGGTATCAGAGCTACCATCTTGGTATCATGTGCCATTGTCGTCATCATCATCATCATCATCATTAATTATCATCCATATCTTTCAAATCAGTTTGTCTCTTGGAATTCACACTCTAAATTAATGTTTCGAAAATACAATAGTGCGAGGGGATGTTTCACAACTAATTTCTTTTTATTGGATGGATCAAACTATGTTCCATGGGCTCAAGCAATGACTAGCTTTCTAAAAGGTTGAAAATTGTGGAGAATTGTCCATGGTAGCCTCATGGAGCCAAAGCAACATAAAGATGAATCAGAGGACAAGTTTATTGAACGACTTGAAGATTGGGATAGTAAAAATCATCAGATTTATATTTGGTTCCGAACATCTCAGTTGCCTCTATTAGCCTTCAGTTTGGATGCTTTAATACAACAAAAGAAGTTTGGGATTTTCTCACAATGCGGTATTCCGCTGTCGATGGGGCTGATCAATACCAACTAGCCACTACTCTTCACTACATTCGCCAAGAAGCTGGACATCCTATTAACAACTTTCTATCACAAATCCATACTATTTGGACCAACTAACAGCCTCAGAACCTACTTGGGAGTGTAATGCAGCTGCTGAAAAGTTTGAAAATTGGAGAGATCGTAGTCGCCTTGTCTAGTTTCTCATGGCACTTCATGATGATTTCGAACCTATTCGTGTTTCCTTGTTTCATCGATGTCCATTCCCTACACTCGACCAAGTTGTTCAAGAGCTTATCTCATAAGAAACCCGGCTTCATTCTCGTAGATCTCGATCTTCTGATATAGCTCTTGCTACCCCCACTAATGCACTAAAGAAAGATCCATCAATGTAAGAATGCAAATTTTGTCATCAGTTTGGTCATTTAGTTCTTAAATTCCCTACTCGGGCTTATCCTTTTTGCAAGAAAATCGACACTAATCATTACCAAATGAGTGTTTGCAAGCCCAACATGACTTCTCAAGGAAATCGACCCAATGGTGGTTCTTTCAAGGCTCCACATTCATCTTGTTCAGCTGTTGCCACTACTACTACTCCACTAGAGGAACCTTCCACTCATCATGATCCACCTTAAACATCTATATCAGTCACTGGCCATCAGGATATACTCAAACAGGTTTTAGTTAGTCATTCATCTTCCATTGCTCTTTCAGCTTCTTCTGGTAAGCCCTCCTGGTATCATATGACCTTTGATACTCATTGTCTCACCAACAAAATTGGTAATCCTTTTATTCCTTCTATTTATACTGTTGATGGTGCTTCCATGCCTGTGAGTCACATAGGATCTGTCTCCACATCTCATGCTTCTATACATAATACTTATCTTGTCCCTAAACTCACTCTTAATCTTATTTATGTTGGTCAATTATGTGATCTTGGTCTCACCGTCATTTTTTCTATGTCTGGTTGTCGTGTACATGACCTTCAAATGGGACAGATTCTTGGGATAGGCTGTAAAGTCGGTAGATTGTTCGAGCTTATTCACCTTCATCTTCCGACCCACATTTTGCACTGTTGCATCAGCTACTACATCACCATCTTCTCCGTCGCTTCAGTTGTGGCATTCTGGATTAGGTCGTGCCTCTATTGGCAAACTCAATCATTTGGCATCTAGCGGCTTCTTAGGACAAATATCTTTAGATAATTTTGATTGTTTATCTTGTCAACTTGGCAAACAGTCTTCTTTGCCATTTAATAATAGTGTTTTCTTATCTTTTGCATGTTTTGATTTATTCCATTCTGATATTCGAGGGCCTTCTTCTATGCCTACAATAGGGGGGTCTAGATATTTTGTGATTTTTGTGGATGACTACTCTCGGTTCACTTGGATCTATATTATGCATCATAAGTCTGAGTTACCTCGTATTTATTCGAATTCACTATTATAGTTTATACTCAATTCTTCCATCATATCAAGATTCTATATGCAAATAATGCCATGGAATATAAAGAATCTACCTTTCTCGCTCTCTTTCGAGAATATGGTACTATCTCACACCAATCATGGCATACACCTCTCAACAAAATGGGCGGGCTGAGCTAAAACATAGACATATTCTTGATATTACACGCACTTTACTTATCTACGCTTACGGTCTGGCGCTTCGGGGGAATTTGCTCTCCTTCTTGTCTACACTATCAATCGTGTTCCATTGCTTACTATACAAAACCATACACCTTACGAATGCCTCTACGGTTGTTCACCAGTCTATGATCATATTCGTGTCTTTAGGTGTAATTGTTTTGTCTTACTCCCCCTACATGAGCATACTAAACTAGAGCTTCGCTCACGTTTGAGTTGTTTTCTGGGCTATGGTATAAAACATAAGGGTTTTCGGCATTGGGATCCTATCTCTAAACTTCTTCGTATCTCTCGACATGTAATTTTTTGGAAAATAAAATGTTTGCCTCAATATCATCTTTTTCTCTCCCTCATGCACCTTCTATCCCATATTTCACAGATTCTTCCCTTCCATTATTTCCTGATGATGACAGTGACATAGGTCCAAACACAAGTACATATGTTGGTACAAGTGAACAATCCCCATCTGATGCAGTTCGTCTTGCGGTGTCTGTTCATTGTTATGTGTCCATGCCGAAACTGACACTTCTCTTCATCGTCCTACTAGATTAAGGTTTTTTCCTCCCCACCTACTTGATTATCATTGTTTTTTTCTACTCTTTCATTCCATGAGCCTCAAACCTACCGTGAGGCCAGTACTGAACCATTACGACAGCAAGCTATGGCCGATGAATTGCAGTCCTTGGAAGATAAAACATTTGGTATTTGGTTTTGCTTCAAGAGTATGGTACTGATTATGAGGATACATTTGCTCTAGTAGCTCGCCTAACTTCTATCTAAACACCTATTGTTGTAGCTGTTAAAATGCATTTCTTAATGTGGATCTCACAGAAGAAGTTTTTATGAAGCCTCCTTCAGTGTATCATCATCCACCCCATAAGGTGTGTTAGCTTTGTCATGCTCTCTATGGTCTCAAATAGGCTCCACACACTTGGTTCTCTAAGTTCAGCTTTGTAATAAAGGATTCTGGTTTTGCATCAAGTGAATATGACTTTGAGCTCTTTATTCGCCAATCGGGGTCTGGTGTAATTTTTTACTCCTATGTGTCGATGATATGATCATTACTTGGGGATGATTTGTTTGACATTTTAGATCTAAAGATGTTTCTCAATCAACAATTTGAGATAAAGGATCTTGGAAAGCTCAGTTATTTTTTAGGCATTAAACTCATCTTCCTCTTATGGTTATTATCTTTCTCAAGCCAAGTACTCTTCTGATCTTCTTGCTCGTGCATAGCTCATACATAGTAAAACTGCAACTACTCCTCTAGATCCGAATATTCGTCTCACTCCTATGGATAGGACACCGCTCGAGAATGCCTCTTTGTATCGTTAGTTGGTGTGCAGTCTTATCTATATCACAGTGATTGGACATGATTTTGCATATGTAGTTCACTTGGTTAGCTAATTTATGACTGCTCCCCGTACTTCACACTATGGCGCAGTGGTTTGTATCATTCGTTATGTAAAAGGCACTCTCTTCCACGGTCTTTTTTTCTCTATCAATTATTCGTTGGTCCTTTGTGGCTATTTTAATGTAGACTGGGCAGGTGATCTGATAGATCACCGCTCTGTCATAGGGTACTGCGTCCTGTTTGGTGACTCTCTTCTTTCTTGGCGAAGCAAGAAGCAGACCGTTGTTGCTCGCTCAAAAAATCTTTGAGCGAGTATTGTGCACTTGATGATGCTACTCAGCAGATTAGTTGGCTTTGTTGGCTTTTCATTGATTTGGGTGTTTCTCAACCTCAAGAAACTATCCTTCATTGTGATAATCAGAGTGCAATTCAGATTGCCCAAAATGATGTTTTTCATAAGCGCACCAATCATATTGAGCGTGATTGTCATTTCATTCGCCAACATATTGTCCAGGGCACTACGAAACTTGATGCGCCTTCATTTGCTCGACTTGCGATTTCTTCACCAAAGCTCATCATCCTAGTCGTCTTCAAGATTTGATATCCAACCTCAAGCTTGTGTTTTCCATACTACCTTGAGTTTGAGGAGGGGTAATTAAGTGATAATTGATATGATTGAGCTATATTAGGCTGTAAATATGTGATTGATATGATTGACCATAGATTAGGTTGTAATTATTCTCTTACCATCTATACGGTTTCTTAACCACCAAGCTATTAGGTTATATATAGTCTTATATTGTATTGTTCAATTTACATCAATCAAAACACAAGTCTTTTATATTTTCTCTCTATGTTTTCTTTATATTTCGAACAGTATGTCCAATGGCAATATACCGTTGGAATTGATTCGAACGATATATTTTCGTTGGAATTTCACAAAAATTCCAACCCTTTTATTGGAATTAAAAACATTCCAACAATATGTTTGGAACAATAATTTTTTTAAACCCTATAAAATAATTAAAAAAACAATTAGGTGCCAATATAATACCATAAAAAGCAAACATAGAACATTTCCCAATATATGATACAATTTGTCCAACATAAAACTAAAATTACGAAAACAAATCAACAATCCAAAAAGTTATAATAATCATAGTCCTCATAAAAAAAGTCAATACAAACAAATCAATAATCCCCATAATTATCAACGTTTCCCAAGTCCTTGGAAGGCCGCCTCATATCCAAATCCGCTAGATGTGCCTCTCTTATTCTTCTTCCCTCCATTAGCATCATAAAAGAGAGTAGATTCATGAACTTCAGTTTCATCTTGTGATATATTACTTCCCTTTAATTTTTATAGGTACTACATAGGTTGCTCAATGTCAAAAGCTCATGTTAAAAGTAAATATTTGAGTACATATCTTCTAAACAAGAAGAGGGGAAACTTGGAAGACAACAAATTTGTTATAATTCAAGGCATATAAATAAGTTTATAAACTGCCGCATTATGGCAATATCATATAAAATTCTCATTCAGTTTACTAAGCAGGGAGTTGAGGCAATCAGTGATGCCTGTCAATGATTTGTTGGAAAATATCTGGCAAAAGGACTGTGTATTAATGTATCATGTAGTCTATGTAGAGTGTGTTAGGAATCAAAAGACCAAATCATCCAATCAATAAAACCTTGCTATTTTCTACCACATTTTCTTGGCTAATTTCTAGCGGATTTTGATTATGACATAATGTCCAAATCATACCACATTTTCTTTGCTAGGTATAGTATTTGATTATCAAAACCAAAGTATTCTTCTCATTAATTAAGTCTTACTAAAAAATTTATTTGCGTACCTTTATGATGTCACTTGTTAATGGATCAAACACCATGTGTATGGATGATTAGCTGAAAGCAAACATATCAAATATGCTAATTAACATGTAACTGATATCATTATATAATTAGCTAATAAAGAGTAAAAAAGTATTACCATGCATAATTTAAATGCATATATTAGCAAAGGAATCTACACAAGAAATATGTTCTACGCATACATAAACTTGAAAGTTCACCATTCCAGATTTAACTTTCAAAAGCAAAAGCACTCAATAACAAATGTTCCCTTATGTGACAGTTATACTATCAATATACAAAGCTCTCGTAAAATTTCTACATAGTATACTTAAATAATACAAAATACTAATTCATAATCCAATTATTTACTGCTTACAAATAAGAATTTACCAGTCATCTTAGAGTCAAATTCAAGTGATGAAAAGCCCTGCTTGAAATGTGAGCCACAATATATATATATTTATATATATATATATTGGATCAAATGTGGCATGAGTTTTTCCGTAAGACAGTGTGGATTAATTTCAGCCATTTATTTATCACATCCTAAGGCTAGATTTTTTCAAGTTTCTGACCTTTTTTTATTTTATCCCAATAAGGGTAATTTAGTCATTCTAAGAAGGAGGTTTTCATTTTTTGGTAACTATTCACAAGAATCATTTTTTCCGGGTTTCATTATTGATCTTGATCTCGCTTTCATTGTTTCTTCTAATTTCAAAGCATATCTTCAGTTTTCTCTCAGAAGTCTGCTACTGGGTAGAAGATTTCTCACCTTTTCGTTGCACGCGATTTTTGTTCCAAGTTTGCCATAACAGGGCTTCTCCATTGTGCTCATGCAGGAGTTTATTAACAGATTTCTATTCAAGTAAGTACTTTTACATGTTTTCATATTTCGTTTCTTTATTTATTTTTTTTGTTTTGTTTTTTTTATGGTTTCTTTGTGTGCAATTGTTAGAGTTAATTTTATATTGCATCAATATCTACCAAGCGCATTGTGTTTTTTGTGTTATTGTAGATTCTAGGGTTTCTTTACGTATGTGTCGAAGTTTTTTTTCCTAACGGCATTTATTTTTTTGTCTAATCAGTGTTTTGGAAGATGTTTAGCTTAAATTTTCGTTTTGCTTATTTTTATGGGATGTGTTTTGTGTACAAATTGTGTTTAACGATGAACATTTATTTATGATTTTGTGCACATTGTTTTTGGATTATGGGTGTATTGATGACTTTTGTGAGGTATACGTTTAACAAATCGTTGATGTATAGTTTTGTATAAGATTACACATTTTTAGTATACATTTTGGAGCACATGACATGGCCAATCTCAAGTATGTGGGTGATATTTCGATGTAATGATAAATAGGTTATGGTGCATAATTATTTTGTGCATATTTAACATTCATATAATGCATATGCAGATGAAGTGGCCAATGTCAAGTATGTGGGTGATATTTTGTTGTAATGATACTTAGGCTGTGGTGCATAATTAGTTTTTATTTTGTGCATATTTAGCATTCATATAGTGCATATGCAAATGTTGTGGCCAATCTGAAGTATGTGGGTGTTTTTTTGAAGTATTGATGGATAGATTATGGTGCACAATTATTTTCGATTTTGTGTATATCTAACATTCATATAGTGCATATACAGATGATATGGCCAATCTCAAGTATGTGGGTGATTTTTTGATGTAATGATAGATAGGTTATGGTGTATAATTAGTTTTTAGTTTGTGCATATTTAACATTCATATAGTGCATATGCAGTTTAATAGTTGTGTATTAATACATTAGTAATACGCACATGGGATATGTTTTTTGGTTCTCAAGTGTGATTATTTTCTTTGTGTCTTGTTAATGGTAGGTTGATAGTTTAAATGGCTAGAGTAAACCGAGAAACACCAGCACGATGGGACGTAGATGATGGCGGACGCAATGTTAATAAGAAGTCTAAGGTAGACAAATCAAGGCGAAGGTGGGTTTCCAAAGTTGAAAATGAGATTTGTGCCTAATGCTATAGTGGAAGCAATTTGAAGTTTGAATAATTTTCAAACGAAAGCTGTAGTCAAGATTGGGTTCGGAAGCTTGTTGGGTCTTAAGTAAAAGAGTTTTTGTCCACGCTAATCTATTGGTTGGTTGCGGTTTTATATCATCGATTATGAGTTGATCTTCTAAGAGGAGGTCTTTTCATTGCGAATGATAAGGATGTGGAAATGGTGTTGGGTTTTCTAAGGGTGGAACAAGAATTGACAAAAAAAAGAAGTCGAGACATGTCAGGTGTACAAGGAGTGCCAGTCGCAGTTTGAGGCCAACAAGGATAGGAGTATTGGTATTCTTGTTGTGGATGTATTTCGGAAGATCTTTGGAGGATGTGGCATGAGGTGTTTGATTTAAAAGGTATTTTATTGCGCTTGTAGATGCACATATAATCGATAATGTTCGAGGGTAGGTAGATTAATCCCACGATTATGAAGTGGTTGGGGATGTGAATGGCATTCGCAACTTGAATTGGTGTGAATATACGTTGAAGACTTTGATTACTAATAGAGAGAGATGGGGTAAATGCGAACATGAAGCACTTCAATGGGCGTTGCTTTTTTTTATGTGTTGTTGTATAAAAGGCTTCTATATGGACAAAGTTGTTATTTCATACCAAGAGATCCCGAGGTTGTACCATGTGTTCACTCGTTGACCACGAAAAATATTAGGGATAAATTTCTTTCTTGAGGTCAACATTGGAGGGTTTGGTTTAGGTTTTGTGGATTTGTCTTATTGATGAGGCAGTCCCGTCTAGGCGGGAATGATTGTGCATTGCAGTTCGTTTAGTGGTGGCGGTGTGCGGGTTTTTTACTTTTATCTTGGGTTTAGTTTTACATCATGTCATATTTATTTGTGCTCCAAAACACAACAAAATGTGGACTATACTTTTACAATATGCAGCATGTGAGATTGGTATAGAGGTTTTTGCTAACAATGTGGATGATGCATTTTAAGTATAGTGATGATGTTAATATGATGTTTCAATGGTATGATGTTAGTTACAGTTGTTATTGGCTCATTTTTTAAGGGGGGAATAATTTGATGTGTTATAATATAAGTTATATACATCATGTCATAATTATTTCTACTTCAGAACACAATTAAATGTGCACTATACATGTTTTTAATATGCATTATATTGTGAGATTGATTTAGAGCTTTTGTCATGTAATTTTTGTGGATTAATTGGTAACTTTGATATCGTGTAGGGGTACATTGGTAATGTTTGTCGAAGTTAGCTTCATTAGCAACTAATGTGATGGGCATTATACTTATCTTTGAAAAATGCCCCTCAGTGTCTTCTAATTCTGATTTTGGGAAGATTGAAGCTGTGATGAGGAAGTTGATCTGATTTTCGGGTGAGCAATATTGTGGATAAATTGGTGGCGGTTAAGGGATTGGTAGCGACACTCAGCATAATGAAGCATTTTAGAATAATCCTGAAAATATTGCTGCTTTAGAGAAGGTTGAGCAAGCGATATGTCAGCGCGAGGAGTTGAAGAGATTATCTGATGATGCACCCAGTTTTAGCATTAGGTTGACCCAAGAAATAAATGTTGCTAATTGGGAATATGTGTTAGAAACATCTCGGAAATACGGCGAGGATAATTTGGTTGAAGAATAGCGCAAGTTGTGGGCGTGAGTGTAATTTTTTTTAAGTTTTGGTATGTTTATTTTATTTATTTGTTTATTTATGGTTTTGATATGTTTACGTGCGGGAGGATTTGTGAAAGATGGTGGTGAAGATCTTTGGTGGTGATCGGGTTGTTGATGGTGGAGTGGACATTGGCGATGTTGATGTTGAAGTTGAGGCTACGAATGATGGGGATGGTGGCAATGATGCGATGGAAAGTGATCAGCCTTAGGTAGAGGTATACATGCATAAGAGTAAGAGGAAGCATCACAAATTTGTTATGTTGATATCGTCTTTCCGTGCTAGACAGATTGACGTTGCAGAGAAGCTGAATAAGATGCACAACGTCATTGCAAAGTGTGTGTTTGACAATGCAGAGGCTGATAGGTATGTTAGCTTATATGTGTGTTTTTTCTCATTTGTTCATTTGATGTTAGTTTTTTGTTAATATTGTTAATTTACGTAGGAACGCGGATGTTTTTAAAATGTGAGATACGATGCTTATGAGGGAGGAGATGGAGACAATGAGGCCATGGGAGTATATAAGGGTGGTTGTTATTGATGTCTGGCCGAAATATTAATTATGAAGAGGAAGTGAATTATGCGAATTCCGTTTCGTGGTTCTTTGCGATGATCTTTTAGATGGTATATGTTCTTTTTATTTTTGTATGTTTTTATTTTATTTTGACATGCAATTTTAGTATTTGCATGTGCATTTTTAACTGGGAAATTATGCATTTCTATCACGTTTATAATGAACAGTTAGTTATAAAACGATGCAAATTTTAATTATTATTTTTATTGTTAGAGCCACAATAAGTTTCTGATGAGGAATGGAGCAATATGGTGATTTTAGTATTGCTCTTGCAGTTGTACTCTGTTGTGTCCCCAAGGGCTAATTTGGATAACGAACACGGCTTTGTTCACGGAAACGTTTGATGTGGAGTTTGAGGACCCAACTATGATTCGGTTATAGGCTGTTGATATGGTAGGATAATTAATAATTTTAGCAGTATGTTTGTTTTCTATTTGTTTTTTTTGCGTATTATTTGTTGTTTTCCTTTTCAGTATTTCTTCCCTATTTGCAAGAGTCGGCATACTTTTGTCATATGCATTCATATAAAGAATAAGTACTGTCATATTTTGGACAACTCTTCTATCGGAGGCACCAGTTGTGACAATTACGAACAATTGTCGGAGATTCTATAATTTTTGTACCTTGTTTTTCATAATATGTCTTTATCGTAGTAGTTATTTTTTTTGCAGTTATGATTTGATTAAATGTGGTGTTCAGTTAGTTGAGTGTTAATGTAATCTTTCAATTTTTGGTGCACATATACCATATATGTTTTTCATATTTTATGTTAAAAATACGATTCCTTTGTCAAAGGATGTTTCTTTGCATAGTTAGTTGTAATATGATACATAAATAGTTTTAAGCTGGGAATGACTTATGGTATGTCTACAGGTGTAGTGTAGCTCGTCATAATATTATTTTATTTTTGTATACATATTGTCATGTATTTTTGTTTTTTATATTCTTTTTTTTTATCTAATTGTGTATGTCATTTTGGTATGTGGTACAGTTGAGTTTGTTTTCTCGATATTTGCTTGCACGTGGTTGTTATCATGCACCGCGCGTTGTGGAGAAATGTTCTCTAGTTAGGCTTGCGATGTCGTGGAGGGATTCCAAGAATAAAGTTGGTTGTGGAGTCTATGCGATGCGACACATTGAGACCTACATGGGTGGAGTGTTGACGAAGTGGAATGCTGGTTTTGACAAGATCGATGTTGCTCTATTCACATGCATGAGGACACTGATTGTCATGCAATTATAGTTGATGATTTGATCGAGGAGAGAGAAATTGTTCTAGCTTCGGCCAAGAAATTTTTCACTGGGAAGAAGAAAGTATAGTGCTAGTTTTTTAATTTTTTGGGGATGATGATCTACGTGAAAACGGTTTTAGAATGTTTGTTGTTGTTTAGGGTATTGTTTTTGTAGTGTAGCTTTCATATAGAATGTTGATGTTACTTTGACAATTATGTGGTACAATTGTATTTAGGAATGTCATTTCCTTTCACAATACATCTGTGTTATGTATTAATTCCAACACAATTGTTCTTTTTAGTGTATAATTAATGGGAGTTGTGTGCAATTTTATACTTTAGTTGATGCTCCTACATTGTGTTAATAGTGTAATGGTGTATATTTACTTCATATTTGATGCACGATTAACGAGATTGTTGTGCAAAGTTATTCAATGTGTGGTGAAATGTATTGGTTAATAGTTATGCATAGTTAGCATTTTTTTGGTGCATAGTTAGTCTTGTCATGATGCACGAATACATTTTATAATGCATTTTCTTTTTTTGTTGCACAGTTAACGACATTGTAGTGCATATGTAGACTATAATGGTGAATCGATAAAGTTAATAATATGTAATCATACATAGAAATTCACGATCAAAATTTTGATTATTATATCATTGATTATGAAAATTATTAATGTGAAGAAGTACAAAAAAAAAGGTTGATCAATCTGTTGATTGATTTGGACATGTCCGACTGTTGTGTGATGCAAATTTGTTGCAGGTTCGACATTTTATTTTTAGCTTGGTGCTTGCACAGATTGCCTTTTCTTTCTAACTCTGTATCCTGCTTTTTATTCAGTTCCTGCTACATTTGTTTCATGTTTGTTGTGGTTGTAAGACTGATATGTCCATTTGAGAAGTAGAGCCACAGTAAGTTTAAATTAGTGTTTGTTTTCTAACAATTATTTGCTCTTCTTGGTCTCGAGCTAATTTGTCCCTTTGTTCATATAATAAGCGTGATAAATCTATCAATTTTTCTACTCTCATGTTTGCAAGTCTTATGTAGCTGTGGAAAGTTGTATTTGCTTCTTCGCCGCCTTCGAATTCGTATTGTTACCCTTTTGTTGCTGATGGATGTAAGGATGCTAGTTTCATCTATCGTGTAGGTATGTACTAGTTGGGAATTTCTTTGAGGTCATTGAATATGATGAAGATGTGTCGACACAAAATTCCATACATTTCAAACATCTTGCAGCTACATGCGGCTTTTGCTTTATCTCTCGATCTGATACATTAAAAATCGCATCATTGTGTTCTTTATTGAGTAGGAACATCTGTTATCTGTTCTTATGAACAGATGTACCAAGCACTTATAACATGCGATTTCAATCTCCATGCTTTCAGACCTCGATGTAGTTCTTAGTAATCCCCCAATTGGCACATCTCTACAATAAGATGGGATCCAAATTTTCCTAATTTCATAAAGTGATGAAAACCATTGATAAACTGTTAGGTTGAATTATGTTAACACTGATTGCCATAATGCTTCAAATTGAGCGGAGTTGATTTGTTCATCTCAAACAGACTAAATTTAGCCGACGTAAGAAATTCTCATTTTGGAACAATGTATGTCCGACCTTATTGCTCACCTTCTCCATAATGTGCCACTTACCACAAGTGGTGCCTTGTTATCTTGAAGACTATTTTGAACGCATTTTTCATTCTTGGCCGGACCTTAGTACGGTTCTCTACACATTGTCACTAAAACATTTACGAATAACCACACATGGGATTCCTCGTCCTCCTTCAATAATAATCACATGCAAATGTAACACAACGGCGATGGTTTTCTATGCCTGTGAATGGTGCCAAAACCATTTTATACGTTAAACAAGTACAATTGGCATGTATCATTTTTGTGTGATAAAGGATAATCATAATATGTATGTTTTTGTACGTATACACCAAATTATATATATAAATGCATCAATCGGTGTTTATATATGCATCAAAAACTAGCTTACATGATTGTGTTGTAAGTAGCATCAAATGAAATTATGTCACCAAACATATCATAATTGCGTATAGATATAAGACCTGCCCAGAATAATCTCGTTAGTTGATCGTTTTGGTCCACATCATAATTAAAGGCCATTCCGGGACACATCCCATTTTTTTCTCAAGAATTTGTCAATTATCAATTGTGCGTCTGCTTCACGTATATATGCTTTCAAGTCCCTTTTAAAATTCTTGAAATCGATCTGTAATGCTCCCACTTACGAATATCCTCTAATAATCTCTTTAAATAAGTGGTGTGTCTTTGCGTTTCCTATATTAGCCTTTGAACAATTTATGATAAATTATTGTGACCAAAATTTAAATTTCGATTCACTTTAAGAAAATGTCGGTATGCTTCTGATGTCAAACAATGGGTGTGGCATTCTTCGAGATACTTTGTTGTGTATGCGTTGCTTCCTGTGTATTCTACTACACAGTTTGCTTTGCAAATAACGCAGCTGAAATTCTCCTCCAGATCTTGTATGTTTACTTCTTTCTTCATCATTTCCGATTCTTTAATGTTTAAAGCCTTCTACCGATTATATATAATGTATTGCAGACTTTCGGATTTTGCGGTTTTGAATCATCATGAGGTGCTTCTTCGTACGTCAAAAACCTCATCTTGATCCGTAATCCCTATAAAAATGCATATTGTCCTCCAATATAGGAAATTGCATGCCTATTCGCAATATTTTTTGTTGTTCGATTTCAGGTGCCCAGTATTTAGTAGAATCTGGGAATATTACAATGTGTTCTCGCACTTCACTGTGTTGGAGATCTGATTCAAGTAAATCTGCATTATACAAGCATAACATTACAGTAGAAATAACATAAATAGCATCATTTTTGCATGCTAATTTGTATTAATTATACACAACATTCAATATGAAGTTGGTTTGAGCATGGTTTTTTTATTAGTGTAAATATGCATCATAATCATTAGTAATAAACATGATAAGATTATAATACATGCATTACCACTATGTTGTATGTGTATGATCAGTGTGCATGTATTAAATTAGCATTTTCTAAAATGTGCATTTTTCAAACCATATATCGATTTATGTTACATTTAGATATAGAAATAATTATGCACCATATCCGAACAAAATAAGCATCAAAATTACAAATGTTATACATCACGCTTTTCGATGTGCACAAGTTGCAAATTAAACAAATATGCATTATTATTATCCATTTATGCATCAATTATTAGTAGATATGCATTAAACTTACAAATGTAATATTTTGCTATCGTAATGAGCACAAGTTACAAATTAAGATAAGTATGCATCGTTATTAATCGAGTTATGCATCGAGATACACTAACTATGCATCGAGTTTCAAATGTAATCTTTAACTATTCATTTAAGGCGCAAGTTACAAATTATGATAAATATGCATCATTGTTAATCAGTTATGCATCAAAGATACACTAACTATGCATCAAATTTCAAATGTAATCTTTAACTAATTACTTTTAGGCGCAAGATGCAAATTAATATATATATATATATATATATATATATATTTATGCATCGTTATTATTGATTATGCATCAAATATATACTAATGATACTTCAAAACTTGAGAAACATAATTTGTCGCTTTTTCAATGACTCAAGTTCCAAATTAAAACTAATTATGCATAGTTATTATTCAATTATTCATCAATATAAACTAACTATTCATTATTTTAATTTAAATCTGTGAACGTATATAGATGAAAAAAGACTATGATTGTAAACAGGTGTATTCACGATTTGAAGAAAACTCAAGCATACTGCAATCTAGCTATTATGCATCAGAATTCAACATGAGTTAATATTCCTTACTTTTCGATGCCATTTTACTTACGGTTTTGTCGCCTCCAAATTCGCGGGTTTCATCGTAGTTTCCATTGATATCCGATCCAGGATGTTGGTATGTATATTTA
The DNA here is from genome assembly GCA_016081115.2 of Rehmannia glutinosa. Classification (NCBI taxonomy): domain Eukaryota; kingdom Viridiplantae; phylum Streptophyta; class Magnoliopsida; order Lamiales; family Orobanchaceae; genus Rehmannia; species Rehmannia glutinosa. Next base: position 202,046 of record JABTTQ020000301.1, read on the forward strand.
TTTTCTGTGATGTTCATGTCGCAATGTTGCTCATTTGCTACAGATTTTGTTTTCTTTCTTTCGTTTGTAGGCATGAGAGAGGTAGAATGGTGATTTTGTGTGATTTTTCGAGTTATGGAACATGATTTGATTATATCCCATTATTATTGGCATGTAGGTGTTGTTATGATGGAAGGTTGTTACACCATTATAATGGTTTACTATATTACTATTTTGATGTTTAAAATAATTAGTAAATGCTCTAATTTTGATTTGCAATCTAAACCATTGACTAGTAGGTGTGGATGGTTCTGATCAATCCACACGGTCTCATGATAAGGGGTTGTCTCACGAGATCCTATATATATTTATTTATTTAAAAAGTTCAAATTCTGAAAATAGTGGCCATAGCTTACAGTTTTCATGAAGATATGCTAGTCTGCACGCTGCACCAAGCGCAACTTTAACTAGACTAGCCCAATCCGTTACCAGCTTGCCTTCATCTGCACACACCAATTAACTCATAGAAGCATTTTTATATGCAAACACCATAGTACGTTCTGCCATAATCCGCTAGCCTATCAAAGATAACACTTCAACAGCAAAATAAAAAATAAATCATTAGCAATTGAAACTGTAAGATATAATCTTTCCAGAGGTAAATCTCAAGCAGTAACCTGAATAAAAAAAAAGTAACCATAATCATCGGCTCTTTTGTGGAAAAGAAAGATTTTTCCGTCTTCATTTCTTACAAGCACTGACATTATTTTTCTGGAGCTACTGAATTCTTACATTCAAAAGCTATACCCACTGTGTGTTAAATCAATAACTTAAATTCAAAAGTTCTAAAAGCTCATATGAAATAGAAAAACAAAGATAGTATAACAAACAAGCACCTCTTCACCTCCGATCTAGAAGATGGGTCAAACTCTTGAAGAACCATTGTAGACTGAGTCCTCTGGCAAACTTCAATCCAAATTCTTTTGTTGCAATCAGAAATGCAACTTCCTCATGAGACTCAGCCTCGTACATCAAAATGCAAATCCAAATGGAACAATAAATTTTATTCATTTACACAATTTCTTAATAAATCAAATAAAAAACCTAGGATAAAGAAAGTACCAAATTGTTGCACTTAGCCTAGACCAAACCACCGCGAAGGCGGCGACAATGAGCGGGACGCATAACTTAGCTGTGGCGGCGACACGTCAATCAATTTTTCCAGGTCACAGTAGCGGATTGTGGTCGAGGTAAATGTAGAAATGGAGATGGCATATGAGAGAGAGAGAGAGAGAGAGAGAGAGAGAGAGAGAGAGAGAGAGAGAGAGAGAGAGAGAGAGAGGTGAACGTAGAAGTTTGGATCGTAATTCTTTGGATTGAACTGATTGAAACCAAAAATTTACTAAAACTCTCAATTCGTAGAGTGACATATTAATATCTTGTGAAGGAATTCACTTTAGAAAAATAGATGATTTACTAAAAAAATGTTGTGGGTTTTAATTTTGACCAGAGTATACATAGGCATAGAATTGTTAAAATTTCCAACAAATTATATAAAATAATGGAGAACAGGCTTGAAAGAAATTACACTAATTTGTTTATAGTATTTTAATAGCAAAATATAAAACTTAAAAATTATAGTCTAGGAATTTCTAAATTCCAACGGTTTATTCCAACTATTTTGTTTTGCGATTGAAATTTGCATTTGGAATTTTCAAACAAAGATTCTGCTTGTAGTATTAAATTTACGTTGGAATTTTAAAAATTCCAATAGTATTTCATTCCAACGATTTTGTTTACTCTTGTTGTGGTGTTGGAATTTTAAATTCAATGAGACATTCTAATGGTTTATTCAATTATGCAGTTTACCATTGGAAATACTATTGAAATTTTCAATGGTGTGTTGTGGTGTTGAAATTTCCATTGAAATTCCAAAATTCCAATGGTATTTTATTCTGTGGAATTATTGTTGGAATTTGATTGTTTTCTTGTACTAATGTAGACGTGAGATCGTGTGGACTTATCTGTTTACAAGTTGCATAATGTGTACTTTAAGGTTATTGGCTTTGTTCATACAACATTAGTGATGCTGCTTTTTTTGGCAGATCACTCCGATTCATTCAAGTTTACTCTTTCCCAAACGAGAAGTCTTCCAGCCTTCTTCTCCAGGAGCTGCAAAATCTTCTCTGGTTGCCACATACGCAAACCTTAGATGGCCCCCGAGGTTATCCTAGAGAGGCCTCTCTGATGCTCAAGTCAGCACAATGATCGAGAGAGAATGTAAGACATTAACTGAATATTGAATAATGATTAAGTGAGATTATGAGAGATTAACTTACAAATGAAGAGGAGGAACTTTTATATAACTTGGTGATGGGCCTTATGCGCGGGTGTAGGAGAAAGTGGCACGTGAGCGATCCCGGACTTTTTTTTTTTTGGGGTGGGTTATTCCATGTGTAGCCCGATTGATTATTGAGAAATTAATAATATTATTCCAATATATAAAATGAATTATATGTTAAATATTAAATAATATTTTTCCCCAACATAAGCCCCCTAAGCCCGGTGTTGCGGGAGAATAAATGATGCGGGAGCTAAACCAATACTATGTTTGGCTTGTCTTGTTCTTTATCCTATCTTGTCTTGAGATTCCTTGACCATTCTTACACAAGGACACACTTGGGAGGAGAGCTTTGACCATGTATTCCAAAGGTAATATTTCTCTTTCTACTTTTCTTTAATTTTGAATCTTCTTG
>JABTTQ020002865.1:0-125000 GCA_016081115.2 Rehmannia glutinosa
GTTGAGTCCTGGTGCAGAGTGTTTTATTCTTTTTCAGATTGACGCATCAGCTGAGGGTGGAGGCGAAGGCCATTGTCTGAAAGGAGGAGTATATTCCGTTGATGGAGATGAAACTGTACCAGTTCTAAGTGCTGGATTTACGAGTGCCAAAATTTGGCGAGAAAAACTAGATTTAATCCCTCAAACATTCGTAACTTTATAAGGGAGTGCAATCATGTCGGTCCTACAACACTTTTAGAGGGCAGGGTAACTCAAATCAATCATGTATTTGTTGGAAATTTGGATTTGAGAAAGTGGGCATCGTCCGACTTTGACCAAATTTTTGGTGGCTAAGAATTTAATTTTGGAGGAATTAAATTATATATTATTGATATACTTTCAGTACATGTTCGTAGTATTTTTATTTCTCAAAACCGAATTTTGGTGAGTGAGAAATTAATACACTAAGTTGGCCAAATAAATGGGCATTATATGAAGGGAGTTGAAAGGATTTTCTTCATCCCACATAGCTTAGAAAACTAAGTTTATCCTAGTTTATAAACTAGAAGATGTTATTAGTTGGATATACTATAACATAAGTGGATGATCACAAGTGGGACACCCGCCCGCCCGGCCCGCTTGGGCGTGGGCGTAGCGCGGCGAGGGGCTTGGGCTTGGAGTGCAGGATGGGGCGCCCGAGGCCCTATTGGGCACGGGTCCGAGTTCACAACACTTTTGTCACTCAAAAATGGGCTTGGCCCAAATTCGTGATTGTTGGGTGTTGGGCGCCGGATGAACCTGGACATTGCGGTGTCGATTCATAGTTGATCGATGGAGTATGTAACTCCTCGGATAGTGGGGTTGTAACCCCGATTGTGGTCATCAATGTGTTTGTAACACCTGGGAGTTACAAAAGAGGTTAATGCACATTACCTTACCATGATTAATTCTCTGCAGGTGGAGGTTTTCTTTGTCTATATATATTTGGTTCCATTGCAGATTTTTGACATACGTAAAATCGCATACATTCTCGCATATTTCAAAGGTGTCGTCGAAAGTGTTGTAACATCTCGTATCACATTTTCAACAACATTTCACTCTGCATTCGAGTCCGGCCCGATTCTCGCTCCTTCGAGTTCGAAAGGTGCCTTTGTGTCGGGGTGCTACGTACGCAGGACGTTAAGCCGTTTTATCTTTGGGGACATTACGTCAAACCGTGAGCACTAGTCGGGACGTATTTGTCTTGCGGATAGAGTTCTACTCGACTCGGCTTTTTATAGTTTCATTGTAATAGTCGATTTCCATTTTTCATTTGTAAAGCCATTGTTGAAGGCTCCGTTGTAATCACTTTGTAAACAAAGATTGATCAACAATCGCAAGACAAATATCAATCTTCATGATGGCGAGCACAAGCGGGGCCCCGATCATCCCTCCCGCTCAGCCGAGAAACCCGAGAAGTTCTTGTGAGTGTTCTTGTGGTAAGAACACACTGGGTGATCTAGGTGTTAGGTGTAAGAAGTTTGTGGTAATCTTCTTGTTGAGGTGTTGAAGAATTTGGTATTCTTCAAGATTGAAGATTGTGGTAATCTTCACAAAGTGCCGTTGAAGATTGTGGAAATCTTCAAGAGAGATTGTGGTAATCTCAAAGGTGGTGTTGAAGAAGAGTGTGGTGCTCTTCAAGGTGTTGTTGTAAGTTGGCGTTGTATTAATTTTGGTAATTAATAAAATCTTTTTCTTTTTGAAATCCATCCGGATATCTTTGGGGTGGTAGAGGATTAGGCCCTAAGTGGGTTGAACCTCTATAAATCGGCGTGTGTTGTTTACATTCGCACCTTTTATATTGTCTTGGCTTGTTTTGTTCGAAAAAGAGGGCGAAATCAAAAGAAGGAGATAATCTATTCACCCCCTCTAGATTATCGTAGCCGCTTGGACTTACAAGTGGTATCAAAGCCAAACTCTTTGGCAAGCTTGCTTCAAATCACGAGTGAAGAGAAACGATCGTCGGCTACGAATGAAGCTCATCTTACCGGCACCTCCACCACCAAGCCACCACTATTTGATTCCAAAAATTTTATATTTTGGAAAGAAAGAATGGAATGTTATTTACAAGGTTGCGGGTTCGATATTTGGAACATCATCATAAATGGAGAATCCATTCCGATGATAGACACACCATACAACTCCAAGCTATCAAAGAGCTCAATGATAAAGAGAAGAAAATCATCTCCTTAAATGGTAAAGCTCTCAATATTTTGTATTGTTCACTTACTAATTTGGAATATGAATATATTGTAGGAATTCGATCGGCACATGAAGTATGGCAAAAATTAGAAGCTTGCAAATGAAAGGAGTCAAACAAAAAGCATCTACTTCTCAAAGGGATACAAGTTCAAATCTAAGGAAAAGCCTTTTACAACTTCCAACTATGAAGTAGTCGAACAATGTTTTATGGGCATCGAAGAAGAAAACGAGGTATGTATTAAACCTCTACTTCCTATGATATTGTTATACAAAATGATTACGTTGATTTGCAAAATGATTTTGATGATCTTCAAAATGAATTCCAAAGCTTGCTTGTTAAATACAAAAATTTGAAAAAGGAATTCAATGTTTTGAAAAATGATAAGGATAGTTTATTTACTTCCTATGAATCACTATCATGTGCCGACACCACCACACTTGACAAGGTTAGAAACCTTGAAAAAAGAAAATAGTACTCTTGTTGAGGAGATTAATTGCATGAAAAAGGACTTATTAAAATCCAACTTGAATACCGATAAAATGACCGATATTGTTGATGTTCATAATTGTAATAAATTGAAACAAGGACTTGATCATAAGCTAGTGTTGTTAATCATATGAAAAGAAATCAAGTCCCTATGCATGTTGGTCATTATGCTCCTAAAATTGTTACTTGTTTTTATTCGGGGTCATACGGTAAATACTTGTCGGGCTAGAAAGAGCTCTAATTACTTTTGGAGACCTAAAAGTCTCAAGACTAATCCTAAAGGACCCAAGCACTTTAGGGTACCACAAAACAATGTTATATTAGGTACCTGCGAAATAACAATCGAAGAAAATTCATACCGCCAAGGAGACAACAAATGACCATCTCGTTTAATCAAAGGAGAAGATATCACCACAATGAATTTTCGAGAGAAAGACACTTTCAAAAATGGGAAGGCCACAATCCTTGAAATGGAGCAATTGGAGAAACCATCATCAACATGAAGATTTTCAAAAGGAAGATATCATCAACAATGGGAACGTCACAACCCATGAAAATGGCGAAATTAGTAAACCGTATCTCCTATTTAAATATGCATTTTATTTTCTTGCATATTTTTATTTGTGTCTAAATTGCAAAATGATTTTTCAAAATGAGTTTAAATATTTATTTTTAAAAATTTAAAGTCTTCAATATATTTGTAAGTTTCAAAATATTTTTGAAAAGAAGACCTTGCATAATGTTTCTAAAACTCTTGTGCATTTACTCGGACTTATGTGGTTTAGTATCTCCTATGTAGTTATGTAGCACAAGCATGCTTAAGATATCTCTTATTGCTTAGCCTACACATGTATTATTATGTTTGTGCAAAATTTGGTTTAAGAATTGTGTAGGATTTACATATCTCTTTCAATGGTTATCGACTCGTAATATATCAAGAGAGATATGAACTATCGAGGTACGCTCATTATTGATATTCATATCATAAACTCGATACATGTTATGGCATATGCCCAGCGCTTATTTTAATAAGTCATGCATTTTATTGCACATATAAATGCCATTATTCTTGGATGCTTATGTCAAAGCTTTTGTTCATATGATTCTTATAAATGAGGTCTCAACTATGTGCTCTCGTATTTTCATATTTCAAAAGAGACCTTATATAGCTTTCTACAAGCTTATTTGAACTTACATGTTGTATTAGGTTCTTGATGATTTTCTTTAAGCATAGTATGTGTTACTTGCTATAGTATCTCTATTATTCGATATTACTATGCTTTTGTGCAAGATTCTTTGTTGAGATTTTGCGAGAAATTTTTGGTATTTCGTAACAAGTTTGATGAACAAGGCAAGGTTAGTAATTCAAAGGTATTGTCAAGAAGAAGGTATTGATTTTGATGTAATATTTGCACTCATAGCACATCTAGAAGTTATTTGCACTTTACTTGCACATTCTTGTGTTTTGAGGAAATTTCAAGCTTTACCAAATAGATGTTAAATCCAATTTTCTAAATGATTTTATTCAAATAGAAGTCTATCGGAGTTTAAAATTTTAGGCCAAATGATTTTTATAAAGGCCTTGTACGGTTGATACGAGTATCCCGTATATGGTTTGATAGACTTAGCTATTTTTGCAAAATGATTTTACAAGAGGTAAAGTTGATACTACATTTTTTAAAAAAAAGGGCAAAATTGTTTACTTGTGCAAATTTATGTTGATATTTTTGGTGCTACTAATGAATATTTGTGCAAGACATTTTTCTTAGTCAATGCAAGGAGAACCTAAGATGATCATGATGAGAGGAGTTCAAATTTGATCATTGGAATTCAAGTTCAACAATGCCAAGAAGGTGATTATATTCCACACTCAAAAGAAGAAGTGAGACATTGAAGAAGAAAGAACCATTTCAACCTATATGGCCACAAATGCGAAAATAGAAAAAATGGTTGAAGTAGGCATTGACAAACGAATTCGAGGTATGTTCATTCGTTTATTTCTCCTTAAACTCGATATTCTATATGCCTTACGTCTATATGCTCGACTTCAAAAACTATCCCAACGAATCTCATTAAAGTGCCGTTAAAAAAATTCAAATATTTGTAAGGCACTTCTTCGTATGACTTGTTGTCCAATATCTTAAAATGTTCTTATTTTCGGGATAACAAGTCCGGTGATAATAATTTTCTTTCAAAATATGGTTCGTCATAATCGAACTAAACATATTGAGATTCGATATTGTTTTGGGATTGCATGTTTTAACAAAAACTTGAGATGTGTTTAATTAGTCTCAAGGATAACTCGCGGACCTTTTAATCGTACACCGCCGAGTATTTTAATCCATTTCGAGCGTGATTATGACATAATGTATATTGAATGATGTCATGTTTGCATTTTGCACGTTTTTTAAAACTTAGGGGCAAAAATCGGATTTTGGATCAAAATCGGATTTTCAAAAGCAGTGAACAGTGGTGCCGGGGTAGGGTCGCCCGGCCGCCCACCTTTCGACCGTCGCCCTAGCCCATGACCGGTCGCCCATCGCTTAAGTTTGGTTAAAACCATCTCTGTTCTTGTATTTTGGCGGTTTAAGGTTTTTTCTCTCTATTTCGTCCCATTTGCAAATTTCACACACATTTCACTTCAAATGTCTTTTATTGCATACATTTCATATCTTGGATGTATTTAGGCTCGATTATCATCATCATTGCTCGTCTTTCTTGATTAAATGGTAAGAATTCTACTTCCTTATCTCAATTGAGTTGAACCCTTGAGAACTTGGCCTATATGTATTTTCTTGATGAAATTTGTATATGTTTGTGATTAGATTGTTATTTATGATATATTGTATTGTGCTTAAACTGATTTGGTGATGAAAAACTTGGCTTGATTGCATTTACAAGGGTCTTATATATCTTCTTCAATTTTTGGCCCGCCAAGTGTTCGATAAAATGTCTCAATGAAAAATTCATCACCTACATGATTCTCTTGTTTTCAAATGTCTTATATATTTATAGAGATCATGTTTTGCCAATCAAATGAGTTTTCATAAGCTTCTACAAGTCGTATGATCGACTCTTTCCTCCTATTTAGTCTATAAGCTTCAATGTTCAAATAGCTCGATACATCGGTTTAGTTACGCACTTTGATATGATTATATGATGTTTTTATCGTGCTAACACTCTTTTTGATGATTCCAAAGGGGGAGAAACAGGTTATAAGCTTATTAGCTCATAGAAGCTAAGTTAAGCTAAACAAAAGAAGCTATAAGCTATGGCTTGCTAAAGCCATAAGTTGTGCATTATACTTAGTCAAATTGTTGTATGATGGACTTATATACTTGTCTAATGATGTTTTGTTGGGGGGAGCTTATAAGCTCTTGAACCTAAGATCAATATGTAAAAGCTAAGATTTTAGCTTGTGGTTGATTGCTTTTACATTACTCTTATTGTACATATTGATAAGAGGAGCTTTTGCTATATATATCTCTACTTCCATCCTTGTGTTTATATTGCGTAGAATGTTGTTGCTCACAACGGATTGTTATTTTTAACCTAGGTTAAAATGTTTTGTTTTCAAAATCGACCTCGTTAAAATTGTTTTGGTTTGTAATCATCAAAAATGGGGAGATTGTTTGTTAAATGATTTTATCATGATTTTGATGATTTTGTTTTTATACCAAAACAATGTTTTTAAAGGTTGTCCAAATACTCCTAAATGATTTTAAATGGTTTTAATATTTTAGGAGTGTTTCCTCAAGTTCATTTTCGACAATATTGGACAAAGACGTTTAATGATTTTATGTCGGTGGGTTTTTACATTGAAACTATGTTTCTAAATGTTGTCCTAATACTCCCGATTGGTCTAAAATGCTTTTACTATTTTTCGGAGTATTTATTGGAATTTATATCGGACAACACTTTTTGTGTTAATGTGTTATTTCATCAAAACTATATTTTTAATGTTGTCCTAAATTCTCCGATCGATTTAAAATATTTTTACGAATTTTCGGAGTATTTCTTCAGGTTTATTTTCGACCAAAATCGGACAACATTTCATTTAGGAGGTCGAGGTCATTCAAAAGAGCGTCGGTACACAGGAATGCATTTCACGAAATAGAACTCCCGAACTCCTAAAATCAAGTCGGGGTGACCGGTCACCATGGTGGGCGCCGGCGTCGCACTTGGGCGGCCGGTCGGCCCCCTGACCGGTTACCCCGTGTAAAATTTGTTGTGTTCTTTTTCTAATCTTATTTGTCTTGTGACGGTCGCATCTATGTTTTTAATGACAAATTTCGACCGTTTGACAGACAACATTTACTTAAATCATGGAGTTGATTTTAATGACTCTTTTCTTCAATTGTCTTGCAATTTTTCAGAATTCAAGTCCCCAAGAGGAGCCTATCATGTACAAGACATCTCCTATAAATAGAGGAAGATTTGAAGCACAACATATAAGAGAGAACAACACAACACAACAAGATATACTCAAGCAAATACTTGGTCTTCTATTGTTATTATTCTTGTTGTAATTTGCACAACTTATCACTTTCACATCTTTGAGGTCTAGGCTATTCTTGATTACACTTGCACTCAATTGTATAATTCATTATCGAGTTGTAATCTTGAATTTTGGGTTATCATTCAACACAAGATATCCTTGTGAGTGTTCTTTGTGGTAAGAATACACTTGGGTGATCTAGGTGTTAGGTGTAAGAAGATTGTGGTAATCTTCTTTTGAGGTGTTGAAGAATTTGGTATTCTTCAAGATTGAAGATTGTGGTAATCTTCACAAGGTGCCGTTGAAGATTGTGGAAATCTTCAAGAGAGATTGTGGTAATCTCAAAGGTGGTGTTGAAGAAGAGTGTGGTGCTCTTGAGGTGTTGTTGTAAGTTGGTGTTGTATTAATTTTGGTAATTAATAAAATCTTTTTTTCTTTTTGAAATCCATCCGGATATCTTTGGGGTGGTAGAGGATTAGGCCCTAGGTGGGTTGAACCTCTATAAATCGGCGTGTCTTTGTTTACATTCCGCACCTTTTATATTGTATTGGCTTGTTTTGTTCGAAAAAGAGGGCGAAATCAAAAAGATGGAGATAATCTATTCACCCCCTCCCCTCAGATTATCGTAGCCGCTTGGACTTAGAAATCTCTGAGGGAATGGCCTTGTCGGAGGCATTCCGGTGGCGCGTTGATTGAGAAATTGCCTCCAAATGGAGGGACTTTAAAAATTATCTCAAGCATAAGCGAAAGGAGATGAGACTAGAGGATCGATTGTCAAACTCGGGATTGAGGAAGACAATAGGAGGATTGACTCTAAGTCAGGCTTGACCCAATGGAGTCGAAAGCGAATTTGATGGAGCATGGCTCGTCAAGCAATTAGAAGAAAAGACTAAGAATAAAGACAAGAAACCGGCAAGTGGAAAGTTCCGGGGGTTTGTTTCAATTGTGGCAAACCTGGACATTCTCAAAATGAATGTAATGAATGTCTGTTGTTTAGCGATGTTGAAACGAATAAGAATGAATCTTCTTCTATTTACATTCTTGAGTGCTACGATTTATGGCATGTTAGATTAGGACATGTAAATCAATGCTATAAAAAGATTGGTAAATTTGGAATTAATAAATTTTTAAGTAAACTCACAAAGAAAATGTGAAGTTTGTGTTGAAACCAAAATGGCTAAGTTACCGTTTCATACGGTGCAAAAGGAGCACTTCACCTTTAGAATTGATACACACCGATGTGTGTGGTCGAAATTTGTGCAAACTAAAGGTGGTAAAAAGCATTTCATCACGTTTATTGATGATTGCACAAGATTTTGCTACTTATATTTGTTAAGAAGCAAAGATGAAGCCTTGGAGGCATTCAAAAATTATAAAAATGAAGTTGAGAATCAACTTGGCGGCGGATTAAGATAATCGGAGTGATAGAGGTGGCAAATATGTTGCACGTTTGAAGATTTATGTACCCGGGAATAATTCATCAAACAACGGCTCCATATTCACCACGATCTAATGGTGTTGATGAACGCAAAAATCGGACTCTTAAAGAGATGATGAATGCCATGTTGATTAGTTAGGATTATCACGAGAATATGTGAGGAGGTTGTGTTAACGCCGAACCACATATTGAATAAAATCTCACTTAAAGGGAAAGGTAAGACTCTTACGAATTGTGGAAAAATCGTAAGCCTTCTTATAAATACCTTAAAGTGTGGGGGTGTTTGGCTAAGGTTGCAATACGAACAAAGCAAGTGAAAATCGGTCCTAAAAGCGGTCGATTGTGTTTTTATTGGTTATGCACTTAACAACGGTGCATATCGTTTTATGGTACATAAGTCGGAAGAAAATCCGGAAATGACGGTTGGTACCATAATTGAGTCAAGGAATGCTATATTCTTTGAGCATATTTATCCTTGTAAAGAAAGGATAGATGGAAGTCTAAAAGAAAGCATTTGTATTTAGATGTTCTTTGGAGATGTGACTTGGTGTTATCACATCTGGGCAATGCGGATGTTTCTGCAAATGTTGTTGAAGGTCTTTGCCGGATGTTGTAACATCGGAAGCGACATCCGTACAACATCTGTTGTCACATTTTGTAACAGTTAGTTCAACATCGAGTGGTGAAGAACTAAAGACGGAGTAAGAGGCCAAAGGTGGTTAAGCCCTTTGGACTGACTTTCTAACATTGATGTTAAGCGGTGAGCCGAACTCGATTAAAGAGGCTTCGAGTAGTCCAGATGCTCGCTCGGCAAGAAGCAATCAATAGTGAAATCGAGTCCATTCCGCAAAACCATACGTGGGAGTTGGTTGATCTCACTGCTGGTCATAAGCCTTTAGGATGTAAGTGGATCCTAAAGAAGAAATATAAATCGAGATGGAACTATTGATAAGTATAAAGCGAGGGCTTGTAGTCAAAGGCTTTAAACAAAAAGAAGGGTATGACTTCTTTGACACTTATTCTCCCAGAACGAGGATTACGTCTATTCGGTGCTTCTCGCGATTGCTGCTTTGCACAATCAGAGATTCATCGAGATGGATGTCAAAACGGGGTTTCGAATGGAGAGATAGATGCTAAAATCTATATGGAACAACCTGAAGGGTTTGTTGCACCGTCAAGAAAAGAAGGTGTGCAAGTTGATAAGATCCTTGTATGGTGAAACAAGCTCCAAAACAATGGCATCTTAAGTTTGATAACACGATGTTGTCAAGCGGATATAAAATCAACGAATGTGATAAATGTGTATATGTCAAAGGACATCGGAAGCATTTGTCATAGTTTGTCTATCGTGAGCGATTTGTTAATCATGGGCGTAGTCATGATGTTATCATGGACACAAAAAGAATGTTAAAGAGAAACTTTGACATGAAGGATAGGAAGCTGTTGATGTGATTAGGGATGTCAATGGGTCGGGTTTGGGTCGGGTCCGCCTTGACCGAGACCCGACTAAGTTAAGAAAATACAATACCCATACCATACTCGTCCCGCCTCATCTAGACCCATACCGCCCTGAACCATACCCGTGTCTTGCGAGTAAGACCCGTTAGACCCATTAGACATGCCAACTTCATATATTTGGCCAATATTTCACGATTTTTACTCAAAATAGTGCACTCAAAATTTATGTTATTTATATAATTTTGTATATATTATATAAATTGAAATAAACACCAACATATATAAATCAAGAGTCCTTGAACAAGAATAATACAATATATTCATTATATATAAAAAATAAAAAAATAAAATAAAAATTATATGGGTCGGGTCTGGGTCGGGTCTGTCATACCAGATTGCCGACCCATACCCGACCGGGTCTAAAACTCAATACCGTTACCCGCCCCATACCCATTTATTGGACCCATACTTGCCCCGATTGGCGGAGTGCGGTTGAAGTCCGGGTCTTAGGACCCATTGCCATCCCTAGATGTGATCCTAGGGATAGAAATCATCGAGAACTCATGATGGAATTATCTTGTCACAATCCCACTATGTGGAGAAAGTGCTCAAGAAATTCAATGCTTTTTGATTCGTCAAAGACGCCCATTGATTTAAGTGTAAATTTGGTTGCTAATGAAGCGAGAATTAGTGGCTCGAGATGGAATACTCACGTATTATAAGCGATCGATATGCGTTACAAATTGTACACGCCCGGACTTGGCCTATCCACGTAAATATGTTGAGTAGGTTCATGAGCAATCCAAGCCACGAGCATTGAAAGCGTTAACAAGGTGTTAAAATACTTGAAGTATACTTTGGAGTATGGGCTATAATACTCGAGATATCCTTTTGTACTTGAAGGGTATAAGCGATCTTAGTTAGATTTCGGATTCGAAAGATTCTTATTCCACTAGTGGATACATATTCACCATTGGGGGTAGTGCGGTATCGTGGAAGTCCACGAAACAAACGTGTATAGCTCGATCCACCATGGAATCGAGTTTATAGCTTTGGATAAAGTGGTGAAGAAGAGTGGCTTGAAACTTTTTGGAAGATATTCCATGTTGGAGGAAGCTTGTGTGCCCGGTGACGATTCTTGTGATAGCCAAGCGGCTATAGGGGAGGCACGAGCAATATGTATAACGGTAAGTCTAGACATATTCGTCGGAGACATAATACCGTTAGACAATTGATCTCAAGTGGTGTGATGTCAATTGACTACGTAAAAGTCAAAAGACAATTTGGCGATTCTTTGATTTAATCAATCGAGATCAATTGTGTAAATTGCTAGTGAAATGGGCTTAAAGTCCACAAAGTAAAAATAACCATCATAGTGGTAACCCAACCATGATGATGGAGATCCCAAGAACTTGGTTCAATGGGAAAACTAAGATATGAAGGTTAAGTTGTAACACTTGGAAACAATGTTTCAACCCATCCCTGAGAGCAATGTCAAGTGTTGAACACCGCAAGTTGTGGTGAGGCTAAGTCATTTGACTTTTAATGATTCCTACACCTCGTTGAGGTTGAGTATGGCGGGATACTCGGATAGGAGATCACCTATATAAGTGAGAAGTGAGGGCGCTTCAAAGTAACACTTATGAATCCAAAGTGGTGTCCATGGCGAAGAAACGGACACAAAGCGTGAGAACAGGGGAGGGGTTGAGACCTTACTTTGTGTTAATCTTATTCTCGGTATACACCATGGAAGAATAGTTCAAGGCATTACGTCCACTAGGCCGCCGGTGTACCCGATAGTATTGACTATGGAAGGTCAAAGCCACAAGCTACCTATCGATGCGAAAGTATTGTCTCTTGAGGATGGTTGCGTGTCCGCATTCATGCATGCATTAATTTCCACTCATGTGGGGATTCTTGGAAATTTGGGTTTGAGAAAGTGGGCGTCGTCCGACTTTGACCAAATTTTCGGGGCTAAGAATTTAATTTTGGAGGAATTAAATTGTATATTATTGATCTACTTTTCAGGAGTAGATGTTCGTAGTATTTTTATTTCTCAAAACCGAATTTTCGGTGGTGAGAAATTAATGTGAAGTTGGCCACATAAATGGGCATTATGTGAAGGGAGTTGAAAGGATTTTTCTTCATCACACATAGCTTAGAAAGTTAAGTTTATCTAGTTTATAAACTAGAAGATGTTATTAGTTGGATATACTATAACATAAGTGGATGATCACAAGTGGGGCTGCGCGCGCGCGCCTCCCGCCCGCGCGGCCGCCGGGGCAGGCGTGGGCGGGAGGCTTGGAGTGCAGGCCGAGCGGCCCGGCCCTATTGGGCGAGTCCGAGTCGGTCCTCAACACTTTTGTCACTCGAAAATGGGCAGCCCAAATTCGTGGATTGTTGGGTGTTGGGCGTCGGATGAACCTGGGCGTTGCAGTGTCGATTCATAGTTGATGATGGAGTATGTAACTCCTCGGATAGTGGGGTTGTAACCCCTAGATTTTGGTCATCAATGTGTTTGTAACACTGGGAGTTACAAAGGAGGTTAATGCACATTACCTTACCATGATTAATTCCTGCGGTGGAGGTTTTTTGTACATATATATTTGGTTCCATTGCGATTGGAGACATGAGAAAATCGCATACACGTGCATATTTCAAAGGTGTCGTCGAAAGTGTCGTAACATCTCGTATCACATTTTCAACAACATTTCACTCTGCATTCGAGTCCGTGCCCGAGTTCTCGCTCCTTCGAGTTTGAAAGGTGCCTTTGTGTCGGGGGTCTCATACGAAGGGCGTTAAGTCGTTTATCTTTGGGAAATTACGTCAAACCGTGAGCACTAGGCGGGGCGTATTTGTCTTGCGAGATAGAGTTCTACTCGACTCGGCTTTTTATAGTTTCGATTGTAATAGTCGATTTCCATTTCTCGTAATTTTCCATTTTCTGTTTGTAAAGCCATTGTTGAAGGCTCCGTTGTAATCACTTTGTAAACAAAGATTGATCAACGATATTCATGCGCGAGACTTATCTCGTGGGTTTTTTCATTAATTGTACCGGTATGAGAGTAGATCGGTCGGTCGGGTTAGAATTAGATCCGTCTAACGGATTATATCGTTAGATCACCCGACAGAGACCTCCTCCAAACCTAAAGCACTATTCCCATGCTCTTAGATTCTGAATAAATCAAGTAGAATTAGAAGTATAAAGTGCCATTTGCATCTCGATTTGGGTACTTGAAAATCCACCCCAAATGGGGCGGACTCTGAGTTTAATCTGGACCATAAACTCCACCTAATGGAATAATAGAGATTTTCAGAAGACCCATTAAATCACATGACAGGTAATTCAATAAACCCCGTGAAATATAATATTTGATATCCATAGGCCATGGTAAACAATTGCTGCACTAATTTTTGTTTTAGGCTGCTTGTTACTCTTGTGTTATGACTTAAATGACAACATGAAATAAGAACGTAAAAATCGATGTAACTAATTACAAATTATAAGATAACTGACAACAGATTCTAACACAAATTTCTCAGATACACAGAATCATACACAGTGGGGAGTGTGTTTATGTGAATATCGATAAAGATAAAAGATGATACCCGCAATTAATGAGCTACAGGCACAGAAACATGTTTTTAGCATCTCACGCTTAACAGTAGGGTGTCTTTTCTGTGCATATAGTACGTACCACATATGTAGTAGGAGATAGATGCCTAATGACCAGGCAATATAGTAGAGAAGTACCTTCTGGTAGAAAACAAATAGATATAAACTCCACTCCTAATACGATGTGTGTAGGCTCATGGTAGGTAGGGTTGGCAATTTTAATACGATAAGAACCTAACACGTTATAAATGAGTTATAGGATTAAGGCTTGGTAAGTTCGGGTTAGAATTGGCGGACCGATAACATGGGTAATAAATAGGTCATGTTCGGGTCAACATAAATTGACCCGATTAACCCATTTGTGTTGTTATATAGTGTTGCTTTTTGTGATATTTTTGAGTAATTGAATATGTAATTAGTATGATGAGTGAATTTTAGAGAATTATTCGGAAAAAAAGAGAGAATTATTCAACATATATAAATATAATTTTAAGTTGAAAATTAACCAATGCAACTCATTTAACCCATAAAAATAGATGGTTTATTCAGATTTTTTAAATATACAGTCATTTTCGATTAGGTCCGAGCAATACGTGAATAAACAAATCAAGTTCGGGTTGATGAATTGACCGAATAACTAAACAACTTGTGTTCGGATTAACATATTTGTTGTGAATATTGTGTCTCAACTCCACCCGTGAACCCAAATTGTCACCCCTATTGGCATGAAAGCACACATGATCTTATGTTTCCTAGGATGTTTCATTTGATATTTCAAAACATTATGTAAATGCCACATACATTAATAAATAATAATTTAATGTCGTACACACGTCGTTTACCTAATGTTTTGAAATACTAAATGAAACACCGTAGAAAATAGGGGACCGGACTCGGAGGAAAGCATGCCTTGTTGCTTCTTGTTTTCCACGTAATACAGACTGGGCAGTGAAGAACACAAAAAAGTGAACAGGTTTCAGCTACGACATTGAATCGAGGTACTATATACGAATTCCCATACTTTGATGTTTGTTGGGGGAAAAAAGTCAATTCTTAGTAAAGGTTGTAAAAAGTTTGGGCCATGGACATAGTTTTGTGTACGCTACCAAATTAAAGTGCGTCAGCTAAATCACTTTTAGAGCTCATTTGAGCCACCGCCTTTTTCATTTCCCATACCAAATCGGAAAAAGTCCTGGAAAGCCCATGCCCATTTGCCTCCCATAAACATTGAAATATCAAATATGTGGGATCTACTTATAATCAATGGTTCCAATATGACCAAATGATTGTAGGTAACCCGACCCATAATCCAGCTTGATGTGAAAATAATCAAGCTTTTAGCCTATATGACTTAAAATTTTAGTCAAAACACAATAAAATATGTGTATAAATATCAAGCTACTCGATCTCGATTCATATTCATCTCAACTAAAGCTCGTTCAAGCTCGATTCGACTAATAATCAAATAAAACAAAACACAAATTTTGGAGCCCAATTAAAAATTCAAACAAGCTTGAACAACTATGTTCGTAATTATACAATTCTTTTACACCCCTAGCCGATACCCCAAGAAACTTCATAGCAACGGAAGGCCGAAAGGAACTTTCCATTATAATTCAAATTGTTAGGTTGGGTCATAGGATGATAGGAAGCTGGTAACATGGCACTTAAATGACACCCTAAGGCAAAGTTTTATCTACATGAGTAACATGATAAAAACAACTACGTCAGGAAATCATCTTCCGTTTTTTTTCTGCAGTGAAGTAACCACAATGCATATTCTCTCTCTATAAAATGTAAAGACAAGAGTCAGGGATACGAAAGTGAGAAGCCGGTGAGTTAGAAACCATAACCTAGAACCGAATTGTATTTTGAATAACCTGCATGGAAAATTCATCGGAAAAGCCTATTTTCTCCTCAATTTTAACACAAATTAAATCTCTCTTCACTTAGAAAGCCAATAAATGATAAGAAATAGCGTACAAGCAGCAATGACAGCAGATAGGATGAGAGTGTCTCTTGAGCGTTTTCTTCTAATTGAACCTGTGTGAAGATGAGGGAACAAGATATTCAATTATGGATTTTTCATATTAAAAAATCTAACAGCAAATAGTTGTTCGTAAAATTACCAATTAGACCACGAATGACGGAAATTTGTCACCAAGTAACTTGACTTTTCCTGAAACATCTCCAAACAGGGCTCTTTGAGACCCCAGGGACGGCTCTAGTTGCTTGAGCTTGACTAATCACATCATCAATCTATAGAAGACCAAAAGTGCTGATGATTAAAGATGCATAACAACATAAAAAGCTGTAAACCCACAACAAAGACGACAAGAACAACATTGGCTAAATTAAAGCGAAGAAGTTGCAACTATCATGATGGGCAGGATGGTCATATGCTCACAATGGTGAACAAGCAAACAAACACAAATAAACGCAGTTAACTATACACACATTTTCACTCTATCAGCTTAAAGTGATTCATGTACTTCAACGAACATATCGGGACCAAGAAGTCATGTTATGTTTGGTGTTAATTTGGGGCAATCTTTTCGCTCACCCAGAATATATTTTTCCACAAAGAAACCAACATTTAACACCCAAATCGGGTCTTTTTCTTCCCCAGAACATTGTTAGCGAAACCCAAATCATTAGTACACGTATATATAAATATTCCAAATTATATTAATTAATGTATATCTTTATACATATAACAATAACAATAATTACATACAAAAAATTACATATATTTACATTTTTCAGTTATTACATTGGTACAAATATATTTCAATCTTCATCTTTTATAATAATAATAATAATAATAATAATAATAATAAATAAATAAATAACAATAGAAAACCACTGGATGTGACACCAATAATTAGACAAAAACTGACATGAAAAGACTATCCCATCAAATAAAACCAGACATCATTTCCATCTTCCATACATTCCTGATTCATTTTCCCAAAACAAATTCCCCAAAACACCCTAAATTTCAGTCTCATCTTATCCTGATCATTCTATAGACTTGGTGAATTAGAAGCCCAAAAATTTCATTTCAATTTCATTCACAGAAGTTGAGAAACAGCACGAGGTACTAACAGAGCATAGCCCAAGAAACCCCACATCTGGAACTTAGTAAGATATCCTTATAATACAGCGTAACATTATAAATGGTTGTCAACTAGTTTCCAAATGGCAAATTATTCGAACTTTAAAGCATCTTCAACCCTCATGGCCATAGATGATTCCACTCTCACTACATCAGCTGACCATATCATAGAAGAAACCTTTTTCTGCAAAATTAACTGAGTAAGACAATAATCAGCAACTTATAGATCTTACATGAGATATGCTTCCATGTATCGTAGCTCTCTCCCGTAGTAATTGCATTCTTGGAGACACACTCCCAGAGGCCTGCATAAATTCAACTTTTAGCTATAAGAGGCAGCAGGAACAAATTTGTTATACTCGTAGTTTTATTAAACACTCTCACCTTGAACTCACTGATATCCTCCCGCACAGAAGTAAGAAGTTCTGCATGTTCCCTCATTGAGTTAATATTTCCCTTGATACGCCTAAATTCCTACAGAAATATCTGAAGTCAATTCAACCAAGATACTAGATCAATATTGTGGCCAAAAAAAAAAAATAAACAGAAAAGATTAACACAGGAGCCCCATTAAACATTGGCACAAAGACATGGAAAGATACACAAATAATACACAAAAATACTTGAACTTATTGGACCGTGATCAAGTTTCCAATGTATCACATCTAAAATTATCATAAAACTTAGGGTCACAAAAATGAATATAGGAACCACAAGAAGTTTGTTTTTATTGCATGTGCAAGCAAAAGAAAAACAATTAAATAAAATACGTGGTAAGATGGATTTAATCAAATTTTCAGAAGTCAAATATATAATGCTAGTAAATAAAACACTCTATCTTAGATGATTTGATGAATAAAATGACCAAATCACCATATAAGTGTTAGTACTAGTTCATTAGCTTAAATGTTAACCTATGAACTCCAGACAGCACTTGAAGACAAGAAAAATCTACGCGAGATTTACTGTATGCAGAACAAGATTGTGTGACCACCATTCAGATTATGTTCCTTCCGCAGCTTATGAGTCCTCTAAAAGGTTGAGCAAACTTTGAGATAAAAGCAGGACAAGTGTTGTCAGTTGAGATTCCGATCAGCCTCAGATATAAGAACAATACCTAAGGCGTAGCACGATATAAATGCTACTTTTGGAAAGTGTTTCATTAGTGTGTCACAATATCAATCTTTTCAGGTGTAAACACCATGAGATTCATTCAAACAGTGGATTTCACATATTTATTGATCTCCCATTATTAAAGTACTTGTATATTAGGAGCACAGGAATGAGCTCAACAGTACAATTATTTCTTAGAAACTGTTAATACGGCAAAGGTGATGAGACTTTATTTCATCAACCAACAAAAAAACTCGTGATATTATTCATGAACAAAGCCAACGCCATAAATAGGGAATTGACAAAACCACAGATCAATTATCAATCAATGCAAAACCCATTTGCTTTTAGAATTGAAAGTAAATCCATTTCTGGTTTACACAAGCTGCAAGTGACAACTCTTCATTACTAGATGCAGAATTAGAAAGTGTGTATATGTCTAACAAATTATATACTCCAAAGTGGAAGTAAACTAGCTCTTGTGTTGTCCTCAGAGTCAGCCAGTACTTAGTTCAGGCTTTCGATAATGCATAGATCATATATGTTCTCTTAAGTATGTCCCCAATTATGGTCAAATGCTTCCAAGAAGTTTGGACATGACTGCGTGTAAGGAAGAATTCGAAATTGGGAAAAAAAAAAAAGCTGTAGATAGCCTGGCTCATATAGGTCGTGGTCAACCAGAACTTAGATAGGAAGCAATGGAGCAGGGAAACTAGCAACCAGCTAAATTTGACCCCTTCACATGATAAATCATCCCCAAGTACTCCTTGGATGAGATAACCAGTTACACTATGTCTGGCTGAGAGTAACCTTACAAGATTAAAGCATTATGATGGAAATTATTACTTAATAATTGAAGTAGCAGAAAATTTATTAAAATTATAATCTGACAAAGTTCACGAAAGGGTAAGCACAAGTGCATGAGCCATATCACCCACCGTAAGAGCTAATCTGGAGTTCAACATTGTTTTGCATAGAAAAGCAACAGAACTAAATAAAGGAAAAACCATTTCCCTTATTTTTATTCTTCTTGTTACTGGATGAGTATATTGCGCAGAAGTGTCATCGACTAATGAAAAAGGAATACATCACACATGATAGTAAATAACCTGTGTAAACTCATGCAATATGTCCCTGTGTCTAGCAAGCTTTTGAGTAACTGAAGTAGTAGGTGCAGCAGATGCAGCACATCGACTCATTGAATCATTTATATCAAGTAGCTTCTCCAGCAATGACTGAATCTCCATTTCCATAGACTTCCATGACCTGCTGGACCCAAGAGTTGGTGAACCAGCATCCACGTGACCTGGAAACCCATAAACCATCAGAAACACGAGCTTTTGAGCCAAGTCGTACTTCCTATATAGAAACGGGCTTCTGGTGTCAAGGGTATGCTACAAAATATTTTAAAGTTTATTTAGCACGAAAATTTTTCAAAGGCAAATCATCACCCCACCACTTTGGTCACCATGTCCAACTGTTCAGAAAAGGAGATCGATCATTTTGATTAACAATCCCAACATCTGTCTAGATTCCAATACAAAAGTAAATGAGCACAACGCATGCATCCAGATGCAACATGTGCATTTACTGATAGTATACCATAAGCCCAGAAGCTGGTGGCTATGACATACTCTCCAAAACCAAGAATTATAAACACTGAGATGTTCTTTTAGAAGAATTAGTGTTATATTTTAATCATAATTCAGTTTAAGAAAGCTCAAAAGAGTATTAACTGTAACTTGTTTTTCTGAGGCAGCTGCAAAATACAGCTATAAATTGCATGATAGACAGATTTTAAGTTTTAACATGCTGAACGACCCAATTGCAAGCTCAGAGGTCTCTAGTGAAAATCTTCATAGCTCACTGCTTCATCATCATCGAGGCACAAGCGACTTAAGTAGAGATGGATCAATAAGGTTTTTATTGTGTCTATCAAAGTTCCATAACTAAATGCATCAAGTTTCAGATGCAGAAAATTTTCCTAAATTCTAGTCAGTGTAGAAGGGGGAAATGCAAAAGCCACCAAGCAAACATGAACTTACAGGCCATTATGCATCTATAACTATATGCTATTATATGGAATTAAACCTCATAGGTAAGTAGTGCATGGGATTGATACACATACTGGAAATTAAATATCTCTTGGCTAGTCAATTAGTCAGAGTTTAAGGTCATCGTATCCCCTCATCCCACATTATCAAATCCACAATATTCAGTCACAGCTTCAAGCCCTATAGCAACCAATAGATTAATTACATCAAAGTCGTTTAAGCAAAGTTTCAAGCAAATTAGTTGTAACCAATCATTTTAAGGATTTGAAATTCCAAATAAAACCAAAAAAGCAACACAAAAAGGCCCGGGAAAAACCTCGAATATCACATAAATTCATGTAATAATGCTTATAACCAAAACAACAAACAAATCATTTGCAGCCAAATATCGGACTGTAATTTAGGAAATCTAAAACCTCATAGCTGTCCTGAACTAAAATCCTTAGATTCATTAATTATTTCCCAAATGTATGTCGAAAACACAATCTGTATCGTCTCATTACCATTGGCAATCACGAAACTCAAACACTAGAAGATCCAACAGTCAACTAGAAAACAAAAACTCAAATAAATCCCAGCAGATTGATGGTGGGTGCAGAGAATGTTCGTACCTCCTTGGGTAAAGCGAGCGCCGAGCTTAGCATAAGAAGATAGCTTGACATCGAGATCACCTTCGATTTTCCGCGCTTCTTTCCGGAGCTCCTCCCAACCCGATTCCTGCAACACATCCATACTCGGATTCCCCGGGCGTTAGGATCTACACGGATTCGACCCGTTTAACTTCCACGTTCCACCACCTTTGTTTGTGCACGGGTTGTGATCCGAATCCGGTAGTTGTTACGGTTGGAAGGCGGGTTGTGGAATACGAGTGTGCGCCAGTTTCTCTGTCTGCTACAGCAGTTGAAGCACAAATTCGAGAGGGTGTTGGGTTTTGGGCTTCAATTACAATTTTAGCTTTTTTTTTTTCGAAACTGAATTACCTTTGTACCACTCGTCAAACTTTTTCTCGTCATTTGTTTTCTTAATCCCACCCACAAAAAGAATTTTTTTATTAAAACACAGATGAATCGGGGGCTCGATTTCAATATGTATTTCTGGCTTTCAGCCCATTGTTAACGTTACAAGAATTGTTCCATAAGGTAGGAATGTTTGTAATCAAGCCCAAATCTGATTTTGGGTTAAAGCTTCTGACCCATTTGGTAATCCAGCAAAAATGGTCAACTTCGTAGCCCGTAAAACCTAAAGTTAATTTTGGGAGTCCAGCATAGCTATGCATATTTATTTATATCCAATGACTATAGAAAAGTTTCAAATTCTCGTTTTATTTAAAAAAATAAGAAGAAGAAGAATACATCAAAAAGCAACAACTTGCTGTCTTGAGGTTTATTTCAATTAGACCATTCAACTATTCAAGTGGTACA
This sequence comes from Rehmannia glutinosa, assembly GCA_016081115.2. NCBI lineage: Eukaryota > Viridiplantae > Streptophyta > Magnoliopsida > Lamiales > Orobanchaceae > Rehmannia > Rehmannia glutinosa. The sequence continues at coordinate 21,424 of JABTTQ020002865.1, forward strand.
AGAAATGTAAATTTATCCCTTTTCATTAAAAATCATAGCACAGGTCAATTTTCTACAATTTGGATTGCAACCCCAAAAGCTATGACCAAAAGTTGGGAATAATTTATCTGTTGTAAAAATCTCCGCCACTTCGATTAATCGCCTGCGCGCTAGACCCTCCTCCGCCTACGATTTTTTCCGATTAGACTCGTCTAACCCCGCCAGTCCCGCTAAGCCCGATTGATCCCCACCAGCGCTTTGGGCGTCTCACCGCCAGCTAGCCGCTTTTTACAACATTTTTATTAATCAAAACATATATTATTGAATCGTAACACTAACCTGATTCATTTGTGATTTTTATAAGAAAAAACTTCCATTTTTTTCTTATAAAATGGTTTCTATAATACTAGAACCACATATATTTCATTTTCTTTACAAACCAAATTTCAATAATGAACATTGAATTAAACGCGTAGAATCACAAAATAAAACATTCACGTCCGGACGAAGAAGAAAAAACTTACTTTATCACAACGAATTACATTATGGTACAAATTGCGACTATTAAAAACTCCCATGAACTTAGCAAGGCCTACAATTTTAACAAAACATGATAAAAGCAATACTTTTTGAACATTAAAATAAAATAAATAAATCTCACCTGGAAATAATATTGATATATCATTGTCGAACCTCCAAAATTCACTTGTACTAATGTAAGAAGATTGTAGTGAAAACAAAAAAAAAAACAAAGACCAATATATTCGTATTGATCGGCCTTTTTCTTTCTACTTTCAATAAACAATAAATTTATTTATCTTAATGATGTTGACATTCGAGATAGACTGAGTGGAGATAGATATAAAGGTTGAATTCGGGCCCATATCCGCTCGAAAACATCCGGCCCACGAACTTTGAATAAGTAGAATATTACGTATCCGTTTTGTCGAGTTGGCCCAAGTCGGGTCCACCACTCTTTTGAAAAGTAAGATTAGTTTGCATTCAGACAACGAAGTACAACGCATGTACGGATATTGTGCAATTTGTACTTTGGACACTTTCAAGGGATTTGGTCCTTTTGCTAGTTTTAAAATAACTATCATTAAAAATTGCACGTATGCCTTATGTTGAACAAAACCATGTTTATCATTAGAGAACTGGGACAAAACATTTCTCTGAGTTTACCTATAAACTTACCCCGTTTTATATTGTACAAATAGTGGACTTGTGCATAACATTTAACGAATCTCAATAATTGAATTGGAGTTTTGAATGCGTTAGAATGGATGTTTCAATTTTGTAACAATGCTCTGAGTCTATCTTTTTCCATGTAGTGCATTGAAAATTTTCATTTTTAGGGGTGTGTGTTGCTATTATTGATATTGGTTCAATTAGGACAAATTTGCGATTGACAAAGAAGTATTGGCTTTGTTTGTTTATATTTCCAACAACCTATTTTCAATTTTAATTATTCATAAAATTGAAATCATGTTTGTGTATAAATTTTCCAATGAAAATCATCATTTTCACATTCCATTTTTCATATAAAACTACATCTCAAACCTATAATTTCAATTTCCAATCATATATCTTATCCTACATCACTCATCAATCATTATTCTCATCTTTTCATCCAATTATACATATGGGACATGCGTCAAAAAAATTATACATATAGGACCCACCATTACCAACTCTATTCACTTAAAATATTATTATTTTTTAATTATTTCTACCTAATGGGACCTACCACCCTACCATCTTACAAATATAATATTATATATCCAATTAAAATATTCAACCACCATCAACTTTTCAAATTATTATATACATAAAATAATACTTCAAAACTACTAAATCAAACACAATCTCATTTCCAAACCTACATACATAAAACTCATTTTCATTCACACATCCAAACATATTTCCAATTTTCACACGAAAACCAATAAATTCTCAAAATTCATTTTCCAACACTAGAAACTAGAAATGATCCATAGGAAAATTACCATACAAGGCCATTATATTTCTAAATAATGTATTACAAATAAATGGTGTCATTTGTTATACTAATATATTTTTCTGGAGGATAACTATTACACAACTATTATGAGTCAAATGATAGATTTTCTTACAACTAGTACGAATCAAATGATAGATTTAAAGAAATGACAGTAAATAGGATCGATCTTATTTTGAAAACAGTATACAAGTTTCTAACATTTTATTTTAGGATCCTATGAAATTCTTTTTCAAAAAATTATCAACACTTTAGAAAATTTATAAACTATTCAAAAATCTTATCAGACGTTTTATGAGGAGCTTATAAGTCAAATGCCTCAAGTCCATAATTTATTGAGAAAACAATTAAGAAGTTACTAGTTTAAGTGATAGTACCTAAAGATTTGTTTCTTGTTTTCTAATTTGTTTTTCGTTTATGGAAATAATTTGGAAGTGTAGATTATTTCGCAGATTTATTCAAAATGGAAATTTCCAATATTTCTCCATCATGATTTGTGATCTAGTCAAGATTCAATAAAAGTCTCTGAAATAATGATCCCGGTCTTATTCTAAGTTGACATTTTTCACACCCCTCTTATATAATCCTCCACTTATTCAAATATTTACGGACTCTTCTCAAATATTATAATAACTCTTCCATTTTCATTTTCTCATCCCACCAATGCCGCCGCCGCCGCCACCATCTCCGTCTCAGCCCACCTTTTGAAGCTCAGCAAAAGAAGTGATATTTCTGATGACTAATATTCTTTTCGGAAAAATCAGAGAAACAAACAAATCATTTCAAAATTAGCTTCATTCTCTGAGTTTGATCACATTTTTTTGAAGAATAAAAAAATCATGGGGAGAAGACGAGGTTTCTTGCTAAAACACCGAGTCACCACACTTTTCAGGCGGTTTTTCCGGCGAGGTTTTCTCCGGCAACATATCGCCGGCTAAACACCCAGGTCAAACCCTTACATCAGTTTATCAGATGGACCCGCCGACTCCGGACAAGGGCAAAGGCAATAGTAGCGAAGAATATCGGTTCGGGTCGAAACTACATTCGGGTCGGGCAAGAAGTGACTCTTGAGAAACCCTTTCGTGCTCGAAGGGGCATATGGCGGTTTACGTGGGTCAAAAAGATGGCGATTTTCAGAGGATTTTGGTGCCCGTGGTTTATTTTAACCACCCTTTGTTTGGGGATTTGCTAAAAGAGTCCGAAAACGAATACGGGTTTGATCAACCGGGTGGGATTACTATACCCTGTCGGATCTCGGAGTTTGAGCGTGTCCAGACCCGGATCGAGGCGGTTCAGGGTACCCGGAAGTTGATGAAATGGAAGAATCCGAATCGGAGTTTGATGGGTTGTGGATTATCTTCTACATGAGACTTATGATGATGACGATACAATCATATTTAGTTTTCTGTTTTTGGAGGCTTCCTTTTCTCTTTTTTTTTTTTTTTTTTTCTTTTTTTCTTTTTTGGTCTTTGCTCACATTGTAGACTTCTAGTGTAATATAAATAAAGTATAGAAATTTTGGAACTAGGATTTCTTAATCTAAATGTTTTATTCTGTTTTAATTCTATAGTGCATTTTGTACTTAATATAAAAGATCTTATTTAATATAGATATACAATTCCAAAGATATTGAATACAGTTGTACAGAACAATACAACACTAACTAGTACATAAAATCCAAAGACATCTATTGTAAAGAATTATATCTGCGCTGATTTATAAATATGTGAAATCTGTCTGTATTTCCTTTTATTACTGGATAATAAAGTTTACAATCTCGTTCAAGTACATTCTATTTTATTAATTGTTAAAAGAGTGAGTCTATTTGTAATGTGACAACCATTTTTTTTATTAAATAATAAAAAGGATAAAAAAATGGAGGATATTGGGGGATAATGGAAAATAAAGGTAGAGAAAGTGGGGATAATGGATTGGAAAGTTGAGAAAAAAAGAAAGAAAAGAAAATAAAAGTGGGAGATTTAGTGGGGATAATGGGAGGATAATGGAAAAATAAAATAATAAAAAGGAAGAAATAAAAGATGATAAGGATGATTAATTGGGGGAAGAATCGGAGGAGTGAAGGAGGAACAAAAAGAAGAGAAAAGAAGAAGAAGAAGAAGAGGAATCAAGGAAATACAAGAAGTATAATCCAATTTGCAAAGTACAAATTATCCCAAGAGTTTGAAGGTTTTCGTAATTATTTCTTTAGTTTCATATTGAATTTGGTTAAGTTTTTACTAATCCTATTATATAATAATTTACGTATAGATTCTAGGGTAGAAGCGGGGTGAATTTTATCTTAGTTGATCCGAGTCATCCGAGAAACCAGGCAAGTAATCTCACTAGTTGTCACATAGAATTAGGGCTTAAATTACCGTTATAGATTTTTACCTTACGCGCTTAATTGATATTGCGTCTTCTACGAAAACCCCGTAAATATTTGTAATTTGAATGACACTTATTATATGCAAATAAAGTTCCATAAATTTTTGTCTCGTGACGGTGGAATACGGCTTCCGAAAGAATTCTTAGCTTAGACAATCAACTAAGTCTTTAGTGGGTTAACTTTAAATGTTTCAACTAATTTCATTAGGGTCCACCTTATAATATGAGGTTTGATTATAAAGTGTATTAAATATTATAAATGGATTATATGTCTTTGTCAGGATGTATTATTAGTCCATTTTTCTATGTATCTCAACTCACTCATGTTCTAACACTTTAGTAAATTAACTTTTGTAATATGATTTAGTGATTTTTTTCACTTTAGCATGCAATATACGTACACATAGTATTGACATGTAGAAAAATTAAATATGTTATAATACCTTTCCAAATTGGCAGACGTATAGTACATCTTCATAAGCTATTTTTATGAAAAACTCATGTACACAATAAGTGTGTGTTTTGAACTAAAAAATTTAGCCTGGATCTGTTCAATTAACTGTTATTATTAAACTATTATATTTAAATGTGAAAAAAAAAATGGTTTAACTTAGAATCATAGTAATTAGAATTTCTCTAGTCATTTTACTAATTCATATTACATTTATCCGATTCAATTTCATAGATTTATATGTTTTATGTCTTGCCGGTATGCTTTAATTTATTTTCGCTCTATGATTAATTGCATAACATAGGTTCATACATCATGTTAATTTATATTCATAGCATTTCACGAGCATAAGAATAATAAAAAAAAATTAAATTAATTTTTAAGGTTTAATGTTAATAATTATTTTTTAAAAGAAATGGGTGCGCATTGTTCTATGATGCTGGAGTGAGTGGGAAATGGGCGCGGGGGACCAGCGTTCCGACCATGTGTCACTTGCGACTAAGTTAATGTTTATGAAAATGGGCCTTCGGGCAAAATGAAAGAAATGGGCCTTCGGGCAAAATATTTATCGGGTTCCAAATAACAAGGCCCACTGCGACCCTGATTAGAACAATGTGCCACCAAGTGAGCTCGCGTCTTAAAGAAAGTTTTAAGTAAAGAAAATAAAAAGTTTTGAAGTAAATGTTATATTATTACATTAGGCATGCATTCATGCATAAGATTACTTGTTGAGCTTCTTTAAATCTCATATCACGAATGTTTAATATTTTAGATGAGAACCCACGATGAGGAAGGAGATGGCGCGGTGATGACTCGCGAACCCACGACTTTTATGATTTTCATGTCTTTCAAGTTTTCTAAAAAAAAAAAATATAAAAGTTTGAATTTTAATTTCTATTGGGATGTTGAATGTCATTTTTATTTCATTATGGATGTTTCGGATTTATAATTGTTCAATTATTAGTTTTTATTTCATTGCAAACTTTGAAACTAAGTAAAGTTTTTATTATTCCGTATTTTAAGAAATCTTTGAAGTATTTCTATTATAATTACTTATTTTCGTATTAAAATTTAATTAGCTAGAAGGTGCTACATTTTGTGGTATCGAGTTTTTTTTTTTAAAATCGGTTCGTAGACTTCAAAAGTTTTTCTTTAGAAAATATTTTAAGTTAAAAAGTCATGGGTTCTAAGTCGCGCTTCGAGCATCTTCCTCATGATTCGGTAAGGATTACATTTCTGATCATTATTAATTGATATATTTTGTTTCTATGAAATGTATTCGAGTATGAAATTGATTGTTGTTTGAATTGAATAGAAGATATATGTACTTAATATTTTATCGGAAAAAAAAAAATTATTTTATATGCAAATAAAATTATTCCCATTATTTTACTTCAAATTTCAACGTGATTGTTATAGTGATACTATTTCGCATTAAGTTTTACCGTATCAGAAGAATGCTAATGATTACTTACATTAAGTTAGAAAATAATATTAGAATGAAACATATGATTGCGAGAATTTAATGAACTTAATAAACTTATTTCAGTTAATATAAAATGAATCGCAACACTCGCTCGACTCACCAAGACGGCAGTGGTTCCAACACCAACAATACTCAAGGGACTCCCCTGACTGTCGAGGCTCTCTTACAAGCTTTGACTACTTTTGGTGATACTAATCATACTAGACGTGCTGACGTCCCTGAAAGAAACCGGTTACCAGACTTTCTTAGGTTATCTCCGCCATCTTTTGCGGGTACCATTGATCCTATCGAAGCTGAGGGATGGCTTACTGAGATGCGAAAAATCTTTTCCGTAATTGATTGTACTAACGAGGAACGTGTTAACTATGCAACATTTTGTCTTTGCGAGGCGTGCGTATGATTGGTGGAGGATGGTGCAACGTCGGATCGAGGGCGACGCTACCCCCTTTACTTGGAAAAGGTTCACGAAGTCTTTTATGATAAGTACTTTCGAGGAGTGTTCGCCAATGAAGGAAAGAGAATTTATGATTGGAACAGAGAAACCGTGACGGTGGCGAATATGAAGCGAGAATTCGCTAAATTGTCCAAATTTGCTCCCGACTTGGTTCTCTTGAGGAGCGAAGAGCCGACGATTTGAAGAAGGACTCGATCCCAAATCAAGCTTGTTGTTACTCCTTTTGAGCTTACTACTTATCGCGAAGTTATCAACAAAGCTATGTTGGTGGAAAGGGCTCAATCGTGAATCGGAAGAGATGCGGATCCAACAAGGAGGACAAAAGTTCAAAAGAGAGAACCCAAATATTTGGAATAATAATGGTCGAAAAGAAAACAAGTACAAGTTCCACAGAGTGCCTCACATAATAAACAATCGACAATTTGTTTGCACTAAATGCGGCAAGGCACATCGGGAGATTGTTTGTTTGTACTGAGAGTTTGTTTTAATTGTAAGAAGCCTGGACACATAGCTTTAAACTACCCGAGAGAGGAAGAAGCCCACTCAGGCTAGAGTGTTCACAATGACACAAGCGAAGCGAGGAAAGCAAATGAGGGCGTGGTAATGGTAACAAATTAATTATTGCATTTTTCTTTCGAATTTCATATCATTATCTTCATGCATGTTTTGAGTATGTAATTATTTTGTAGGATATATGAATGTTTGTGGTAAACCTGCTTATGTGTTAATTGATTCTGGTGCTTCGCACTCATTCGTGAACTCCAAATTTGCAATGAACTTGTCCAATTATGCTACTTCGTTAGACACTCTTTTCAGCATATCAACTCCATCGGGGGATATCATGAACTCAGCCTTAGTTTACACTAATTGTCCAATTTCTATTGATGGGAGAGAGTTATCTGCTAATCTTATTGGGTTGAATATTCATGACTTCGATGTCATTCTAGGGATGGATTGGTTGTCCAAACATCACGCAACAATCGATTGTCGAGCTCGAAGGGTAGTCTTTTATTCTATTCAGGACTCCCAATTATTCTTTCAGGGAGTCTCATCAAAACCTGTTAACTCTATAATCTCAGCTATGAAGGCTCGTAAACTCTTGAATAAAGGTTGTGAAGCCTATCTAGCCTCAATAACTAAAGTTTGAAAGAATGTCCTTCTATTGATCAAATTGCTATTGTATGCAGTGAGTATCCCGATGTATTTCTGAAGATATACATGGTGTTCCGCCGAGAGAGAGAGGTGGAATTTGTCATTGAATTAGTGCCAGAACGACACCTATATCCAAAGCACCATATCGAATGGCTCTGCCGAATCGAAAGAACTCGAGGAACAACTACAAGATTTGCTCGATAAAGGATTCATTAGACCGAGTTTCTCACCTTGGGGTGCACCAGTTTTATTTGTCAAAAAGAATGATGGAACTATGAGATTGTGTATTGATTCACGAAGTGAACTAAATAAGGTGACCATCAAGAACAAATACCCTCTTCCAAGAATTGAGGAATTATTTGACCAACTTGAGTCTTTGGATATTTTCTAGAATCGATTTGAGATCAGGCTACCATCAATTGCGCATTCGAGAAGAAGACATCCCAAAAACTGCATTTCGTTCTCGCTATGGTCACTATGAATTTTTTGTCATGCCTTTTGGTTTGACTAATGCCCCAGCCGCATTCATGGACTTAATGAATCGAGTCTTTTCTGATTATCTTGATCAATTCGTCATAGTCTTTATTGACGATATCCTTATATATTCTCGGTCAAAGGATGAACACGAACAACACTTAAGACTAGTATTGCGAGAGACTCGAGAGAAAAAGCTATTTGCAAAATTCGGTAAATGCGAGTTCGGTTAGACAGGTGTTCCTTTCTTAGGACATATTGTTTCTCGAGAGGGGATTTAGCGTAGATCCTAGCAAGGTTGAGGTGGTGAAAAATTGGCCTACACCAAAGAATGCGGGAGAGATCCTTGATTTCCTTGGGTTAGTCAAGCTCTCTGAGAAGATTCGTCGAGGTTTCTTTAAGATCTCTGCTCCACTAACTCAACTAACGAGGAAGAACATTAAGTTTCAATGGGATGACAAGTGTGAAAAGAGCTTCACGGAGTTGAAAGAAAGATTGACAACGGCTCCAGTTCTTACACTGCCAAATGGGATTGATGGTTTCATTATCTACAGTGATGCATCGTTGAAGGGTTTAGGTTGTGTTCTTATGCAACATGGGAAAGTAATTGCATACGCTTCTAGACAATTGAAGGATTATGAGAAAAATTATCCAACTCACGATCGGAATTAGAAATTTGTGGTTTTTGCATTAAAAATATGGCGACACTACTTATACGGGGCTAGGTGTGAAATTTATACTGATCATAAAAGTTTAAAATATTTCTTCACTCAGAAAGAACTTAACATGAGACAACGCAGATGGCTCGAACTAGTGAAGGACTATGATTGCGTTATCAATTACCATCCGGGTAAGGCCAATGTGGTAGCAGATGCTTTGAGTCGTAAAGGTCAAGGATCTATTTCTACTTTGCATGTGGTTGAAGCCACCTTTGTTAAAGGACATACAAAACCTTGAGTTGGAAATTATTCCTCGAGAAAAGATAAGTTATTTGGCTACCTTGACTTTACAACCGTCAATTCTGGAAAGGATAAAAACTGCACAACTAGATAACCCAAAGTTAAACAAGATTCGTTCAGAAGTCATTGAAGGAAAGCGACATGATTATGTGATCTCAATAGATGGAACATTACGTTTGGGTAATAGACTCGTAGTCCCCAACAATGAGGACTTGAAGCTAGAGATTATGAAGGAAGCTCACAACTCTCCTTACTCCATTCATCCGGGAAGTACGAAGATGAAGCATGACCTCAGCAAACATTTTTCATGGGTTGGAATGAAAAAGGACGTGGCATCATATGTCCAGAGATGTCTTACCTGTCAACAAGTCAAGGCTGAACATCAAAGACCTTCCGGTCTTTTGCAACCACTTATGATTCCTGAGTGGAAGTGGGAGCGTGTTGGTATGGATTTTGTTATGGGATTACCAAGAACAAAAATGGGATTCGACTCTATCTGGGTTATAGTTGACCGTCTCACCAAGTCCGCACATTTTCTACCAGTGAAAAGGACGTACAACATGGAGAAATATGCAGAAATATATATAACTGAGATAGTTCGGTTGCATGGAGTACCATTGTCTGTGTGTCGATAGGGACCCTAAGTTCACCTCCGCTTTCTGGAGAAGCCTACACCGAGCTATGGGTACTCGGTTGAGTTTTAGCACGGCTTTTCATCCGCAGACCGATGGACAATCAGAGAGAACAATTTAGACACTCGAAGATATGCTCCGAGCATGTGTGATAGATTTTAGTGGTACTTGGGATAAATTTTTACCACTAGTGGAATTTTCGTATAACAATAGATATCAGGTTTCTATTGGGATGGCTCTTATGAGGCTTTGTACGGAAGAAAGTGTCGATTACAAAGTGCATTGGGATGAAGTCGGTGAGAGAAAACTAATAGGACTGAGTTGGTCCAATGACGCAGAAGTAGTTGAGAAAATCCGACAAAGGTGTTATGAGGTTTGGAAAGAAAGGGAAGTTAAGTCCTCGCTATATTGGACCATTTGAAATTTTAGAGAGGATAGGTAGTTTGGCATATCGAATTGCCTTACCACCAAGACTATCCAGGAGTTCACAATGTCTTTCATGTCTCGATGCTTAAGAAGTACATTCCGAGGATCAATCACATATTTTAAGCTATGAGTCACTCAATATTCGGGATAACTTGACATATGAAGAAATACCATTTAGAATTGTGGATAAGATTGAGAATGAGCTTAGAAGAAAGAAAGTTGTATTAGTCAAGGTCCGATGGAGGAATCACACTATAGAAGAATCTACGTGGGAACACGAAGATGAGATGCGTGTTCTATATCCCCAACTATTTGGTAAGTAATGAGCTCTCAATAGACGATTTATTTTCGTGCATTAGAATATTATTTATATATTATTGCAAGTTTCGAGAGACGAAACTTTCTATAAGGAGGAGAATGTAACAACCATTTTTTTACTAAATAATAAAAAGGATAAAAAAAAAGATGGAGGATATTGGGGATAATGGAAAATAAAGGTAGAGAAAGTAGGGATAATGGATTGGAAAGTTGAGAAAAAAGAAAGAAAAGAAAATAAAAGTGGGAGATTTAGTGGGGATAATGGGAGGATAATGGAAAAATAAAATAATAAAAAGGAAGAAATAAAAGATGATAAGGATGATTAATTGGGAGGAAGAATCGGAGGAGTGAAGGAGGAGGAAGAAAAGAAGAAGAAAAGAAGAAGAAGAAGAAGAGGAATCAAGGAAATACAAGAAGTATAATCCAATTTGCGGTACAAATTATCCCAAGAGTTTGAAGGTTTCGTAATTATTTCTTTAGTTTCATATTGAATTTGGTTAAGTTTTACTAATCCTATTATATAATAATTTACGTATAGATTCTCCAGGGTAGAAGCGGGGTGAATTTTATCTTAGTTGATCCGAGCCATCCAAGAAACCAGGCAAGTAATTTCACTAGTTGTCACATAGAATTAGGGCTTCTTGTTATAGATTTTTACCTTATGCGCTTAATTGATATTGCGTCTTCTACTAAAAACCCTGTAAATATTTGTAACTTGAATGACACTTATTATATACAAATAAAGTTCCATAAATTTTTGTCTCGTGACGGTGGAATACGGCTTCCGAAAGAATTCTTAGCTTAGACAATCAACTAAGTCTTTAGTGGGTTAACTTTAAATGTTTCAACTAATTTCATTAGGGTTCCACCTTATAATATGAGGTTTGATTATAAAGTGTATTAAATATTATAAATGGATTATATGTCTTTGTCAGGATGTATTATTAGTCCATTTTTCTATGTATCTCAACTCATGTTCTAACACTTTAGTAAATTAATTTTTGTAATATCATTTAATGATTTTTTTCACTTTAGCATGCAATATACGTACACATAGTATTGACATGTAGAAAACTTAAATATGTTATAATACCTTTCCAAATTGGCAGACGTATAGTACATCTTCATAAGCTATTTTTATGAAAAACTCATGTACACAATAAGTGTGTTTTGAACTAAAAAAATTTAGCCTGGATCTATTCAATTAACTGTTATTATTAAACCATTATATTTAAATGTGAAAAAAAAATGGTTTAACTTAGAATCATAGTAATTAGAATTTCTCTAGTCATTTTACTAATTCATATTACATTTATCCGATTCAATTTCATAGATTTATATGTTTTATGTCTTGCCGGTATGCTTTAATTTATTTTTGCTCTATGATTAATTGCATAACATAGGTTCATACATCATGTTAATTTATATTCATAGCATTTCACGAGCATAAGAATAATAAAAAAAAATTAAATTAATTTTTAAGGTTTAATGTTAATAATTATTTTTTTAAAAGAAATGGGTGCACATTGTTCTATAATCTTTGGAGTGAGTGGGAAATGGCGCGGGGACCGTGCGTTCGGCCATGTGTCGCTTGCGACTAAGTTAATGTTTATGAAAATGGGCCTTCGGGCAAAATGAAAAGAAATGGGCCTTCGGGCAAAATATTTATCGGGTTCCAAATAACAAGGCCCACTGCGACCCTGATTAGAACAATGTGCCACCAAGTGAGCTCGCGTCTTAAAGAAAGTTTTAAGTAAAGAAAATAAAAAATTTTGAAGTAAATATTATATTATTACATTAGGCATGCATTCATGCATAAGATTACTAGTTGAGCTTCTTTAAAGCTCATCCCACGAATGTTTAATATTTTGGATGAGAACCCCGATGAGGAAGGAGATGGCGCTTGCCTTGTGATGACTTGCGAACCCACGACTTTATGATTTTCATGTCTTTCAAGTTTTCTAAAAAAATATATATAAAAGTTTGAATTTTAATTTCTATTGGGATGTTGAATGTCATTTTTATTTCATTATGGATGTTTCTGGATTTATAATTGTTCAATTATTAGTTTTTATTTCGCTGCAAACTTTGAAACTAAGTAAAGTTTTTATTATTCCATATTTTAAGAAATCTTTAAAGTATTTCTATTATAATTACTTATTTTCGTATTAAAATTTAATTAGCTAGAAGGTGCTACATGTAATGTGTAAATACATTTGCTCTGATTTATGACATAAGAGCTTGGCCATGTTTCTACAAAAATACCACACAAAAGGAAAAAACAGTCATTATTAAGGTTCTTCATACTTCAGCATTAACATGATAAACAAAAACAATTACAACACATTCTATAACGACAGGTATGTCTAACACCCATTACAATTATATGAAATTAAGAAACCTTAAGATTCAAATTGAAAACATTTATACGAACTACAGTTTCATGTAATTGAATAAATCTACTTGCATGACTCAAATATCAAGTTATAATTTGACAGATACTTTTGTTAATTCGAGCAGAAATAAATAAAAAAAATTGATTATACTTTTTGAAAAAAAAAATATAATATTTAAGTTCATCACATGATCATGTGTTTCCCGATTAGTCAACATATCCGCATTTTTTTTCTTCTTTTTGACAACAAATATATCTGCATTTTTTGATCAAACTAATTGTGCATACTTCACAAGGCAAAAGATAAAATCAAAAGTGACATAATTAATCCTCACCGTCCTTTGAAAAACATAGGCATGATTTATACATCACTTGTTCTCATGCACATAAACCTTACCAGTTGATTGCCCAACAATGAATAAATGAATTTTGCAATTTGCTTTTTCAGACTACCAATTGATCTGCAAGATATAGAGGGCAAACGGCTCAAACAACTTTGCTTATCCCATTGTTCTGAGTGTTTGCAAACTCTTAAAAGGAAGTGAGAACTTTTAGATGGAAAAAAACATTATTGTTTCCATCTAGAAGCTGAGAATCACTTTTTATAGAGTTTGCAAACACATTCTATTTTCATTTCATTTTTAAGATAAAACCCACAACTTTATTTAAATCTTACCACAAGCCGCAGAACACCCTTCGCACCTAGAAAGTTGCAAAACACACAAAATGAACAGAATACTCTTAAAATCCAGCCGATCCAACTAACGAAGAGTATGAAGCGTTTTCATCAGCAGTCTCCAGCTTCCGTTTATCAGCATTCTCCGATTCTATCCGATTACCATTTACTGTTTGTGAATTTCCAAGACCGGCCATTTCGAAGAGCTGTAATCTTCTCCTCTTCGACTCTTCTGCATCATCTGCCCAGCTAGTCTGGGCAATGATTTCAGTGGCTTCATTTAGTTTATCCTCTGCCATTAGGGTTCCATTTACTTGAAGGGCGGTAAGCACTTCATCGGCAGCAAACTTCCGGATCTGTACGAAAAATTCAAGTCGTAATATGTAATATTGTACCATATGATAGCATATAAGTAACTCGTTTTAGGAAAATATAACGGGGTAAATTACAAAAACCATCTACAAAAAGAAAAATTTCATCTATCATTCACATTTACAAATACCGCCTTAGGTATTGCAAACACTCCATAAAATAGAAACAAATATACGGGGTATTTGTAATTTTGAAATATAGCTATTTTCTTCTATTTTTTTTATTTTTTTTTGTAAGCAACCCAAATATAAATGATTGTGACATTTTTGTACCACAGACCTTGGCATATCGGTGAGCTAGGAAAGTAAGTAGATGAGAGAATGCTCTTGTGTTGATAGGCTCTGAAATTGAAGCGATATATCCAAGTATAGCAATTCCTGTCTTCAATTTAGAGAAGTCCTTTGTTCCTTTCAACTCTGTGGCGAGAGAATCCAAAACACCAGCGCAGAAGACTGGAGTTTGGGCCTGAGAAAGGTGCATGCATCATAAAAAAGTAGGATTATCATTCATCCAAAATATAACTTTCAGAAAAAGGAAAAATCAAATTGAACACAACAGAAAATATGGAATCTCCTTTCTTGTTTCAATTCAAACATATTGGGATGCTAATATCACCAGGAACTATATTGGAAATTATGTCGTGGCTAGTTACTAGGTAGAGGTGCATGACTTCAATAGCTGAAATGACATTGAATTCCATCTCTTCCCAGTTACAATAAGGCGTATGAAAGAAATATTAGTTTGCATATAATTATTTGTATTAATTAGCATACGCTGAATGCTATCTTAAATGTAAAAGGAGCCAATTCTACACATGCGGGGAAACATAAGATAAACTACACAGCAATAGATTGATCAGTTGGACCTATGACTATTATGATCTAAGTATAAGCAAAACACATGCAAGAAGTAGCGAAAATGGAAGACTTTCCATACATGAATGACTAAGGACAAATTATACACCTCTTTATATAAATTTCTGAACAGCTTAAAAGGCAAATTGACTAAAAAGCAAATATGTTTTAGAAAATGAAAAGATAACATACTGACCTCCATGTTCAACAATAACATTTCCCTGAAAAGTGTCTCGATAGTCTGAAACAAAGATATATGAAATGTTAAAACTTATCAAACACAAGACAGGAAGGGGGCGGGGGCAGCAGCTAGCAATAGCATTAAGTGAAAAATTCCAGAAGATAGAACTTTAGATGAGGTCATGGAAGGCAACCGTGCTCATATGAGCAGCAGAAACTAAGATGATGACCGGTTCCGCATGCAAAATGTAATTTGTCAAAAGAGATAATTACAAAAACTACCCTTGAGGTATAGCCTCATTATAAAAAGCTCCAGTTATCTTTCAAAATAACAAATACCCCCTTCAAGTGTTACTAAACCCCCTTGAGGTTTGTATTTACCTAACAAATACCCCCTCTTCAGGGTGCAATATGTAACACAGAAACAAATGTCAGGGGTAGTTGTAATTTTGAAAGACAACTAGGTTTTTTTATGTAATTAGGTTAAACCTCAGGGATAGTTTTTGTAAATAACTCTTTGACAAAAATATAGTTTGGGGTTTTCAGAGCATATGCCATTCGCGAGACAGCTACTTTTTAAGTTCGTCTTCCTTGCACTCTCTTCATTCATCGTATTTCCTCTTTTTTTTTTTTTTTTTTTTTTGCTTTTCTGCTCATTTTTGCTTTTCCTATTTTGTGAGCGCAGGTGAACAAAGTCGTCAAATTAAGGTGCTTCTTCACTTAAAGTTGAAATTACTGGTACACTAAGGGAATGTTTGCAAAAAAATCTGCTTTTACAGAAAATGATTTGTTGTAGTAGAAATCAAAATCAGCTAAGAATTAGAACTAGAAATTGTTTGCAAATTGAAGCTGAAAACTGAAAAGTACAAAAAGTTAAAAAAGGGAGTTTGTTAAATAAGTTGGTAAACAAATATATGATAACATTGTTGCAGGTTGCTTTTCTTGAAAAATGATCGGTTATGCAAAGCCTTACATATTAACTAAGTATGAACTGAGATAGATCATAAGAAACTGACTATGATTTATGTATCTTCTGATAGATCAAAAGAACTGGAAGACTTTCAACAGTTCTATTATCATTTATCCAGCTTGTGCAAAATTTCCACAAAACAAGAAGCAAATAAAAGTTCTATTTATATATTCACTACTGATGGCTTTTCAATCTTCATAAAATCAAACCAAATACAGGTATATCAAAACATGAACAAATTTTGGCAGAGTTATCTTGAAAGTGGGAATAATGAGGCAAACATTAACTCAACATCCATCACAGTAATTCTTCTGATTTAGAAACTTTATCGGTGGCAGATTTTCATTTCGAGATTTTCATTTCAAAACACACACACTAAAGCCAGTTTGGTAGAATTACCTTCAAAGTAGGTATGATGACTCTATCACATCTTCTATATTTTTGAAGAACCCACAGAATGTCCATTGACAGACTGCATACTCGAGAGTCATCATGGCCTTTGGTTACTGTAGCCCGAAGATAGTCCAACAAAGCACTGAGTGATGCCTTTGCCAAAGAATCTTGTAGCCCACCGATAGAGATAACCAACCCAGACACAACATATTTACTATAGCAACCAACTTGAAGAAGTTGAACAAACCGAGGATACGAGACTGTTGGCACCTGCATTGAAATCAGAATGTTATATTTCACATTCAACAAAATAGTCAACATTAAGAGGATCATTTGCAATTTAACTTACCCCCCACTTAAAATCAGCCTCATCTGGAATTATATGTTCAACAATTTCCCTTTGTGGTATATGTGGTACAAAAGTTGTTTTATTATACAGTATTCTTTGGAGAATCCTTGCTGCTGATTCCCTTATTTTATCCATTTTCTCAACAGCTTGCTTTACAATGCCTCCAACTAATTCATTTGCCAAACTCGCATCAAAATATGGGCTGATTTGGTCATCACTGGAGCTATCACTTTTTTTGAGCTCTAAAGCAGACACTTTCTCTTGATTGGTAAAATCTCTCTTGCACAGAATATATGTACATCTCTCTAGGCCATCCATTGCAGCCTCACGAACCCAAGAACCTACATCACCCCTGTTGTCAGTTGAGTAATCATCCAGAGCTTTAAAAAGACTGCGCATCACTTCATTCCTGATGAAAAGAAACAGGGCATGCCCATCTTCTCCAGAAAAGAAAGTAGAAAATTTCCCTGCCTCAGTTAAAGTTTCACAAACAGACACAAGTCCTTTGACAGCATTCACACGTGCTTCAGCATCCCTGTCGTCAGGATTATCCTGCATGTTCAGTTAGAAAAAAGCAAAACCGAGTTATTTTTATTTTATTTTTTCCAACTCTAGAATTCCAGAGTGTAGTGATGGGAGATTCAGATCTTTACTGATGCAACCATATATACCTCAATTTCACATGAAAAACAGAGCTTTGTTAATACAGATTTCCACCCTTTAGCCAGAAACTCAATAGGCAGCGCACCTAGAGCGAGAGCTGATCCTCGTCTTGCAGCCACATTAGCATCAGTCAACTGTTCAAGGTATCTTGACATGAGACCGTTGACTCCCTTGTTTTCCATTGATACGAGGTAAGCAGGAATATAGTGTTTAAGGGCTTCAACAGCGGCATTCTAAAAGCATGACTTAAAAGTTAATTCAAAAGACAGATGTGGCAAAATGCGCTTGAAGTAGATTTAAGTGAAGAGAAAGACCTGTATGTGAGAATTAGGATGTTTCAAATTCTCATTGAGGGTATCAAGCAAACTACGTTTAGTCTTCTCTGTCAGAGATACTTGAGCTCGGGAAATGCACTCAATGAAGCGAGAAACAGCAGAGCGCATTATTTCTCCTCCTTTACCACGATAAAGACGTGCTTTTTCAATGGCAGGAACTATACCAACAGCAACTCTCTGCTTATCTGCAAGAACAAACCCGAAGATAAAATTACTCATACTACATGTAACTACACTCCAGATTAGTAATACCTAGGGTGAATTCATAGATATTCCTAAAGGTTTTCCTAAACTACTTACTGTACCCATCCCTCTTTAGAAGTTACCAGCACCTCCCTTAAGGGTTCCCCCTATTAGAAAACTTTGATCACTGTCGCAAGGTGACAAATTTACACTTGCTTAAACCTTCAAAAAAATGAAAACGACTTCAAAATGTAAGAAATGCAAATGATACCACACATGTATGTTTCAGTTCATTTCTCTTCATAGTTAGAGTGTGTCAGGATCTCATGCATCCACAAGGAAAGATTACAAGAGGGGCACAATTCTGGGGTCAACCAATGCTGATTGATTTCCAATATCATTGATTGAGAATTCAAATTTATTTCCTTTAGCAGCTTGGTTATTTTTGGTTGCTTTCAATTATGATTTCATTTCCTTTACAATTTGTAGGCTGATTGCAGTTTTTATGTTCTTTCCTTACTATATGACTTGTAATTCCCTACTATATAAAGGGACCTTTTATTCAATGAAAGGCAGACAAGAATTAAGGAAAAACAAAGGAGAAGGAAAACTCCCAAACAATTCCATTTTGTTCTTTTTAGTTGTGTATTTTAATTATCTGTCATTTCATTTTCTTCCACAAGCATAGCTAATCCCATTCCATCTTCCAATAAATTCGAACGCCTTTTGCGAAGGACCATAACATTTTGGTTCCGTGGTCTGGCGTCAATATGGGCGATCTCAAAACTCTTCAAGCAGATGTTCGAGCTCTCCAATCTTCTGTTCAAGCCATACAAACCTCTATCCAAAAGCTAGATTCCGTGGCAGACACGGTTGGCAAGCTAAGCAAATTGGTGAAAGACTTTTAACTAAACAAAACACCCTCACTAATAATTCCACCATGGCAGCACTACCATCATCTTCAACCACCCCCCTCAATTCGAACCCAAATCAGCCACAAAACACATTCCAAACACGATATACCAAGTGGGAGTTCCCCAATTTTTCGGGAACAGAAGACCCATTAGTTTGGATCACACGTTGCGAACTCTACTTTGCTAATACGGGCACGGCTGAATGTGAAAAGGTGGGCACGGCAGCCTACCACATGACAGACACCGCCCAACTATGGTACACCAAGCGAGTTCAGGATGGCCAAAATTTCTATTGGCTTACTTTTAGGGAATCATGTACCCTACGTTTTGGCCCTCCCGAAGCCTCAATCCTCTAGGCGAGTTAGCTAAATTACAACAAAATGGCAAGCCAATTGAAGAGTACGTTGATGAATTCCAATTGATGCTTGCAAGATCGGATAAAGTCCATTATGATCAACAAGTTGCTTTGTTCACATCGGGTCTTGACGAGATCCTCCAAATTGATGTTGAGCGGTGTAGACCCACGGGGTTAGATGAAGACATTAATCTGGCTAGAGATTATGCTCGCAAATCACACCTTTTGGTATCCTCAAGCCAACATCAACACACCACATCCGGACAATTTCCGGATAGTAGCACTATCACAATAAAACAACCACCTCATTTGCAAGCGTCGCGTAAAAAACGTCTCTCCCAGGAAGAGATGTTGGAATGCCGTCAGTTGGGCAAATGCTACAACTGTGATGAGCTATGGGTGAAGGGTCATCATTTGTAAGCAACAACTTTATATCTTGGGCTTTCTGTTACCACATGGGACATGGGCGTTGCGTGATTTCAAACGTCAATTTTTTGATTTGAAGCTTGAGGACAAGCTTGATGTCTTGGAGAGGTGTAATGATGCATCCACAAGGAAAGATTAAAAGAGGGGCACAATTAAGGGTCAATCAATTTGATTGATTTCAATATCATTGATTAAGAATTCAAATTTATTTCCTTTAGTAGCTTGGTTATTTTTGGTTGTTTTCAATTATGATTTCCTTTCCTTTTTGTTAAAGTAAATGCATATAATATATGTAAGTGGAGTAATTTAGGGAGTTAGTGGAGCACCTTAGGGGTACATGTCTCCACCTTTGTGTATATAAATATGTTAACATACAATGAATAAAATCATTAAGTTCTCAAAGATATTTCTACATGGTATCAAGTAGGGTTCAAAATAAAAAAAAAAAAAAAAAAAAAAAGGATCGGGGTTTTTGAGTTTGAAAATTTTTTCACTAGGGTTTCGACCTTTGAAATTTTATTTCTACGCCCAGGGTTTGAGATTGTGGGTACTTTTTTTTTTCGGTCACCGTACTTCACCACCACCACCACCGGGTTCGCCCTTCCCCCGGCTTTTCCTTTGCCGAGTCCAGGTCGACTCGCCGCGCGTGTGAGCTACGAGCGCACGAAACGTTGTTCGCCACCTCCTCACGTGCCTCCCATTTCACTCACGACCACCAAGTGGTGTTCGCCCGTAGCCGTTCGGTCTTCTCCCCTCGTTCCGGTTCGCTTCGCCGGCGCGTCACGTCCCCGACGCGGATCTATTGCTGCGTCTGTTTCACTTTTGTGGAGGTTTCTCGGCTTCGCTTATTTCGCGTAAGCTACTTTGTTTTCCAAGTTTGAACACTACCTTTGTTCCCAGTTGAGGTTTGGTGAAGCTTTTTGATTCCTTGATTTTATCCAAATGTTTTGGTGAGTCTCTTTGATATTTTGCTATATTGTCCCACGGTTAGGTTCCCCAACTTTGCTTATCAACATCCTGTTTTCTTTTTTTTTTTTTTTTTTGGGGGGTGTGGTTTCGTCTTTCTTTGAGTATTTCGCCTTGGGTATTCGATTTATTAAAAAAAAAAAAAAAACATGGTGAAGCAATCTGCGATTCTGGTGAGGTGATTCGGTTATGTCTAAAATAACGGACCATAAACTTAATAGTCTAATTATTTAGGATCGAGTAAAACAGATTCGGTTATATTTGCGTAGTATTTCTATGGACAAACATCTAACCGATGATCCACCTACCGATGATTCAAAGGTCTTTGGCTACGAGACGACGCTCGTTTATTTTTACAAATTCGTAACTCTATTGAAAGTGATGTTGGTATGGTAAATCACTTTGTGAATTTGTTAAAGAATTAATGGACTACTTGGCATTTGTGTACTCGGGAGGAAATATCAAACATATGTACGATGTGTGTCAAACCTTTTATCGTGCGAGAAAAAGGTGAAAGATCTCTTCTCGATTACTTTATGGATTTCAAGAAAACTCATGAGGAACTTAACCTATTACTTCCATTCGAGTCTTGATGTAAAAGCTCGCGACTCAACGAAAAGAAAAGACATTATGAGTTTCTTAGCGAGGTTTACCTTCGATTCGAGACCGCAAAATCTCAAATTTTGTCTATGCAGCCACGAGATATCATCCCTTCAAGAAGCTTTTTCCAGAGTCCTCCGCACCGAACATTCTCGCACCTATTCCGACTCATGGTGCTCTTGTTAGTCACACTTCTAACTCAAAAAAATCGATGTACAAAAATGGCACTCAAGGCGAAACTTTCATCGAATGTCGGGGCTCGGGGATCGGATTTGAGCCACATAATATGTCGCTATTGTCACGAACTCGGACACTTTAAAAGGATTGTCCAAAATTACAGTGAAAGAACCAATTTAGTCAATCAAGACATCTCGCCTTGGCTAATGCTCCTTTCGAGTCCGTTTTAATTTCTGCCGATGACTATCTTTAAGTTTTCTGATGCAAGAATCTCTAAATTCTTCATCCGCTTCAATCATCTGCCATTGTTGATTCAGGTAAACCTAAAACATGCCTTGTTTCCTCATCTTCCAAGTGGGTCATGACTCACGGTGCAACCGATCACATGACGGGTAATTGAGTCTTTTTAATTCATTTAAATCTCATGCTTCTAGCTCATCGGTTACCTTAGTAGATGGCTCCACATCTCATGTTATAGGATCTCGGCACCATTATACCCACACCCTCCCTCCCTCTACAACTGTTTTAAGCCTGCACTTATCATTTAATTTGGTTTCGTTAGTAAACTTACCCGCTCCCTTAATTGTTGTGTCTCATTTTTTCCGATTTTTGCTTGTTTCAGGATCTTTGACGAAGAAGATTATTGGTAAAGGACATGAATGCAGGGGCCTCTATATCCTTGATACACACGTTCCCAAGTCTCTTTCGCTTGCGGATTTGTGACCTCTTTACGGCGCATTGTCGGTTAGGACATCCTCATTCTCTTCGCTAAAGAAACTTTGTCCTCGTTTTCAAAGATTTACGCTTTCGAGTGTGAGTCGTGTCGGTTTGCTAAACACCATCGTTCGAGTTTTACTCCTGAGTCAATAAACGAGCTCTTTGCTCCGTTTGCGTTAGTTCACTTTGATCTTTGGGGTCCTTGTCTATAGTGTCTAAAATTGCGTTCAAGTATTTTGTCACTTTTGTTGATGATTATTCTCGAATGAGCGTGGTTATTTCTAATGAAAAATTGTTCGAGTTGTTTCATCACTTTACTACCTTTTGTCTTTGAAATCCGAACTCAATTTCCTCTGTCCAAATTTTGAGTAGTGATAATGCTAAAGAATACTTGTCGAATCCTTTCAAAAATATATGGTACAAAATGGCATTATTCACCAAACTTTGTGTAGATACGCCGTCACAAAATGGCATTCTTGAACATAAAAATAGACATCTTAAGAAACCGCCGAGCTTTACTATTTCAAATGCACGTTCTAAACATTTTTGGGTCGATGCCGTCTCCACTCGCTTGTTTTTGATTAATCGTATGCCCTCTTCTCGTGCCTGGTGACATTCCTTTTCGGTTCTCTTTCCTGGTCAATCCTTATTTCTTGTTGAGCCACGAGACATTTGGTTGTACTTGTTTTGTTCGGGATATTCGACCCCACATTACGAAACTCGATCCCAAATCTCTAAAATGTATCTTCCTCGATATTCACGTGTGCAAAAAGGATATCGGTGTTATTGCCTACTCTTAACAAATATCTTATGTCAATTGATGTCACCTTTTTCGAACAAACTCCATTTGCACCCTCGACAGTCCTTCGACTCGGGGGACGTCGATGATGTTCTAATCTACACAATTACATCCTCCCGGTTCGACATTTCTCTAGGTCCAACTAAACCTCCCATAACACAAGTTTACACTCGCCGCAACCAATCTTCCTGTTTGCTCCTCCCGCTCCGTGTCTGCGCCACTTCTTCCGTCATCGGATCCAGGATCCGAGTGATGATCTCCTATTGCGCCGTAAAGGTAAACGTCAATGTACTTATCCCATATCTTCATTTGTATCATATAATCATTTATCACCATCATCGTGTTCTTTTCTTACATCTCTTGATTCTTTTCTATACCAAAAACTATTCATGAAGCTTTATCCCATCCGGGTTGGCACAAGGTATGATTGAGGAGATGAATGCTTTAGACAATAATGGTACTTGGGACTTAGTTGACTTACCTTACATGTAAAAAAAGGCTATTGGTTGTAAGTGGTTTTTGCTATTGAAACTTACCCGGATGGCATTGTTCTTAGATTGAAAGCACGACTTGTCGCTAAAGGATATGCTCAAACATATGGTGTTGATTATTCCGACACCTTTTCACTGTTGCTTAAGCTCACATCTGTCCGGTTGTTCATTTCTATGGCAAACCACATATTTACACCGATTAGATATCACAAATGCATTTCTTCATGGTGACCTTCGGGGAAGAAGTCTACTTGGAGCAACCACCTGGTTTTGTTGCTCGGGGAGTTTGGTAAAGTTTGTCATCTTCGTAAGTCTTTATACGGTTTGAAACGAGTCCTCGAGCATGTGGTTTGGAAAGTATAGTCGGCTATTGAGCATTTTGGGATGAAGAAGAGTAAATCCGATCATTCGGTTTTCTACAAACAATCTACTGCAGATCGGTATCATTCTATTAGTGGTTTATGTTGATGATATTGTCATTTTGGGAAGTGATAACAAAGTGGTATCTCATCTCTCAAAGTGTTTCTTCATACCCGTTTCATACAAAAGATTTAGGGGCACTAAAGTATTTCTTGGGCGTTGAGGTCAAGAGGTAAGAAAGGAATATTCTTATCTCAAAGAAAATATGTGCTTGATTTATTATCAAGCGAGAAAAATTAGGGGCTAAACCACGCAAAGACTCCTATGGTTCCTAATGTACAACTTACAAAAGATGGTGAGTTATTTACGGACCGGACGGAGATTGGTTGGAAAATTGAATTATCTCACATTCTTCGTTCGGATATTGCTTATTCTCGTGAGTGTAGTAAGCCAATATATGTCTTCTCCAACAATCGATCATTGGAAAGCTGTTGAGCATATTTTGTGCTATCTGAAAGGAGCACCTGGGCGAGGAATTCTATATAGCAATCATGGGCATACTAGAATTGAAGGATTTTGAGATCTTGAGGCGGGATCGAGGAAGATCGAAGATCTACTTCAGGTTATGTGTATTTGTTGGAGCGATTTGGTGTCATGGAAAATCAAGAAGCAAAATGCAGTTTCACGGTCGAGTGCAAAATCAGAATATAGGGCTATGGCCAAATTTGTATGCGAAATAATGTGGATACATCAACTTCTCACTGAAGTAGGCCTTAAAGTTTCTATACCTGCTAAGTTATGGTGCGACAACCAAGCTGCACTTCACATTGCGTCCAATCATGTCTTTCATGAACGAACAAAGCATATTGAGATTGATTGTCACTTCGTTCGTGAAAAGATTCAGGAAGGCTTGATTTCTACAGGATACGTGAAGACTGGAGAACAATTGGGGGATATCTTCACAAAAGCTCTTAATGGGTTTCGGGTTGATTATCTGTGTAACAAGCTGGGCATGATCAATGTTTATGCTCCAGCTTGAGGGGAGTGTTAAAGTAAATGTATATAATATATGTAAGTGGAGTAATTTAGGGAGTTAGTGGAGCACCTTAGGGTGCAATGTCTCCTTTGTGTATATAAATATGTTAACATACAATGAATAAAATCATTAAGTTCTCAAAGCATATTTCTACACTTTTCAATTTGTAGGTTGATTGCGAGTTTTTATGTTCTTTCCTTATTATGTGACTTGTAATTCCCTACTATGACCTTTTATTCAATGAAGCGGAGACAAGAATTAAGGAAAAACAAAGGAGAAGGAAAACTCCCAAACAATTCCACTTTGTTCTTTTTAGTTGTGTATTTCAATTATCTTTGTCATTTCATTTCCTTCCACAAGCATAGCTAATCCCATTCCATCTTCCAATAAATTGAACGCCCTTTTGCTGAGCTTTTGCGAAGGATCATAACAGATCCTTCAAATTGGGCTAATGCAATTAGAATTTTGGGTGCCCAATTTAAAAATTGTTGTTTGGCCCTCAATTTACTCACATAATTGAGAGTGGCCCAATTCTATAACAGACATGAAACCCAATAGCCTTCTACAATCTACACTACAACCACAAATCTTGGCTCCATCCCCGTCATCGGCAATGACATCAATGACGGCTACCATCAATTCAATCCCAACATTTTACGTGATCATCTCCTTACCCAACCCACACCCCCTCCCAAAAAAAAAAAAAAAAAAAAAGAAAAGGAAGGCAAATGGAAACTTCTCTGCGCGTCTCTCTAAGATGCTAACAAGATTTGTAGAGCGTACATCATAAGCAAGACTCCTCGTGCTCAAACATTTAACTCAAAAAGAGCATGCGGAAGGAAAGGGGTCTTTCATTTCCTTTCTTAATGAAGAAATGGGTTAATAGATTTTGAATAACAAATATTATTAAAATTAGTCTTAAACAATAATATAAATGTAAATTTAATGGTCATTTTAGCTTATATTTTTAAATATCTAATAAAAGGCTATCTACTTCCCTTCACAACAATCATTTTTAGTTTGTGATTAACTTATAATATTCACTTTCTCAAATTGTATTTTTGTCAGATTACATTCAAGATCAAAGAAATTAGAGCTGCCTCCGAAAAGTACACAAATAGGAATAGATGTAATCTTGTAGATATCTATAT
Source organism: Rehmannia glutinosa (assembly GCA_016081115.2). Lineage (NCBI taxonomy): Eukaryota > Viridiplantae > Streptophyta > Magnoliopsida > Lamiales > Orobanchaceae > Rehmannia > Rehmannia glutinosa. Next base: position 47,522 of record JABTTQ020002865.1, read on the forward strand.
AGTATATGGAATATAGTGCATGTGGGTACCAAAAATCTTGACCATGAAAACAACTTACAACAAATTGTAAAAGCATGCTGGTTACTAACCTGTGGAAAGTACGTAGTTGTGCATATGTAAAGCCAAAACCACCTCCCCAGTGGCCAAGACTGCACCGTGCCGCATGCATAAATCAGATAACAGAGTGCAAGGAGCTAATTTCTCCAAAATTACATTAGCAAAATATTCAGGGTCAAATTTTACAAGAGATGAAAGAGCAGTGGCAGCAAGTTCTCTCAAACCCTTGTCCTGCATATCCGACATAATTTGTGCAAGCATTAGATAAACCAATAGGCAGCGACAGAAACAATGAGAACAGAAGCAGATACCTAAATTGTTTATCAAAAACTAAGTACATCATAGTAACAACAGTTGGTAGTAAATCTGTAGAGAACATATGTATCGGGGGGAACAATAAATGATCACGTCAAGTTTTTTATGCAACTGGATAAAGTTCTTGTAATCAATAAAGTGGATTTCAAACTAGAAAAGGAACAATAAAGCCAAATAATTGGCCTATCTCCACTTCCCAACTCCATAACGAACCATGTATTAGTATTATGCTAAAGGTAGGGATGGGATGGTGGGAATCCAGAAACTAGAAATAAGCTTCAGTAAGCATCAAAAGTCTAACATGAGAAGACATGGCAAACAAAAATTGAAGATTACGTGTAAGTCAGATAGGACACATACCCAATGACAGATCTTACTATGCAATAGTACATCCACAAATTGATGAAGGTAGCCATCATATTGAGCAATGTGAACAGCAACATGAAGATATGAGTTCACTCGAGAGGACAATGCAAAATAATCAGCCGTATTTACTATATCAATGCCATGGGGAAAATTTCCTTGTCTCCCCACATTTTCCTGGAAAGCAGCAGCAGCTGCTCTTCTGCAATTAACCTAAGCATTAAGCTCATAGACTCAGTATCATGACAGCAAGAGCAGAAACAGTAATCAGAAGAATATTAATTATCGCAATGAGTAAAATAATGTTATATAGTTAAGCACCTCACGGTCATAGCAGGCCACAGTTAGAAGATGTGGTGCAAGTTCTTTGAGCACATCTTTCATGTCCCTGTGGTAATATGCACGACCAAAAGCCCAGCAAACATAAGCTGCAGCATCACGTACATGAGATCCAACACTATGAGGTCCTCTTCGAATGTCATAATGTAAAGCCTGTCAATTGTTTTTTATCAAATTTCTCAGCCGAGACAAAAATAAGAGTTATAAGTTGATATATATACATATGTATATCGGCCCAAAAGAAGCTCATTATCTAAGCTATAATATATAACAGGAAAGAACAGACATTCTGGGATTTCAGGGGCAAAAAAAGAAAAGGAAAAGGGAAAAGTTCTGACAACAATTACGGGACAATTACATAAAATTCACATACCATAACAAACCAAGCTAAAGTTAGCCACAAGATGGAACTGCCAATCAAAAGGACTAGTTCATCTTAATCTTGTCTTAGCAAGGGCCCACCCACTCCCCACCCCCATCCCCACCCCAAAAAAAAAAAAAAGAACAATTAACAGAGGATTGCATTGGTGTAGAAACAAGAAACAGACTACCAAAAATCATAATCAAGCATTGTCAGGACGAGCTACAACAGAATACAAGAGTTGGCCTTCTGAACCACAGAACAGACTTGAGAAAATGCATGCACCAGACAGGGCAAGGGGACAACAGAGAGAGGGTTTGCACATGGCACGCTTCCAAAATCAAACACGTTGTGAATAAAAAGAAGCATGCAGTTACAAAACCATAGATAATGCTGCATGCATAAATGCACCAATAGAATAGTTGAATGAGGACTTAGACGAATAAATAAAAGTATCCAAGAAGTGTAGGTCCTTTTAGACCTGTACCACAACGAAAAGAAAAGGTGTACCTTTATGATAACAGGAATAACTTTCGAAAACTGATTGGTAAGAGCAATCCTCTGCGTGCCAGTTCTGCCAATGCCAAGCATCCACCATGCCATGAGCCATCTCCTGCGACAAATATTAAATTACAAATTCAGAATGAGAGAATAGGCCAGAATATTATTAGGGATAGTGCCCTTAAAGCAATTGTGAATTGTTTTTTGATTATTAATAAATGCGACATTTATTTTCGAACTCTTTTGCATATTGTATGTATTTTCTTAAACATCATGAAAATCCCTAGTTTATTTATTGTAACCATAATCTTAGTATATAAGAGTTATATACAAGAGGATTAAGATTATGGATAATAAACTAAAATTAAGTCCTTGATGAAATTAATTAAAGTATGGGATCTTTAATTAAAACATCATTAATGCGCCCCGAGAACATTTTGAATGTGATTTGTCTTATCCGGACCGTTGATGTGGAGACATCTTAGTGGGGGCATTTATATATGATTTGATCGTATAGGACTTGGACCGATTTAATTTGAATTTTCCATACATATTCCGTTGTAGAAATGGAAAATCAAATTAAATCACTAGATGATCATATATGGATAAATCTTAATCCCGAGTGATTATAGACTCTGTTTATTTCGGTGTGATTCTTAATTTGCTCGTTTAAGTTTGTCTACGACATTCCCAACACTTGCATTTTAGATTCACATTTGAATTAAATAGCTAGGAATATAAATTCACAAATATGGAATCCATTCTTTCTTGCGGGAAGTAGAAAGACGATTCCCTCATTTTTAATTCCGAACCGAATGGTTTGAGATCTCTAATTTATCATCCGATTATAAATTAACCATTCGCTAGTGAATTAATGGTAAATGAGGATAAGAGGTAATTGAAGAGGTTTAACGGATACTACCTAGCTTCAATTACGAATGTCTATGGAGGATTAATCTATATGTAATGATTATATCAATGGACTACTCAATTCGTAGAGTAAGATATTCTACAATTATAAGAGTGCAATTCGAATTTATAGTGGAATAATATTGGAATTAATAAGTCGAATAAATTAATTAAAGAGTTAATTATTTATTCGATTTATTGGAGCTTATAATTATAGTCCATGGTCCCGGTTCACCTTCCTAGAGTAAACGGGTTATAAATAATATTTTATGTTCCTAAGGGTTTATGGAAAATAGTTTTCCAAAATATTTGGGCTAATATATTAATATTAGTTAATTAGGGGAATATCCGATATTCTACGATTTTGATGTATTGAGAATTAAATAAATATAAGATATTTATAATATTAATATAATTATTAAATTGATAATTATATTGGATAATTATCAATTAGAGTTGAGTCTATCTAGAATTATGAATTCTAGATTAGATAGAAACCAAGTTGGAGTGAGAAACCGATTGAACTAGGCCTATAAATAAGAAGCCACATCCGCATGATTGAAAAGAGTTTTCTTGCAAAGTTGTAATACAAAATTTCGCCACCCTTTCTTACAAACCGAAAAGAGTTTCAATTGGCCAATTATATGATTTTTCGGAGTCCGCAATATAAGATTTCGGCATCTTGAAGACCAAAACAAATCAACCAATTATTTTGGTCAACCTCCGCAATTGAACAACAAGTTCAATTGGTTTTTTTTGTTAAATTGCAATTTTTCGCCACGCCGATGCAAGTAGCATGGTGATTTTGTGTTGTTTTTAAAGTGAGTTTTCGTGGTTTTCGTTTTAAGCTAGTTCAATTCCCCTCCTATCCGTTAGCCCAATCCTACGATCTCATGAGTTGAGTACATCGTAGGAAAATAAAAGTTAAGAACTTAGAATTATTATTTGGGTGCCCACACACCGCCGTTGATAGGGAGGATCGAATTGGAAGATCGCGGTGTCTACGAGCCGGGATTCGAAGGATTGACGGATAAAAGGCAAAGAACAAGAAAATCGTCGAAAAAGGTAAATTTTCTTTTCTTCCTTTTAGTTTGAATAAATTTAATAAGCATGATCTTGTGTTCTTATATCTAAAACTCGATTTTGAAATCCTCGCTTCCGTTTCCCTTCGATTAGATCGAAAAGCCGGATCTTATTTGGTCGGATTAGATCAGGGACCGAATAATTTCCAACAAAATGGTATCGTGAGTCATTTGGTTTTTGATATAAGAACTAGATCTACTTTATTAAATTTATTTTGGAGTGGGTTTAGGATTTGATCTTGCATGTTTTGATATATGGATGCATGGACGTTTTTAAATCGATCCAAATCGTCATATTTATTATTTCGCGGATTAATATTTATGTGATGTATATGTGATATATGTGCCATGCATATTGATATGTCATTCATGAACCCACTCCCAAGCATATCATGCTTCATGATACTTGAATTGTTTAATTGTTATGATAGATCTATGAGATTGATTGAAATTGATATAAAAGTGTTTTATATGGTTTTTAAAATTGATATAAAAGTGTTTTATATAATTTTTAAAATTTTGTATAAAAGTGTTTTATATAATTTTTTAAATTTTGTATAAAAGTGTTTATATGATTTTAAAATTGGGATAACTGTTTGGAATTAGTTTTGTGAAAAATGGATCCGGTTTTTATGAAAAATCTCCGAATTACATGTTTTAGAAACAAAATAAGTCGGATTCGCGTTCGGGCAGCCTGGGCAGGCGCCGGGCAGTCCGGGCAGGGCCTGGGCAGCCTCGGGCAGGTCCCGGGCAGTTTGAGCAGGTCCCGGGAGACTCGGGTAGGTCCTGGGCAGGGCTCGGGCAGGTCCGTTTTTCAGTAGGCGCGTTGTTTCCTTTGTTCTTTCATGAAATTTTCCGTTTTATCCCTATTCCCATATTATTTTGATAATTTAGGGGTTTTTAAAGTTTATTAAAATTATGATTTAATTTCTAAAAGTTAGAATTTTAAATTAGAGAATTTTAATCAATAAGACCAATAGATTGGACTTGACTTATTAAAACATAATATGTTTTATAACTTAAACGTTTAGAAACATTTATTATAAAATAATGAGTGGGAGAAGGATTCATAACAACAAATCCTATGGCCTCCATTATTGATCAAAGCACCGTGAGATTTAAGTGACGCCTCGCGACGCTCAGATTCGTCCCCCTACGGATGATTTTCACTTAAATCAATAATCAAGGCTTAATCTCCGAAAGGATAGGAATTTAAAATTTAACTCTTAATTTTCCTACCCTACGGCCGCGATTTTGAGTTAATTTTTAAAATCCGAAATAATGGGTAACACTCATAGGATACAATCAAATAGTTTGGATGTATCTAAAGCTAAATTAAAAGGTGATTAATTAATAAATGAAGATATGAGATGTCTTGATTATTTATTTTATTAACTGAGATGGTCTCGATTTAATCGTCATTTGATTTGACCTACCCTACGGCGGCTTTTCAAATGTGAGATTAAATTACCTTGGAATTGGTAGGATAAACTTTATTGCTTTCATGCATCATGTTTATGATTCCTAAATTGAATGTTCTATGATGTTCATTCGCTTATTTATGTCGCTTTATTTAATTTTCAACAATAATGTCTTGTCTATGCTTGACTTTGTTGAATGATTCATTAACTGGAGAAAATTGTAACAAGTGGAATAGTAACTTGAATATTGCACTCGTATGTGAAAACCTTAAAGGCAAGAAGCGGGTTTCTCTAAACCAAAGGGAAATTGTTTTCATTTTGTGGTGAAGAGGAACATTGGAAGAGAGACCGCCCCAAGTTTCTCTCAAAGTAAAAACAAGAAACGCAAATTTGATTTACTTGTTCTTGAAAGTTGTTTGGTAGCTAAAGATTCTTCTACTTGGGTAGTTGACTCTTGGAGCTACTAATCATGTTTGTTCTTCCTTACAAATGCTTAGCTCTTATGAAGAGCTTGCCGATGGGTCTTTCACAATATGAGTTGGCAATGGTGAGTGGTTTCGGCAAAAGCGTGGGAGTAATTGCTTAATATTGGAGATAAAATATTGATTTTAAACGATGTTTATTATATTCCTGGTTTTTCCGTGAGAAATTTGATTTGCATTTCAAAATTGCATGAACATTTATTTTCACTATCTTTTAATGATAATTCGATTATTATTTCTAAAAACGGGCGTGATATTTGTACCGCAAAATTGGAAAACGGACTCTATTTAATTAAGCCCTAATGAACAACCACGCTAAATGCCGAAATGTTTAAAGTAAAACATCCTAAACCAAAAAGGCAAAAGGTTTCTCAAGATGATGAAACATATCTTTGACATCTAAGGTTAGGGCATATTTCACTAGAAAGGATAAATAGCTTGCAAAGGATGGTCCTTTGAGAGAGCTAAAAGTTGGCACTCTTCCTATTTGTGAATCTTGTCAGAAGGAAAAATGGTAAGAGACCTTTCTCTGCAGCAAAGGGCAATAGAGCAAAGAACCACTAGAGCTTGTGCATAGTGATGTTTGTGGTCCCATGACCACACAAGCTAGAGGTGGCTTTGAGTACTTCGTCACTTTTATTGATGATTACTCGAGGTTTGGATATGTTTATCTCATGCATAGAAAATCCAAGACTTTTGAAAAGTTTTAAGGAATTTCATGCGGAAGCCAAAGCGACTAGGAAAATCTTTGAAGTACCTTCGATCCGATCGAGGGGTAGTATGTTGATATTGAGTTCAAAGATTATTTGCTAGAGCATGGTATTTTGTACCAACTCACAAAGACTCGACACCCTCAAAGAAACGGTGTTTCTTTGAAAGGAGAAACCGAATGTTACTTGATATGGTTAGGTCGATGATGAGCTACGCGACACCGCTTAATTCGTTTTGGGGTATGCATTGCAAACGGCGGTTTACATTTTGAATGTAGTTCCGCCTAATTCAATCCAAAAGACACCACTAGAGTTGTGGAATGGGAGTAAAGTTAGTTTACGCCACTTTCGCATATGGGGTTGCCCAACACATGTCTTTGAAAGGAAAAGATCGAAAGTTCATCCACGTTGAAGTGTATCCATTCGTTGGATATCCCGAGGAACGAGAGGAGGTTTGTTTTATGATCCGCAAGAAAAGAAAGTAATAGTTTGACTAATGCTATCTTTCTTGAGAACGATTATATAGAAAACTTCCGACCTCGCAAAGTAAAGTTGCACTCGAGGAGTGTCTTTCTGCGATGAGATCGACCACAACCAACAAGAGTTGTTGGGAAATCGCTAAAAATACCACTATACCCGATCGAGAATGTCGCGACACCTCGGCGTAGTGGGAGAGTGATTAAACCACCAATCCGCTATCGTCAAATCGAAGAGGCAAATGTTGCGAGTCTCCGATGGGATGAGCGATGATCCATTGTCCTTTCGACAAGCAATGCGGGATTCGATAAAGAGAGGTGGCTTGAAGCTATGAACCAAGAAATGGAGTCATGTACTCTAACATTATGCAGGTTCTTGTAGAGATCCGCCTGAGGATGTCAGGCCCATTGGGTGCAAATGGATCTATAAGAGAAAAAGGGTGTGGATGGGAAAGTAGAGACTTTCAAAGCAAATTTAGTGACTAAGGGTTACACCCAAAAGGAGGAGTCGACTATGAGGAGACTTTTCGCTGTAGCAATGCTAAAATCTATCCGCATACTACTTTCAATTGCTGCATGTCTTGACTATGAGATATGGCAGATGGATGTCAAGACGGCCTTTTTGAATGGCCATCTAGACGAGGAAATCTACATGCAGCAACCAGAGGGTTTTGTAGCCGAAGGTCAAGAGCAGAAAGTCTGCAAATTGCTTAGATCCATTTATGGGTTAAAGCAAGCCTCAAGGTCATGGAACCATAGATTTGATGAGACGATCGTTTTATAGTTTTTGACAAAGTGTTGATGAGCCTTGTGTATACAAGCAAATCAAGGATGGTAAAGTGGCATTTTTAGTGCTTTACGTAGATGATATTCTACTCATTGGGAATGATGTAGAGATGTTATCTGCGGTTAAAGGTTGGCTTGCCAAGCAATTCCAAATGAAAGATTTGGGAGAAGCGAATTATGTTCTTGGAAATCGAATCGTCCGAGATTGCAAGAACAAATTATTGGCATTGTCTCAAGCTTCTTATATCGATAAGATGTTGTTGCGTTATAGAATGCAAGATTCCAAAAAGGGTTACCTACCAACTTGATATGGAGTCGTTCTTTCCAAAAAGGAGTGTTTAAAGACACCTCGGGAGGAAAAGAACATGAGACGCATTCCTATGCCTCTACAAGTATACAATATTGTGTACTAGGCTTGGTATTTGATACGCGATAAGGATAGCAGCCGGTTTCAATCTAATCGAGTAAACGTGTCATTAGATAATAGTCAAGAACTTTCTCAAAAATGTTTGAGATCAAAATGTTTGTCTATTTAGGTGGTTGACCTTAAAATGAGATCGTGACCGATTCGACTTCTAGTCGGACAAGGATACTCGAAAGTCGATATCCGGGTCGAGTGTACATTCTTGTTGATCTTGTCAACAAGACCCCCTTTGAAAAGTGTTTTTAATGGCGAGAAGAACATGGGATGGGAGACATGTCCCATATGCTTTTAGGGCAAGTGGGAGATTGTTAGGGATAGTGCCCTTAAAGCAATTGTGAATTGTCTTTGATTATTAATAAATGCGACATTTATTTTCGAACTCTTTTTGCATATTGTATGTATTTTCTTGAACATCATGAAAATCCCTAGTTTATTTATTGTAACCATAATCTTAGTATATAAGAGTTATATACAAGAGGATTAAGATTATGGATAATAAACTAAAATTAAGTCCGTGATGAAATCTACTACTATCTTAAAAGGATGAATATTTTCGCAAAAATTGTGTTAGACTAAAATATCCCTACTATCGCAAGAACAAATTATTGGCATTGTCTCAAGCTCTTCTTATATCGATAAGATGTTGTTGCGTTATAGAATGCAAGATTCCAAAAAGGGTTACCTACCAACTTGATATGGAGTCATTCTTTCCAAAAAGGAGTGTTTAAAGACACCTCGGGAGGAAAAGAACATGAGACGCATTCCCTATGCCTCTACAAGTATACAATATTGTGTCTTAGGCTTGGTATTTGATACGCGATAAGGATAGCCAGCCGGTTTCAATCTAATCCATAAACGTGTCATTAGATAATAGTCAAGAACTTTCTCAAAAATGTTTGAGATCAAAATGTTTGTCTATTTAGGTGGTTGACCTTAAAATAGACGATCGACCGATTTCGACTTCTAGTGGAGACAAGGATACTCGAAAGTCGATATCTAGGTCAGTGTACATTCTTGTTGATCTTGTCAACAAGACCCCGCTTTGAAAAGTGTTTTTAATGGCGGGGAAGAACATAGATTGGGAGACATGTCCCATATCTTTAGGGCAAGTGGGAGATTGTTAGGGATAGTGCCCTTAAAGCAATTGTGAATTGTCTTTGATTATTAATAAATGCGACATTTATTTTCGAACTCTTTTGCATATTGTATGTATTTTCTTGAACATCATGAAAATCCCTAGTTTATTTATTGTAACCATAATCTTAGTATATAAGAGTTATATACAAGAGGATTAAGATTATGGATAATAAACTAAAATTAAGTCCGTGATGAAATCTACTACTATCTTAAAAGGATGAATATTTTCGCAAAAATTGTGTTAGACTAAAATATCCCTATTTTTTAATGACATTGAGGACAAAAGTGTAATTCCAATTTAATTAAAGTATCCTATTTATTTAATATTCATTAAGCAAAAGGTGCCCCAAAAAGGCATTTCACATAAGAAAAGGTACGTGAGAAACCGAAAAGGCATTTGTAATCGTATTTATTCTCCTCTCTTATTGGGTTTCGTGAATAGTATCATCAAAAGGTCCGGACATCTCACTCAATATTTTTTCCTCCCCATCTTTCTTGGTTTTCTTGGTTACATTAGTTAAAGCATCTAATTGTGGATTGGTACACTTTGACGTCGATCGAACCTCGACCCTAACCAATTTTTGAGAAAGATTTCTAACTTTTATTATGCTTTATCATTCTTTTGTTCAATTAAAAAAGGGGTTATGATTTCTAATCATGGGTTTTGTTTGAAATCATTTGAATGATTTGTTTAGCTTCTGGCCGCATAGATTATGGAATAGGTGTCCATTTCCTTCAGATGGGTAAGTAATTCCTCCTCTGTTACCTTCATTTTTGTACTTCAATTTTTCTTTCTTCAATGTTGTGTATAAATGTATGTATGTTTTCATAAGCAAGGTGTGTGTAATAGTTTCTTCTTGTTTTATGTGTTTGAGTGTGCCTTTTTGTGATTAAAGAATGAATCTTTAGTTTGTCCAAATAATTGCCGCATATTTACCTCAAGAAGGCGATTATCGGTTTGTATGTGCCTAATGAAGTCGGGAATCAGTATGTTTGAGAAAGGAAGAATTGGTTTGATCTTATACAACAGGGAAAACGGAGTGAACCGAACGTGCTCAGATATTCCTCTACCAAAATGTAGGTAGTAAGGGTTTATCCAGTCTTCCACCAAATCAAATTCTGGTTTCCTCCGAATTTTCAACAGATGCAAAGAAATATTGTTCACTAGATATAATAGAATTGGGTGTAGAATCATATAAATTTGATGAGCTATTGGAAATTTTAGGGATATCGGAATATTCAAAAAGAAAAAGATGCAAAACCTTTTCTAGAGGTATAATTTACACTCATCAACTTGAATACCATGAGAATACTAGGAGACTCAATGAGAAGGAGATGCCAAACCTTTTCTAGAGGTATTATTCGGTGTGCCTCATCAACGACTCCATCCAATTCTTTGTTGGCTTTTACCCTTCTAATCCATTTCAAGCCCTCCGAGTCCACGAAGACACCGCTTTTCCAATCGTTAGTGTTCCCATCCATGTAAAATTTAGAAAATAAAACTATATTCGATTTCAAGCCCTCTAATTCCATCAATATCATGACATTTTTTCCACTCGATTTGTGTTCTCAGTCCGTTGAAAATTTTAAAAATAAAAATGGATTCCGCATTGTAGCCATTGGGGATGGAGTTTACATCGGAGAAAAATTTAAGCAACGACAAATGAGGAAGCGATTGAGGAATGTAAGATCGACGCATCTTGCTGCGAATCTCCTTGATCCTTGTACATTACCTCCAACCCCATTATCAGCTGGTACGTACATAATTTTAAGGCTTAATTTGAATTTCTCTGTTAATGAGCATTTGCCAACATAAATTAGGATAGTTTGAAGGACGTATCTTTTATCTTAAATACCCCTTCTACTTAGCATTGAAGGCAACAAAGTGTTATTATTCTCTTCATGAACTGTGTTATTACGCATACTAAGGAAAAATCTGAAGAATGGTTCTTAGATGCAGTACCAAGTGATGGCTTTGGAGAAGGAAGCAGGAGCAAATAAGTGGAAGTGTTGAGGTGAGCTGAAAAGTTACTTTTTCATAAGTTAAAATTTGATAGAGAGGGTCAATATTGAGATATATAGATACTGAAAATATGATTTGACATAAACAAAGGTTTCTTTGTTGTATGAGCATTTGGTCAAACTCTGACCATGATCCAAAGTTTGTGCTTTCATTTAGAGATGGATATCGAAGTAGGATATGAATAAACTGGCCAATGACTTGTTTATTCTATATTTATGGCATTATCAACAAACGAAGGTCAAATGTGAAACATGATTGCAAGTTGATATTCGAAATCCAAGTTTTGCTCAGAATTATTCAGATTCATGAGAAGAATTTACTGACAGATAGTACGGTAGAATAGATGATATTTGAGTTGGAGTTTGATAGTATTTTAGGTGAATTTGCTACTTACTGTTTCTGCAGTGACTTGCAATTATTTGTCAACTGACATTTTTCTGAATAATGAATGTGTTAAGATATTGTAAAATATTGTAAAATAGAATGATAGTGGCAACTTAGTGCCTTAACTTTAGCCTTAACTTTAGGTTGTGTGTTTTTCTCTTTTCCCTTAATTCCTGGGACTGGTTAGGATTATTCTTGCCTATATAATGTACATCTTCTTTCATTGTTAATACAACAGAAACACATTCAGTTTTCTCTCTTTATGGTATCCTAAGCAAGGTTCATAGTTTCTCTATTTTTATTTTGGTTTCTCAGTTGCCAGTTTAAAGTTCCAGTTTTTCAGTCACCTTTTTCATTTTCCCCTCCCAGAAACCCTAGTTCCCTTTTCAGTTGCCTGACCAAAATCGACCACCGGAATCACTGTTACCGGTAACACGCGCCGACCCACCGGACTCGCCAGTCGCAGACCGGCCAGAACTCCGGGTCCCGTCCACCGGATCGTCTCCACGCGCTTCCACGCGCCGCTGCCTTACCTGCGCGTGTATCACACGCGCCGCCACCCATTTTTTTTTTTTTTTTTTCGTCGCACCACTGCTTCCCGGTGCGCCCGGTTCTCCTCTTTCCGTCCGTACCACTTTCAGTCGGTGGGCACTCTGTTTGGGGCACCTTTCAGTCCTTTTTCTTTTTTTTTTCTTTTTCTTTTTCTTTCTCGAACTCTGTCTGCTGTCTCTCACTGTTTCATATATATATATATATATATATTTTTTTTTAATTATTATTATTATTATTGTCCAGCCACCTGCTTCTCAGTTACCATGTCTGAAATTTCTGAAACCTCTTCACAGAAAAAGGGTTTGATATCGTTTGCCTTTCAAGGTTCCCCTACCATTACCACTGAAAAATTGAATGGTAAAAATTACTTGAATTGGCACTCATCTGTTGAGTTATGGTTTTTAGGTCAGAATCTTTCAGACCATCTTACTAAAACATCTTCAGACATTGATGCTAAGTTGAAAAATGATTGGGAATGTTTCGATTACCAACTCGTATCATTGTTGTGGAACTCTATTGACCCAAAGTTAATGGCACATTTTCGTCCGTATAGGACCTGCCATGATGTCTGGGTAAAGGCTAAAAACCTTTATGCTAACGATATTCAGAGATTGTATGAATCTGTTCGTAATCTTGCTACTCTTCAGATGACTGATCACGATCTGTCCGACTACTTAATTCGGGCTCAATCTACTATTGATGAGCTAAAATTAATGTTAGTTAGTACGGATCTTTCACAAATGTTGACCAACCTTGATAATATGTTCATGGTATTTATTCTCCATGGTCTTCCGAAGGAGTATGGATCTGTACGTGACCAGGCTTTAACAAATCCTACTATCCCTACGGTGGAAGAGCTTATTAGTCGTCTTCTCCGAGTTTCTTTTTCCGCACATGGCACACAACCAACTCCTGAGCCATCCGCTCTTGTTTCTCATATGAATGACCGTGGCAGTGGAGGCCGAGGTCGTGGTCGTGGTCGCGGTCGTGGCAGAGGGGGTAAAGGAAATCTCTATTGCACTCACTGTGGTAGGGATAACCATACTCAGGATCGGTGTTATAGTTTACATGGGTTTCCCCCGAAAACGGCTAATATTGCTCAATCCTCAACTCCTTCTGAATTGAAATCTGATTCTGAGATTACGCTTTCTACTAGTGACTATAAAGAATATTTACAGTTTAAGGCAGCACAACAGGCCACACCTTCCGCTCCTCATTCTGGTAACTCTACGGTTTGTCTCTCTCACTCTACACCTACGAGATGGGTTTTGGATTCTGGTGCTTCAGATCATGTCACTGGTAATTCCTCCATTTTCTCTGATATATCACAAACAACATTTCCACATTATATTACTGTTGCAGATGGATCTAAAATCCAGGCAACTGGAGTTGGACGGGTCTCACCAACTTCGTCAATATCTTTAAGTTCTGTCTTATTGGTTCCCAATTGCCCCTTTAACTTAATTTCCATAAGCAAATTAACTCGTTCTTTAAATTGTGCCATAACCTTCACTTCCGACTCTTCTTAATCCAGACCGAATACGGGCAGGACGATTGGAGCAGGATCTGAATCTCGTGGTCTCTACTACCTCCAATCCACATTTTCCACTATATGTGCCGCTACTGCATCTCCTGATCTTCTTCATCGTCGCCTGGGCCACCCGAGCCTACCCAAGTTAAAAACAATGGTATCTGGACTTTCACAGCTGGAGTCTTTAAATTGTGAGTCTTGTCAACTAGGAAAACATGTTCGTGTCTCTTTTCCTAATCGTATTAATAATCGCGCTGTCTCTCTTTTTGATATTGTTCACTCTGATGTTTGGGGTCCGAGTCGTGTTTCGTCTCTCTTAGGCTATCGTTATTATGTCACTTTTATTGATGATTTCTCCAGATGTACTTGGATATTTCTAATGAAAGATCGTTCTGAGTTGTTTGATATTTTTCAAAAATTTTGTTCGGAAATTATGACTCAGTTTGGTAAAACAATTCGTATCTTGCGTAGTGATAATGCAAAAGAGTATTTCTCTGACCGTTTTAATTCCTTCATACGTTCTAAAGGCATTATACATCAATCTAGTTGTCCTCATACACCTCAACAAAATGGTGTAGCAGAACGAAAACATAGACACATTGTTGATACAGCTCGCACACTCTTGATATATGCTAATGCACCTTTACGTTTTTGGGGCGATCTTGTTTTAATCGCCACTTAATAAATCGAATGCCCTTTTCTGTATTAAATGGTCAGACCCCCTACTCTATTTTGCATCCTATGGCCCCCTTGTATGATGTCTCTCCTCGTGTTTTTGGTTGTACTTGTTTTGTTCATGACCTTTCTCCAGGTCGCGATAAACTATCTGCTCGGTCTATCAAGTGTATTTTCCTCGGCTATTCCCGTGTTCAAAAGGGTTATCGTTGCTACTCCCCCCCTACAAACCGCTTCTACGTCTCAGCGGATGTTACCTTCTTTGAGGATATCTCATACTTTGCCACAACGAATATTCCTTCCCACGACTTAGATCAGGTTTTGCCTGTACCTTATTTTTCCACTGCTTCTGAGACTTCTAGTTCCCCAGATATGTCAATTCTTCCATCCTCTCCACCACAGTCTCCTCCGCCCATAAATCGGTATGGCATCACATATGAAAGGCGGCGAGAGCACGTGCTTCCGCTCCCGCTCCCGATATCTCGCCCTTACTCCGGATCCATCCGCTTCACCCGATCCGCTATCGCCTCCGCAGGTATACGTTCCACTCGTAACCCTTATCCTATTTACAATTTTCTCTCTTATCATCGTTTGTCTCCCACATATTGTACTCTTGTTTCTACACTTTCTTCTGTTTCTATTCCTAAGACAGTTTCCGAAGCACTATCTCATCCAGGATGGACACAGGCCATGCTTGATGAAATGACAGCTTTAGATTCCAATCACACTTGGAAGCTTGTTCCTCTTCCAACTGGCAAATCTGTTGTTGGTTGTCGATGGGTTTTTAATGTTAAGGTAGGTCCAGATGGACAAGTTGATCGTTTAAAAGCTCGACTGGTGGCAAAGGGCTACACACAAGTCTATGGTCAGGATTACAGTGATACTTTTTCTCCCGTTGCAAAGATGTCTTCGGTTCGTTTGTTTTTAGCCATGGCTGCCATGCGACATTGGCCCCTCTTTCAGTTAGACATCAAGAATGCCTTTTGCATGGTGACTGGATGAAGAGATTTATATGGAGCAACCTCCCGGGTTTGTTGCTCAGGGGGAGTGTGGATTAGTATGCAAATTACAAAAATCTTTGTATGGCCTTAAACAATCGCCTCGAGCATGGTTTGGCCGATTCAGCAAAGTACTTGAGCAGTTTGGGATGATACGTTGCGAAGGAGACCATTCTGTCTTCTTTAGATGCTCCTCAACAAATAGACATATCTATCTTGTGGTGTATGTTGATGACATTGTAATTACTGGCAACGATTGTGAAGGTATCAAGGCATTGAAACACCACCTATTTCAGAATTTTCAAACTAAAGACCTAGGCCCTCTTCGTTACTTTCTTGGGATTGAAGTAGCTCAATCAAAGTCGGGTGTTGCTATTTCTCAAAGAAAATATGCTCTTGATATTTTAGAAACAGTCTTACAGTGATTGTAAACCAGTTGCTACTCCTATGGATCCTAATGTAAAGCTTCTTCCTAATCGGGGAGCCCCTGCATTCGATCCAGGAAGATATCGGAGACTTGTTGGAAAGTTGAATTATCTCACCATGACCAGACCTGACATATCTTTCCCAGTAAGTATAGTAAGTCAGTTTCTCAACTCTCCTTGTGATAGTCATTGGAATGCAGTTATCCGTATTGTAAAGTACATTAAAGGGTCACCTGGAAAAGGTCTTGTTTTCACTGATAAAGGCCACACGAATATCATTGGGTATTCAGATGCCGATTGGGCGGGGAGATGAGAATGATCAAGATCTACTTAGGTTATGTATATTCATAGGAGGAAACCTCGATTTCATGGAAGAGCAAGAAGCAAACCGTTGTTGCTCGTTCAAGTACGTAAGCAGTATCGAGCTATGGCACATGCAACATGTGAACTCTTGTGGCTAAAACACTTATGCAGAATTAAATTTTTGTGACATCGGTTCTATGGAGCTCGTATGTGATAATCGCCGCTTACACCTCTCCTCCAATCCAGTTTTTCATGAAAGGACCGAAGCATATAGAAGTCGATCGTCACTTCCTAAGAGAAAAGATTCTCTCAGAATCATCAAGACCTCCTTTGTCAACTCTAGAGATCAACTTGTCGATATCTTCACTAAATCTCTACGGGGTCCCTCGGATAACTTATATATGTGACAAGATGGAAGCATATGATGTATATGCCCCACCTCGAGGGGAGTGTTAAGATATTGTAAAATATTGTAAAATAGAATGATAGTGGCAACTTAGTGCTTAACTTTAACTTTAACTTTAGGTTGTGTGTTTTCTCTTTTCCCTTAATTCCGGGGATGGTTAGGATTATTCTTGCACATATAATGTACATCTTCTTTCATTGTTAATACAACAAACACATTCGATTTTTCTCTCTTTAGAATGGATATCCGAATATATTTTGCTATTTGGAATGATCTTAGTTTAGTTCTATCTTGTGAGAGTCACTGGTCATCGGCAGAGGTGTACAATTGTACCCCCATGTTTCCATGTAGTTCCGCCGGTGGTGGTGGCCGACCTTGACTATCAATCGCTCGACCAATTTTGTCGGTTGTGTGTCTATGTGAGTGTATTTTTCATTGCAATAAAAATTGAAGAAAAATTACTGATTCAAGCACATACGTGGTGGTGAATGCTATGATTGTAGCCATGGATGCTCATGCAAATCATCCTAATAATGAGACCAATATTTACCATATTGGATCATCGTATCAAACCCCGTAGAGTTCACATGGCTTCAGGATTATGCTCTCGCACACTTCACTAAAAACCCCTGGATTAACAAAGATGGAAAGCCTGCATAGTTGGCAAGGTCACTATCCTAAGACAATGGATAGCTTCAAAGATACATGACCATTAGATACATTCTTCCTTTGAAGGTTTGATTCTCAATTTTCATATCTAAATTTTAAGTGTTAATTACAAAAACCACCCCAGGGTTTATTTAATTGAAAAAAACTCAATTATCTTTCAAAATCACAAATATCCCTTGACATTTGTTTCTCTCGACGTCTGATTGCACCTCACGAGGGGTATTTGTAATTTAGAAAGATAACCGGAGTTTTTTATAATCAGTAAACCTTAAACCTCAGGTAGGTTTTGTAATTATCCCAAATTTTAATTTCTCCATACAAATTTTTTTCAAGGGAATGATGTCACATTTGTTTTTTTCCCTATATTTTTCATAACTATCTTATACCAAGGTACATAATTATTTTCTTGAATATTCTTATAAATGCTCTCAATATTTTCACATCATATATTTTTTAGGAACTACGGTTATTGAACATAACATGTCGCCAATAGAAATTGTATCCTCAAAAGCATTGCGGAAAAATCAAGTTTGTGATGCGGTTAATCGATCTTTTACGGACCTTATTTGTTCTTCAAAAGATAGTAAGTATCTTTTATCTTGATAAATCCATTTGCTTAGGCAAAATTTGATGGAGCTATAAATTTTATTGTTGAGGTGAGATTAGATTATTGTTTCTTAAGGCAGTGTCAATTTTGTTACATTTTAAACTTTAGGGATAATTACAAAAAGCCCGAGCTTTGGGCTAATTACAGAAAAACTCAAGTTTTTGAAAATTGCAAAAATACCCTAGGTCCGATTTTGTCTTACATTTTCCCATTCATAAGCAAAAAATATTTCAAAAATCCCGACATTTAATAAAAAATTACGATTTACCTTCTTAAATTTAAGAAGGATCTTATTTTAGGCTCTCCTCCAACTATTAGTTGACTAGGAAAGAAAGATTCACATTCCCAAATAACTGCAGGCAGTCTCGAGAAGATATCAACCATGGAAGGTCTCCTGTAAGCCACAAGGTGCTACTAAGTGGTCTAACTCGAATCTCTTCCTTGAATGGTCAAATGGGACATCTTTCATCTATTGAAAAGGTGCATGCATGATAAGACGTTTACGTATAGGAGGAGGAAGAGGTGAGCTTTGTATGGACAAAGTGTGCATCCTAATCCTAGAAATATACTTTTCTACACTTTCTACCTCCAAATTTCATTGTTGGGAAGGCAAAAGCATCGGGGAGCTCTTCCAAGAACAATAAGTGAAAGCTCGGGTGCGTGCTTGCATTCTCAAAAGATTCTTATGATAATCTTTGTTGTTTCTCTATTAGTATAATTTCATGCTATATTGTGGCTTGTTCCATTAATTTTTCTCCTCAAGCTCAAAAGTTCTCCTTTAGATTTACTATACCAGTGCTCTTCCCTTTCAACAGGTCAAGAGATCACCATGAGAAGCGGAAATTGTCTATATTGAATTTGAACTTGGTTTAAAGTATAAATCTATCGATGATCTTATGGAAAAATCGGTTTTTATGTTTTAGAATATATATATATATATATATATATATATATATTCTAAAACATAAAAACGATTTTTCCATATATATATATATATATATATATATATAGGCGTAGTATTAATTTCATTCTCCATTGTTGATGTTTATTTTGAACGTGAATAGTATGAAGAGGATGTGCGGACAAAATTTGCAAGGTTTAGAAGGAAGATATGGAAGACTAGAGAGAATGAGAGAACTATTTGTTTCGAGACATTGAATTTTTGACAAAAACTCTCTGTTAGACGGTCTAACGGGCTACAATCTGTTAGACGGATCCTAAAACTCACTCAAAGTGGCATTTTTGTAATACTAGGTAGTGGCATAGAATCACTAGAACCACGAAAAGTAATAGTTCCCCCACTAAAAGTATTAACAATCCCTCGGGAAAAGAATTAGTACGTAGTTCATCGAGCAATATTTTTAGTAGTCCGAAAAATATTAACAATCCCTTGGAAAAGTATTAGCAATCCCTCGAAAAAGTATTAGCAGTTCCTCGAATAATATTTTTAGTAGTCCTCATGAAAAGTATTATTTTTTTCATCAAAAGTATTAGTAATCCCTCTAAAACGTATTAGTAGTCCTCTTGAAAAATATTAGTTTTTCGATTAAAGGATTTTTAGCAATCCCCGAAAAGTATTAATTTTTCTCATAAAAATATTAGTAATTCCCCATAAAAGTATTAGGTTCCCACCAAAAAAAAAAAAAAAAAAAAGTATTAGTAGTAACCCTAAAAATATTAGTTATTCCCCAAAAAGGATTTATATCCCCCTAAAAAATATTAATTTTCCTTCTAAAAAGTATTATTCGACTTTTATTTCATCTATTTTTTGGCAAGATGGCTTAAATCCCCAAATTAGTAAAAAGCTCTAATTCGCAATTTTCCAAATTTCCCAAAGTTGTTGAAACTTTGTTCCTTCATTTCTTCTTTACTTGCCCCTCATCAAACCGATCAAGTATCTTGGATGGTAAATGAAATTTTTTGTTGATCGGGTTCTACATCGACAAGAAATCGTGTATACTACATGACGAGACTTATTTTGGCACCAAAAATGGAAAATGCATAGAATTTATGGTCAACAAATAAGTTTTTAAGAAAATGTTGCAAAATCTCATTGCCAAATTTCGGCTCAGTTCTCGAATGTACAAAAGGAGCATGAGGGGACGACATGTCTATGAATTGGTATTTACACGACGTGCAATGTGCAACGAGGCTAATCGAGATGCCAAAGGCGATCGTGGCGGCAAAGGAGCAAGTGAGAAACGAGCACCGCCTCGTGATAAAATTACAGTACAAAATCTATTGTTCTCGAAAAGTAAATTAAATTTGAATAATTTCTAGAACCGGTTATACGAGATGGGTTGGGAATTGGGATGTGATCTTTGGTGGTCAAGCAAGAGAGTATGAGTACGGTTTGACAAGAGACTACTCTTAATTTTTTTTTTATAAGGTCTAATACAATGAGTTCCAATTAAACTTTAAATATTTTTTTAAAAATATACTATGAACATTTATGTATTGTTTATATTTATTTTTATTTTTTATTCTATACTTTTGTCGAATGATTGAGTAGGAAAGGAAAATGTGGATAATTGAAAACTTTTGGCCTTGTTTGTTTATGTTTTCAAGGCCACATTTCCAATTTCCAACTATTCATAGAAATGGAATCATGTTTGTTTCTAAAATTTCCAATGGAAATCATTATTTCCACTTTCCACTTTTCACATAAAACATCATCTCAAACCTACAATTTCAATTCTCAACCCTATACACTACCCTACATCACTTATCAATCACTATTCTTATTTTTTAACCCAATTATATATGTGGGACCCTCCATTACCAACTTTATCTACTTAAAATACTACTATATATATCTAATGGGACCCACTAGCCTACAATCTTACAAATATAATATTATATATTCAATTAAAATATTCAACCACTATCAATTTTTTAAATTATTATATACATAAAATACTATTTCAAAACTACTTAACCAAACATAATCTTATTTCCAAACCTACATAAAACTCATTCTCATTCACTCATCCAAACATAATTCCGGTTTTCACACGAAAACCAATAAATTCGAAAATTCATTTTCCAACACTAGAAACTAGAAATAGTCCATGGAAACATAACCATACAAGGCCTTTATTTTTCAAACTAAAGCTCAAGTCACTACAATAATAGAATTTAAGAAAAAACATATTTCTTATTTTATTTATTATTTTTTTCAAAATGGAAACTATTTTGCTATTATTTCAAATCAACAAGATCCGTCAATACAAATTCTTTAAACCAAGATGGAAAATCCCCATTCATCCAACTAAAAACAAAGAGGCCAAAGAAGAAAATCTGGCTATACTATGTCCAACTCTATTTTTTTTACACATGATAAACTTTGGTTACATTAGGTTTTGTGCAATTGATGATGCGGACAAAGTTCATGAATTAATATCAATTAGTCAATGAATGAAATTTGCAAATGAAGTAATAGTCACAAATCATACACAAGTCATGAGATTTTGAGGTACATTCATTTTAAATTATCATACATTTATGCCAATCAGTGTCACCTTTTTTTTAGTGAATTATAAGATTTTTTTTTAAATAAAGATCATATCTTATATTTACTAAATTATTATATATCATGATCAATTTCTTCACTTAATTAGTTAACCTTACTTGTTTATTATATTAACCAATTTCTATTTATATTATATATTTATATTGAATTGTTTAATGGATTGTGGTTCAATCATTTCTATGATCCAATGAGACTTCTCATTTAATTTCAGTCTCAAGTATTGATCATTTTCAATTAATATAATTGATTAGCTTATTTTATCTTTATTTATGAAATATCAATATATAATTTATCAAGGAGAACATGAGTCGGTTATTAGAGATCCTAGAGCTTGCAAGAATGATCGGGAATTCCATTTTTTCATTGCTTTCTAAACAAAAAGGCAAAAGTGATGAACGAAAGATCACTAATAAATATTTGTATCTCGATATAACCCATATTAGAGAAGGGCGAAAAGAGAAAGAGCGTCAATAAATCAATTGATTATGATGGAGCTAAGAATGCTTTTCAAATGGGAAAAGAAAACGATGACAACAAAGAAAGACCAAGAAAGAAAAGTAAAGAATATAACATTCTAATTTCAAGTTATAATGAAGACACTCTTTAAAATTTCAAAATTAATAATTATGCACAATAAGTAGAATAAATAAAGAACAATCTCAAAGTCGAGTACGAAGAAAAAAGACGTCAAAAAAATTAAAACAAGAGAATGATTGACCACAAAATAAGTTCATGAATTAACTTTGTTTAGTCATATTACTCTAATTTTTTAATGTCCATTTTATTTAGTTCAATGATAATAACATTTAATTTCTTGTTATAGGTTCAAAATATCTTAACCATGTTTCACCTATTAAAATCTAAGTCGTACATTATATAAGTTTAATTTAATCATTACAACCTTTTCTTTTTTCATTTTTCTTACACATTTATAGTTACATAGTGGTTAATATGAATTGTCGTTGAATTATTTATATGATAATATAACAATAAGACATCTTTTTTAATTATGTTCCACCTAATAAATACACAAAATTTATTCAATACTATATTAAATTAATTTAGATTTTAATTTCAATTAAATTAATAAAATTTTGTGGATCACGTGCAACGCACGTGCACTTTACTAGTTAATTAAAGTATGGGATCTTTAATTAAAACATCATTAATGCGCCCGAGAACATTTTGAATGTGTTGTCTTATCAGGACCGTCGATGTGGAGACATCTTAGTGGAGGCATTTATATATGATTTGATCATATAGGACTTGATGATTTAATTTGAATTTTCCATACAAATTCCATTGTAGAAATGGAAAATCAAATTAAATCACTAGATGATCATATATGGATAAATCTTAATCCGAGTGATTATAGACTCTGTTTATTTGGTGTGATTCTTAATTTGCTCGTTTAAGTTTGTCCTACGACATTCCCAACACTTGCATTTTAGATTCACATTTGAATTAAATAGCCGAGAATATAAATTCACAGATATGGAATCCATTCCTTTTGCGGGAAGTAGAAAGACGATTTACCTCATTTGTTAATTCGGAACTAAATAGTTTGAGATCTCTAATTTATAATCCGATTATAAATTAACCATTCGCTAGTGAATTAATGGTAAATGAGGATAAGAGGTAATTGAAGAGGTTTAACGGATACTACCTAGCTTCAATTAATCGAATTGTCATGGAGGATTAATCTATATGTAATGATTATATCAGTGGACTGCTCAATTCGTAGAGTAAGATATTCTATAATTATAAGAGTGTAATTCCGAATTTATAGTGGATTAATATCAGAATTAATAAGTTGAATAAATTAATTAAAGAGTTAATTATTTATTCGATTTATTGGAGCTTATAATTATAGGTTCATGGTCCGGTTCACCTTCCAGAGTAAACGGGTTAGAAATAATATTTTATGTTCCTAAGGATTTATGGAAAATAGTTTTCCAAAATATTTGGGCTAATATATTAATATAAGTTAATTCCGGGAATATCTGATATTCTACAGTTTTGACTGTACTGAGAATTAAATAAATATAAGATATTTATAATATTAATATAATTTATTAAATTGATAATTATATTGGATAATTATCAATTAGAGTTTGAGTCTATCTAGAATTATGAATTTAGATTAGATAGAAACCAAGTTGGAGTGAGAAACTGATTGAACTAAGCCTATAAATAAGAAGCCACATTACCACAATAAAGACATCCAGGATAATCTGCTTGCTCACCTCCTCCGCAGCTTGAAAAGAGTTTTCTGCAAAGTTGTAATACAAAAATTCGCCACCCTTTCTTACAAACCGAAAAGAGTTTCAATTGGCCAATTATATGATTTTTCGGTCTGCCCGCATATAAGATTTAGGCATCTTGAAGACCAAAACAAATCAACCAATTATTTTGGTCAACCTCCGCAATTGAACAGCAAGTTCAATTGGTTTTTTTGTTAAATTGCAATTTTCGGCCGTATGTCCGATGCAAGTAGCATGGTGATTTTTGTGTTGTTTTTAAAGTGAGTTTTCGTGGTTTTCGTTTTAAGCCTCAGTTCAATTCCTCCTATCCAGTTAGCTCAATCCTACGATCTCATGAGTTGAGTACATCGTAGGAAAATAAAAGTTAGGAACTCGGAATTATTATTTGGGTGCCCACACACGCCGTTGATAGGGAGGATCGAATTGGAAGATCGCTATGTCTACGAGCCGGGGATTCGAAGGATTGACGGATAAAAGGCAAAGAACAAGAAAATCGTCGAAAAAGGTAAATTTTCTTTTCTTCCTTTAGTTTGAATAAATTTAATAAGCATGATCTTGTGTTCTTATATCTAAAACTCAAATTTTGAAATCCTCGCTTCCGCTTCCGTTCGATTAGATCGAAAAGCGGATCTTATTTGGCCCGGATTAGATCAGGGACCGAATAATTTTCAACAAATATTGTCGTCACTAATCTTATGCCAGGTTATAACTAAGTCAAGACAAAAAGGAATGTCTTTCTGGCTAGATGTGGCTATCGTTCATGCCACATTGTTATGCCATCAGCGTAGATGCCATGGCTCTGAATATTTTATGCTTGATCCAGAAGAGTAGGTTTTTTGGATTCAGAAACTACGAGAGTAGTTTCGGCTGAAATCTTCCTAGGATAGACCAAAAATTCAATCAAGATATCATTGCTGTTTCTAAAAGGAAGTTGCGGATAATGATGGGAGGGTTTATACTACCTACGTTCTGAGATATCTCTTTGTGGAAGGTAAGTGAAAAAGACTCGCTAGGATGGAATAAGCTTAGAAGAATATTTACAGAAAACATCATTCAAAATTAATGATTAGCATAATCCTCACTTAAGCAGTGACTGGTTACGGATGAGCACATAACTCAACTGGTATATATATGTTCCTGGTATTTCCATAGTATTCTAGAAATGGCAAAGCTTTCTAACATTGAGAATTGGTGGACATTCAAACCAAACTTTACTAGCCCAAGAGAGAAGGGGACAAAAAAGGTCAAACCGTGAAAAGCAAGAGGCACAAAATATAATTTTGGCAGCATACCTCACCAGGAGAAAAGAGCTCCAATACAGATGACAGGACTTCGTCTGAAAGGGAATAAGTTAAACGTGAAGTAATGCGGCCAATACCTTTTGCAGCAGACCATCGCACGACAGTATCCTACATTAGTACATGGAGTATAAATTAAATGAATGAAGAACACAGCTCGACAAATGGTAGAAGAAGAACGTAAATTCCAAAACTCAAAAAACTTATCTGATGCTGCAAAACATTAGTTGCAAGGAAAAAATGACTGCCTTCATATATGAACTGCTTGGTATGTAACTTGAAGCGTTCAAATCATTTGAAATATAAGCCTCTAGACATACCGTATCTCTCAATCCTGACAGCAAAAGTTCAATAATATCTTCTATGATATCTGGAACATCTATATCTTCCTCTTCAAGGCAGCTTTTCTCTTGAGGTGAATTACAGGAGATCATGTTCACCGAATGATTTAATTGGTTACAATCGCTTGTCACATTCAAAGAGATGTTCTCTCCAAGAGTGTTGGTTCTACCCTACAGGATATCAACAAAGTAAATAAAAAGTAATATTAAGAACTACAGTACAAGTTAGAAACCAAAGAGTTTCTTCACATGGAATCAAACTTAAGATATCCATAAAGAAAATGTATTAACACACTTTCAAAGACTTAGAAACAGGAGCTGGAGAGATATGTTTTTAGATCTCGCATTGAAAAACCTCCTTTTTTATTTATTGTAATACATAAAGATAATGCATATATGATCAGGTATGTGGCTAAGAGCCACTTAGAGTTGTACACGGAATCCCTAATTCAAATTGAAATGTACAACGATCAAATGAAACAGAGTAATCCATATACCTACAAAAGGAAAATTTCCAATGATTCCACCAGCAGTATAATAATAATTATGAGGATAACACCATGCTGCTGGATACTGATTTAAATGGTACTGGAATAAAGGGGAAGAACTGAATGAGGTTCTGCTCTAAAAATGTTGTCACGCACCAAAGGATTTATCTCCTTGAAAAGTAAACTAATATATTACATAAAGCTCATAAAAAAGTGGTTTCTCTTTTTCTTTTTTAATCTTTGTGCATGAGTACAATGAAGTTATTTTCAAGAAAAATGAAGAGGATAATATCATAATAGGGGAAATGATATCTTTCTCTTCTCTTACTGTTAAAGATAAAGAAAAATGTTAATCAGCCACTTACCAGCAAGACATTTAAAAACTTTCCCGTCACTAAATCCTTTCAAGAATTTGGAACAATTGTCGAGAAACTTAAGCACTGACTCATTTTTCTCTATCTTTTTCAATATTTCTTTGCCCTCTTATTCTTTTTCTTCGTATAGTGAACTCACACCATCAGTTAATATCTCATCCTAAATCTCTTCCAGTTATTCGCAACATTTCCATATATGGATGGATTGTTATACAGAACTATAAAGCAACTCCAATGTTCTCTTCCAGAAGTTTCCTTTTGAGAGAGATAATATATTGACTTAAAAGGCGCATTCTGAAAATCATTCACAAAACACTATATCACAAGTAATAATTCAACTTAACTGACCACATAGCGCCATGTCGCTGAACGATGAGGCAGGCATGTAAGCCCAATCCGCTGGGTTAGTTTTACCAGATACTTGCGAAGTAAAGAACTGCGACTAGCAATACGAGCCTTTATTAAAACTGATGTGTCATCCCATAAAACTGGGACCACGTTCAACAATACTGATGTGCTACCAATCTGCAAGGAAAAGCTACTCAATAAAATGAATGGTTCCATCTGAGATCAAGCACTTGATAGATAAGACATGCTGGAAGATAAACAACATGACGATTAAAAAGGAAAATTCTCAATTCGAAGTAAAAATGGCACAGTCCGCAGTAATGTCTCTCCTTAGCAAACATATTTTCGCAAAGACTATTTGAAAATAAGTACAGGTCCTCTTTTTGTAGCAAGCCAAGCAGTAGATGGAAGACTAACTTGTGTACAGGAGCAATCCTTTTGATTTTCCTTTTATAGGGAAACAAAGTATTAATTCTATTTCCATAAATAATTTTAATGTATTAATATTCGAGAATTAACTAGCTCTAATTAAAATACCATGATCTAATTTTTCCTAGCACTCAAAAGAAAGAGCAATCGCCTTGTCAATGACCAAATTATCAATGCTCTGAGTTGAACATTGAACTGAACACTGAGGGGAGACAATATATAAAGTCTAAAGACAAACATTTCTTATTACAACTTGCAGGAGTCGTTGCATTCTTATTTCAAATGAAATGGATTTTTTTTTTTTTGGGAGTGGGGGGAGGGGTGTCAATGAAAGAAGGGAAAGGCTGCAAGTAACCTTGACTGTATAGTAAATCTTTTCTTTCAAACATGGCCCTAGCCCAAGTCTACTAATATTTGTCAAACCACCACTTCCCTACATCTAATATATTTTAGCAATTACCACTGCATGTTCTGATGTTCCTATCAAACATAACATATCCCTAAGCAAATTGAACTAGCCATGTCATGCTACCATAATAGTCCTACACCTAAATCCAATTCAAGCAAATTATCTTCACTCACATACACTACTTTCGACGGAAGTAATAGTTTTATGTTATTAATGTTAAATTACTAAATATATCTACTAACCCAATTGCAAGCCAATTCCAGGAAAAAATATAAATGGCTAAAAGGAAGAGAATTGATTGTGAAGTGGAAATGCATTGCCGCATCTTAAAACAATTAATTTTTTAGAGGGTAATGTCAGTCCCGGTCATCACCAACATTTTTTTTTATATAAAGAATAAAAGAAGAAGAGATAAACGTATAACTGAAAGACATGAAGAGGCCTCTCAACGTCAATCGAATTACAAAGCCTACAGAGCACTAATTTGTATGGTAATGGGAATCATATAGTTACCCCATATAGAAAACCACAACAGAAAACAAAGCGAGTTTGTTCACCTCCATTTGAATCGCTCAAACTGGCCAACTAACCAAAATAAACTGTAATTAACTTTGCTCAAAATTGAGTCAAGTCATCAATATGATTTTCACATGTATCAAGTAATAAATTAAGTAAGAAAAACAGTTGGAGGATAGCAACCTTTCGTAACGCCAAAAGTAAAACTTAATTTAGATTTTCGAAACCCTTGATAAACAATCCAGCTTCATAAACAATTAACAGAAACAACAGTTGCAAACATGTTTAGCAACATTAGGTCAAAAGAATGAAAACTAACCTTAAAAATGGCAGCAAGAGCTTCAACTGCACCTAATAATCGGAAGTGATCTATAACATTGTCCTCCACAGAAGAGAGAATTTCATGCGTCCAATCAATGAAGCTGAAAGAGAACAAACAAGCACCACGTAAGTTGAAGCATCAACATAGGACGACAATAACCTGCAAATCAAAGCATCTGGATGACATTATATCACTTTTCCATATACATATATCTCTTTCCTAAATTATTTTAACATTTGGGAGGCATGATTGAAGCCTCTTAAAAGAAAGGCTGATTTGAGCGTCTACAGAAAAATATTTAAGTTTACCATTAGGAAACAAATCAGATTTCACTTCCGACTTTGGAATTGAAATATCAATGTTTTTACAAGGATAACCTGCTTCACAATGAACATATAAAAATAAAAAAGTCCACATGGTGTAAAATGGATACAGAAAATTCTGGTTCTAGGAATGGAAGATGTATCGAGGAGTGATTTCTTAATCATTACAACTCTTTCTGGTTTTGCAGCCAATATTTATCCAGAAGCTGTAAACTAAAGTGAAACATTGCAAATCCAGAAAGTAAAAAGAGTGTTGCTGCCAGTAAAATCAACACGGTTGAAAAACACGAGAACATTGCAAGGATTTCCTCAATCATTTTATTAATTTCAAGTCTCACAAACATATACATTAGTTATTCTATAGCATCACTTGCCAATATGTTCACATCCTTATTCTTCTGACTACTGGCCTGTGGGATAAATGGTGCATGGTTAACCTATGAGAATGAAAATATGAAAAACTAGAAGAAAATAAAAATAAATAAAAACCTTGTAAATGCCTTCAGCATATCTGGCCGTGTCAAGAGCTTTGACAGCAACAATCCAGCTATAGTTCGCATAGGACCTGCAGTTGATAAATAGTCCTTGCAGGATTCTAAAATCCTCACCACCAATGGAGGAGGCTCATCTCTCCCACCATAGTTGCTATTGGCTATACTAGTATCCACAGAGGATATATCAAAAGGGATCAACACAAGAATAGAGAGCCAAAGAAGTATGATGCATTTTGTTTCCATCTCTCCAGTGCTTTCTTGCCTCAATGATGTTGCAGTGTTCGTGTTATGGCATTTCTCCAAAAGCGATACCGCAAGTTCTAAATCAGACACCTGATGGGGATAGAACTTGATAACTGACTTGTATCCACAAACTGTAACAAGAGAATAAATTATGATACATATAGGCTTGATCACTTCCAGAATTTCATCAGACTCAGCACCTAACTCTGTGGTTCTCGGCGGACAACAGCCATCAGAGGTGAAACAATACTCTCGAGATAAGGCTCTATCAGTTGACCTTGCTCCTGATACTTGTCCATCTACACATAAGCACTTTAAGAGTCAATGCACCATCCCACAAAGACTACAATATTTGAAAAGTCGAAACAAAACTAATCTAGGAAAACAAACATTCGCAGACTGATATAAAACCCAGCCAGTGGCATTTGTGCCTTTTCAAATCGATCACCAAAGCAACCAACAATTATGAACTATTATTCCAAAGGCATCCTTTTAACAAGCATTGAGACTATAAGAATTTATCAGAAAAAGAATACCCGCATAAGCGAGTCATCGTAATTGACTGAACAAAAAGCTGAGCTGCCTATAACCATCTTCAAAGAAATAAGATTCAGTAAAAAAATTACTAATTCTCTGTATTCTATACTTTTTCTTAAATAAGAATGCAATATTGTAGAAATAGACAGCTGCTGCCAATAATCATGATAGTCTTGTTCCGTGTTCTTTAAGTTGAACACTAAAAGCTCGCATTTTTGCCACAAACAGACATAATTTGCACAACTCAGCATTCAGGAGTAATAAAGATTGCAAATATAACAATCACACACACAACTTCTGCTGATTTGACAACCTCCAAAAGTAAACATTAACAAACACGTAATCTCGCGCCACTATGTTCAGTTGATGTCAATAGCTCAAGGTTAATCATAAAATGCAAAACATCGCGACTGAAAATTGCACTGTGCCACTAGAACTCCGCTCTTAAAAAGCGTGTGTGTGTGTGTGTGTGCGATGTGTGGAGAGAACGGCAACTTAAGGTGGCGTACTATGGATCGAATCTTGTGTACGGCGGAGAGATCGGAGACGCGGCGAGCGGAAACGATGACGTCGAGGAGGGACTTGACGAGCTTCCATTCTTGAAGGAAGTATCGCTGCAAAACCCTCTCCTTGGAATCGTGCTCGTCGTCTTCTTCTCCTCCTCCTGGCAATGATGACAACACTGAGGCTTCCTTCATTTCCATCTTCTCTTCTGTTGATTTTACGTTCTGCTACACTTGCAAAAACTGATTCACTTCTCTCCAAAAAAAAAAAAAAAAAAAACTGATTCACTTTTTCCCGCTTGTAAAGGGTTAAATTGATTTTCTGATGCTAATGTCAATTGCCAATAGCCAATAACTGTTTAGAACTATTTTTTTTTTTTTTTTGGGTGGCGCTATTGACACCCCTTTTTTATGAAAGACACCCATCTTCTAAGACACTACCCTCCACTTTTTAAATACGCCACAATTGATGAGTTCACCCCTTTTTTCCAATTTTACCCTTTCATGAAAAAACCCTAGGTGGCACATGGCACGATGGGCACATGGCGCGATGGGTTTTTACGCCATCATGCCACATGGCACGATGGCATTTGAATTTTTTTGTCATAGCGGCGTGATCGTGCCTTATATCGCAGATCGCTATCTTTGTAAAAGATTTTTCAACCCGAAAATTTGAAAAATAACATATTTTATGCTATAAACTAAGAATATACGTTCATTATATGGGGATATGAATACTTTATTGTTCGAATCTTCAACAATTTGGGTGTTGGAAAAATCTAGGGTTTGTATAAAGAAAATTTAACTTTCTTGAGAAGAAGAAGAATGTGAGTGTATGATGTGGGTGTATTTAGAGATTAGGGGTGTATTTAGAACTTGGCTTTTAGTAAGGGTATTATAGTCTTTTAACTTAATGGCGTTTTGAAATTTTAGAAAGTGGGTGTCTTAAAAAAAGGGGGTGTCAATAGCG
The DNA here is from genome assembly GCA_016081115.2 of Rehmannia glutinosa. Taxonomy (NCBI): domain Eukaryota; kingdom Viridiplantae; phylum Streptophyta; class Magnoliopsida; order Lamiales; family Orobanchaceae; genus Rehmannia; species Rehmannia glutinosa. Next base: position 78,849 of record JABTTQ020002865.1, read on the forward strand.
CCATTTTTTTTTTTTTTTTTTTTCTCTCTTTAAATTGAAAAGATAAAAATCAGTACCATCGTACTAGTACTTAAACGGGAAAGAAAAATTCTTAAATATTACATTGTTTATTATATTGTTTATTTTTAAGGAAATGATTATGTTAATAATTTCATTACTGTTTCTTTCTTACTCAAAGTTAATTGATGTTGCCATTTATTTTAAAAGCTTATGTTACTATTTTTTTCTTTCACATTTTACATGATTAGAAAATTATTTGATGTCATAACTCATATGTATCAAATTCAAATAAGCCCGTATAAGTTATGACTAATCATAATTATTTGATAATCCACTTGTATGATTTTAATACCAAATACAGACAAATTGATTTTTTTTTTGACATAATTCAACAAATTGATAAAGTGTTCATTGATTTGAAAGGGCTAGCTTCTAATTATAGTTAAACTTCTATAAATTAGTAGTTTTGAGCTGTCAATATTTATTAATTTAATAAGATATTAAATTAGCGAATTATTAATTTTGCTTATTGTTAAGTTGGGACAGACCAAAAGTAATTTAAATGAAATTATTAATTAATCGAGTATTAATTTATTGATTTTATCGCGTAATCAACAATATAAAAAGAAACAACAACAACAATACCCAAAAAGAAATAGCACTTTGAATGATTTCGGCTTTGGTTAACGGGCTAGAATATGCCATGCCAATGGGTATTCCCACTGGGCTATATTATGGGTAGTCGATACACAATAGTGGGCCTTATACAAAAAAAGCGAAGAAAAGTTACCGATTTCGCAGGAGCATATATTGGACTTCAGGCTCTAAACGGTCCTATGGGCCATCAAATTATAGAAAATGAAATTATAGCTAAATGGTATATACATCGATGTTGAAAACCCAAGTTTGTGGACATATAGTAGATACTAGATAATTAATATGTAATGAAATCAATGTTTCATTGATTTTTTTTTAAATGCATTTTCAATATTAAATGTCCGTACAAAATATATTTAAGCATTAAAGAATTAGAATAATATCTTTATTTGCCGTATAATGAAATAATCGAATATTAATCCTCTAAAATATCACTAAATGACGATATACTTTTGATCCTCCAAAACTAGGGGTGATCATAAATTTTAAAAAACCGCCTGCACCCGCCCGAACCGTACCAAGCCGCACCGTTCATAATAATTTATGACCAAAACCGCGATTTAAAATATTAGATAGAAACCGCATCGCTTTGTTGTTGCGGTTATGGTTTTAGATTTTGAAAAACCGCCAAAACCGCACCACACCGCACCACATATCTATAATTTAGAGTAAAATAATATATTGTTCTTTGATCTTTAGTTAAATAATTAGATAATGAATATATTAGGAACTAATTTTATGAATGATATAGTAAGATTAGCACTTTGTATACTAAATTATAACGCATTTTACATTCTTTTAATGTTGTTACAACACATTATGTTTTGCATTAAAATAGAAACAACATTACATTGCATTACATATTGAATATATTTGAAATAAAAGATATTGCAATGTGCATTTTATTTTAAAAAATACACTTTGTTAAAAAAAAGAATTTCAATTATAATATTTTTCTTTGGCCTTTTCTTAAAAAGATCATGACAAAATTATATTAATTTATCAATTATATAACATTTTTGTTAATTAAAACCGCAAAACCGCCCGCTACGCCCGCCACCGCTTTAAATCGCACCTTCGGTTTTACTTCATAAAACCGCGATTTGAAAATTTTATTTAACCGAACCGCATATAGCAATTCGGTTTGAAATTTACTCAAAAACCGTAAAACCGCACGTGATCACCCCTATCCAAAACTATTGTTTAAAGATATTTATAGTTGAGTATGAAAACAATATAATAAAGAACTTTTATATACTTTCTAATTTTCATATTTTTATTTCATAATACATTTTGTATAAAATTAGAAAATCTATATCAATTCATATTACATTTTTATTCTCCAATTCCACATGCGCTTCACATTTATTCATGTGGCATCCATGTGTACAAATTTAAAAGTAAATTGATAATATATCTTTGAATTTGAAAAATAACAAATTTAAAAGACAAATAATCCAAAAATCAAGAATTTTATCTACACTATCTTTTAAAATTTTTATCTTTTGAATTATATATATCACATAAAGTGAGAAAACAACCAAGAAAGAAAGAAAAATGTCATTCATATTCTTTAATAACCGAGAATATCAAGGAAAAATCTCAACTCTAATTTGTACATAGCTCACAAATAGTTTGGAAAAGTCAATGTCAATCCATTCAACTCCTTGCATTTTTTCTATTAACAAAGACATATTAGTTCAAAATCTATATTTTTTTATAGAAAACTAGTTTTTGACTCGTGCGATGCACGGAGTATTTTCGGGGTGGGGTGTTGCTACATAAATAAAAAATCAATAAGAAATACAATCTATTAATTTTTTTTTTTTGAGAAAGGTAATTACAATTGCACTAAAAAAATACAAATTTTGAAATACTTTTTGTATACAACATTAGTTGTTTGTTTGTTGTTTGAGGCATCTTCGCCGCAAACTAATATTTTCACCCCTTTTGATTGGTGACTCTTGCTGCGACATATAATTGGTCATGATGGAAAACTGGATTCTTGAGATATAGTCTACATTAGAGCAGAGACTGTCCTTGGCTTTTAGTTATCGTCATGGCATATGACATGATCAAAGAAGCGAAATTGGCCATTTGGAACTTGAAGGGAATCCTTAGGTCGGATGGTGTAAGAGTCATTCGCGGAATCAACATTTTATTGTAAGTCAGCGGCTACGATAATCAGAGAGGGGGGTGAATAGATTATCTCCATCTTTTCGATTTCGCCTAACTAACAACACCTTGAAGAGCACCACACTCTTCTTCAACACCACCTTTGAGATTACCACAATCTCTTTTGAAGATTACCACAATCTCCAACGGCACCTTGTGAAGATTACCACAATCTTCAACCTTGAAGAATACCAAATTCTTCAACACCAAACAAGAAGATTACCACAATCTTCTTTCACCTAACACCTAGATCACCCAAGTGTGTTCTTACCACAAGAACACTCACAAGGATATCTTGTGTTGAATGATAACCCAAAAATTCAAGATTACAACTCGATAATGAATTATACAATTGAGTGCAAGTGTAATCAAGAATAGCCTAGACCTCAAGAATGTGAAAGTGATAAGCTAGGCAAATTACAACAAGAATAATGACAATATAAGACCAAGTGTTTGCTTGAGTATTTCTTGTTGTGTTGTATTGTTCTCTCTTATTGTTGTGCTTCAAATCTTCCTCTATTTATAGGAGATGATTGATCATTGATAGGCTCATCTTGGAATCGATATCTACAAAAAAATTGCATTTAAAATCAAGATTATAGCTGTTAGAAGTCAATCCCATAATTTAAGGAAAAGATGTCTCTTTGTCAAATCATCGGAAATTTTCATTCAAAACATTGGGCGGCCGGCCGCACAGAATAGACGTTTGAAGAACACACGAAAAAAATAACACAGGCGGGTCGGGGACTTGACCGGTCGACCTCGACCCCGACCGGTCCCCTCATTGAAATTTCAAGGAAGCAAGTTCTGTTTCAATATATTGCTCCCAGTGCAGTCGACCTGGCCTTTTTCCCTTCCATCTCATTTTTTGTTCTAAAATACATCTTCAGTGCGGGTTGCCCTATACGGCGACCGATTGACCTCGAGACAGTAAATATTGTCCGATTTTTATCGAAAATAAAACTCAAGAAATACTCAGAAAATTTAGTAAAAACATTTTAAACCAATCGGGAGTATTTAGACAACATTTAGGAACCTTGTTTTGTAGTAAAAACTTATAAACATAAAATCATTAAAAGTGTTGTCCAATTTTATCTAAAATAAAACTTGAAGAAATACTCAGGAAAATATTAAAACCATTTTAAATCATTTAGGAGTATTTGGACAACAATTAAAACATTGTTTTGGTGTAAAAAATAAAATCATCAAAATTAAGATAAAACATGTATCAAACATTTATGACTGCATTGGCTCAGGTGAGAATCTTGGATTCAAGAACATGTTTACCGAGCCTTGTAATTACCAATCGTGTACCATTACACAAACCAATTGAATGGTCTATATTTCTTAGGAGCATACCTAGGAGTTCCAACCTTTAAATGAATTTCATGATTAGGTACTCGGAACATCTTATCCCATTTAAGAATTCCGGTGTATGCAGATCATGTAAGAAATCAACATTAGCTCGATTTACAAGTGCTATCCGAACTCAAATAAGTCGACCTTCCGATGTGTTCAAAGAGGTCATATATTGATTTATCAACTCAACCACATCGAGTAGGTGCCAAAATAGCTCTTTCCTTCGGATAAGTGGGATCCTCGATCGCATCTTTAAACATTGGATAAGTGCTTTCAATGATAGTCGAAATAGGATCACCATTTGATTAGAGCAAAATATCTTGGGGATGTCAATAGTGGAAGAACCATCATTTTCTTCTCCAAGTGTTCCATCTCCAATATTTGCAATCCATTCGTAAAACTTCACCAATCAGAAAAATCATCGCTTTCACCAAGGCTTTGAAGGCGCATGTTCTTAGTTAGCCTAAGCACGATCAATGTCTCCACAAATGCGAAGAGTATATCGTGGCATTGACGATATCTGCCGACTTCCCTAGGGGACGATCGCGATATCTGTCTGAAATCTCCACCAAACACGACCGTTGCCTCCAAATGGGATATCTTTGACTTCTGGTTTGTTGTCTCCATAATATCTTTTATAGTTGTGTCCACAGCCTCAAAGCAATGCTTGTGCATCATTGAGCTTCATCCCATATTATTAGTTTACTACGCACAATCAATTCAACAAGTGGATCGCCAACTTTTATTTCACGACTTGATCCTTCATGTGGATTTATAGGAATAACAAATCGTGAATGTGCAGTCCTCTCCCACCGAGGCAAGAGAAGAGACGCTATTCCGCTTGATGCCACATTAAGTACAATTTGTCTTTTAGATCTCAACCGTGAAAATAATGCCCTCCACAAATAGGTTTTCCCCGTGCCTCCATATCCATATACAAAGAAAATACGACCTTTATCCAGTTGAACCGCACCCATTATTTGGAATACACGTTGCGTTGCTCATCGATAAGGTTTGAAAGAAGATTTTTGTGCTCTGCGGCTAATACCTTACGATCGTATCGTAACGTCGTAAACCAATCAATGTTTTGGCTGAATTAAATATTGTCAACGTTTGGAAATGGCATCGTAGAAAACTCACGTAGACTCTTCCCATTTGCGCAACAATTTTTCAATTTCCAACAGGGCAAGATTCTTAATTTCATTCTCCCTTAGAACCGGATCTACCAAAAGAGAAAAAACGTAAAAAACATAATAAATAATTTAATTCTTATTATTATAACTAAACAAAAAACATGAAGAAAGAATATAAATAGATTCTCCCAATTCCTCCAACTAATATAAAGCATAATATCAAATTTAAAATGTGATACCTTGATTGATTGAAAAAGAATTCGCCGTCTATATACAATATAAATCGTCGGAAATAAGTTCCCAACATTTGTCCCACACTTCTTCGGATCTACTCAAAGAATCGGTGACAACAATGATGCAAACAAACTCCACGAGAGTCTCTGCGGATGCCCGGTGACTCGCTTCAATGATGCCATCAATATATTCTTTATCGTCCTCTAACAAAAGAGCATAGCAAGCATCACGATAGGAAGCGTGTTGTACACCTTTTACTTTTTATAATCATTATGACACGAGCACGACGCACAACATTGATAAGGCATCGCAAATAATACATGTCGCCTTGACCCACGGAGGAACATAGAAAACACGTCATATAGTAAACCCCGCCTTTCTAGGCTCCCACTTCTTGATTTTGATTTCCATGTGAATTTTGTAGGAGCTTTCGCATAGGTTAATTCTCGGCAGGATATATTTTATGGCTTCCATCCAAGCCAAAAACATGCTTTCTCTGAGTCTTCTCTTGAGAACATCGTCATTCTTTTGAGAATCATGAAATATTACTGATTGTTCGTTCTCAAGATGAAAACTAAGACGCACAACCGAAGGATATTTATATTGAATTTCATATCTCAAGTAATCTCCATCTTTTGCCTCACACGACGAAACATATCCGCAATCGTAATACATGTTCACTTCATCTACTGATTTTTCCCGATTCTTCATCACCACTACTCTGGTAGAATAATCTTTGTCACCCAATCATGTCCCTTATTGACATATTTGAACAAATACTTGATTGATCTAGATTGATTACACCATTCCACATTAACATGGGCACCGTATTTAAGTAGCAATCGACGATTATGCGGCACGACGCGTATCTGTTATCAAGAGGAACACCATTTTTTCAACAACCCTGCCATTATCCCTACGTTGATAATGTGGATAACCTTCTTCATCAATACACGTGGCATCGACAATTTTTTTGGAAAATGTTTTGTACAATGACCATCGGCCATGCACGGAGAATTTTTCCTTGCTTCGCCACACGAACCATGAATCGTAAAATCTCTAAGCCGCAAAAAAGAAACGGATCATCGGCTTCATCGGTATCTCCATGAGATATAATTCTATCTATATCATTTTGTAGTTGGATATTTATCTTCTTTGGTGAGTAAAGAGAAGAATATGAGCATGAGGCAACCCACATTTTGGAATTCAATCGTATATATAATCGTAAAGGTTTAATTTAAAAAGAATCAATAAATGTATAAAAATAAAAAAATATATCGGAATAATATAAAACTGTTAAACTAATGAAGAGGATTCAACAACCTGATATAATTTTCCCGAATATCGATTATGGCGAAGATCCTTGATAAGAGCATCCAGTTTGACTTTGAAAATTCTACAAATAATGTTTGGGCCGGTCTTCGGCATTAAGATTTCTCTTCTCAAGAAAACGAACAATCTCATGCCATTTTAGATTGGAGGTGAATGTTATAAATAGATCGGGATAACCGCCCATCTACATATAGCCATTGCATCTTGATAATTTTGTATCATAAATCGGGCTCCTCTAGTGAAACTCGAGCGAAGTATAATTCGTTTGCCTTGTGATCGGAATCGGTGTCTCCATTCAATACAACATCTGCTAGACCCTTATATATATCACAACTCAACCTTTTTTGATGTAATCACACATATTTCAATCGGGCAGATTCAACCATTGTATAAGCATCCACGACAAACTCTTGGAACAATCTTCTCGAATACACAATAGTAGAAGGTTCATTGTTTCGTAAGCAAGCGGTAGGCAAAAACTCTCTAACACTCACCGTTTTCCTTCCTCTCGGGTTCTACTCTTCAAGTCCGAAAATGGAATATCTTCTCTAAAGCCATCCTCACCGTAAGGTAACAACAATGGATATTGCAAGGCCAAATACGTGACATTCAACTCATTTATCCTCTCAGAATCGTCGATTTTGGTTTCAATCAATATATCTCTTTCTCCTAAAGCCTCGATCAAAATCACCAACAATCAAAGCGGCAACCTCGGAGCTTGATGGCAAGTTGTATCTTCTAGCATCCTTGCCCCTTTTACCAATAAGACGTAATCTAACATCCGAATTTGTACATTCTCGTATCTTTTCTCTTGCTACTCTAAAAGTTTTCACCAATATATTATTTTCATCCAACATTTTAAAGTCCAACAACAATATCTTGGTGCAGATTATTAGTATCACTTCCTTGCCTCTGAGAATAAATCACGTCGAAAATACATAGTTATCATGAATTATTAATTATATCAAGTATGTATATAAATTATTGCAGAATTTATAATGACTTAAGGAAAAAAACCTAACGACATTCATTCTATGATTTATCTCATTCTCTCGTATCATATATATACATCGTGCAAATTTAGGCGTTGAACCATCCGAAGGAAGTAAACTACCAATTAAATGATAGTTTTGTCCGTACATCAGGAAAAAACAGGAGCACCTTGACCTCTATTGATGTCGTATCGATCTTTCCTACCATTCATGTAAAGCAAAACATACTATTATACGATCTTATATTTTCTTGAAAATGTTTGCTTTTATCATTGTCTCCATACAATAAATCACGAAGCAAAGTAGGTGGTTGTTTGGTGAGGAAGTTGAATAATGTTGTGATCGCAACATGATCCATATTTCGGACAAGTAGATCTGCCGTGGGATTGTATCCTCTCCTTATACCAAAACACCGCCGCACAAAATTGGCAAGTACAACTTGCATCACCGATATCCCAAAGACTCTGTTTAAACAATGTATAAATAGGTATTTTTTATTAAATGATTATAAAGTTTTACTTAAGTTAAATAACGATAATATACGAAAACAACAATTCTCACCATTGTTAATGGATGGGATTGTGTCATGTAAGCGAGATATAGTTGTATTTGACTTGATCGTATTGTCCACTATTGTATTTGAATTGCAGTTCTCTAAAGTTTGAGCAGACTCTTCCGTAGTGAGGTCAATAAATTCGAGAGACACGAAAATTGTTCAAATTCTCGAGTATTGTTTTGAAGCGGTCTTTCCCTGGAAACTAATTATCCAAACCAAAAAATTGTAAATTTGAACTTAATTTTACATGTAAATGTGTAAATTTGAAAGCGCAACCTATAAAATAATAAAATGATCATACCATTTGAATGTCACCAGGTTGGGAGTTGAAAAAACGATAAGCAATCATGCTTGAACCATTATTTGAAAGAACGGTTTTAGGGACGATATGTAGCCGTTCTTCCCGCTATGTTCCCATTTTCTGTTAAAACAAAAAGTAAAAATAAAAATAATTAATTCCATACAAAATCTATATATATATATATTTATTAGATCTACTTAAATCATATGTAATTGTATTTCACAACATTCAAAATTATAAATGATTAGTTAAGCTAAGCTTTATTTTCTTTATCAAAATAATTTTTATATATTTTTAATACGAAAATTTATAACTTCAATTTGTTTTTTATTAGAAAAAGCAGACAACTATCTTTAAAGAATTTTTATACACATGCAAATATTTTAATATCATAATAAAAATATGATTTTTGACAAATTTTATTTTTAAATTTATAATTTTAATATAAATACATAAAAATATTTAAACATATAACTATATAACTATAATAACAATAAAATAAATGTACTATTTGTGATGTCATTTGAGAGGAGAGTTGGAAAATGGAGAAACACTGTTGCTCGAAGCAATGTTATGCCCCACAACTCTTATAGATCCACTTGTTGATATTATCCCTGCTATCTTCCATTTTCTATTTAAAAAGACAACCAAATAATTAATTACAAAATTGTGACAAAAAGATGTATAAATAACATTTTTAATTTTCATAAGAAAATATTATTTCAAATTTAATTTTTTCTATTTACGATAAAAACAAAATATAAACGTTACTAAAATTCAATTTAATAACTCAAAATTTACGTTGATTATTTTTTTATTATGAAAAAACCAAATGTTAACTAAATTATAAAAATATGTAACAAAAATATTCGATTAATAATAATATAACTTATAATTTATATAAATTTTGATAAGATTAAAATATAAACAATTTAAAAAATTATTTTTAAATAAAAATTACGTAAATTCTTGTATTTTTATATTTAAAAAAAACAAACTATTACAAAAATATACACAATTGAAACAAAAATTATGTATAAATAATAATATACATTATCAGTTATATATATAGATATATTTTAGTGATTTTTGATAATATCAATATATAAAAAATCAGTTAATTTCTATTTAATAAAAAAAATAAATTGCGTAAATAATACAATTTTTATATTTGTTCATGGGTAGATATTTAAATTAAATCATCTACTATAATTAATTTATATAAATTTTATTAAAATAAAAATTACAATAAAATAAATATTTAACTGAAATATATTTTAATTTAGTTGAAAAAAGAAAATTGATAAAAGGCTATTTAACTAATGAAATCCAATTATATATTACATTAGGCCTTTGTTTGCTAAGCCCAATTAGAGGTTAATGAAGCCCATTAAAAAAGCAGAACCCATATCTTGTATGAGCCCAAGATTTCGGAACAAAAATCGTGACCTACACGTGTACGACCGAGATTATGGTTCTAGACAATTCTTGGTAAATGGACGATCAGGATTGAACAAAAATGAAAGGTAAAAACATCAAACCTAATCTCGGTCCTCATTTCAGCCGATGAACATTTTTAAGAAAACTCTCTCTTTCTCTTGCCCAAAATTTTCTTTATTTTTCTTACGATTTTTCATCTCTGTCAAAAATCCCTAATTTTTGTTCCATGTTAAAATGTTTGTAAAGATCTTCAACAGATAACCAAACTCACAGTTCCTGTTTTGAAGATCGAAAAAAAAATTTAGTTACAATTTTCATTTTTGTTTTTCGGTATTAAGAAAACTCATTTTGTCTTGTAAACTTTTTCCGATTTATCGATGAATTTTTTTCCGATGTAAATGCAGAGCAAACCCCTGTTTATTTTTGTGCCTTCGTATGAAGATTTGTAAGTTTAAAATCAGAAAAAAAAATCGGATAACATATTTTGGGTAGGTCATTTTCATAGGCCTGACTTTTTCATTTTTTTCCTTTAATCTTCATCAAAGATAAAAGCCTACCGATAATTTTTTTTTTTTTTGGTTTTCTGTACAGATTTCGAAGGCAGGGGTGTATTTGAAGATGAATATCTCTTCATTTTCAGGTAATTAAATTTTTTATGCATTCTTTTTGTGATTTATTATTACGGATTCAATATTTTCTTGATATTTTTATGGATCTTACAGATCTAGCTTACGGATATATTTTTTTGGTGCAGATCTGAAAGAAATCCTAAAGTCGAAAATGAATATTTCTTCATTTCAAAGGTAATAAATTTTAATTTATTTTTTTTTATTTAGATCTGTTAAGGCTGTTTAAGATATTTTTATATTTTTTTATGCACAGATCGGAATTTTTTAAATATTTTAAAAAGCCAACGACATTTTTTCATTTGTGTATTTCTGACCAGGATAATTTTTATATAATTTTTTTTATTATTTTTTTTGTGTCACAAAATAATTTTAACAATATTTTTTTCACATGCATGTATCGATATTATGCATTTTGAGTTCATGCGGATCAAGATCTTCATTTTATTATTCGGCTCCAGGATGTGCAGATCTGAAAGATGAGTTATATTCAAAGCTCATTATTTCTTCTTTTTTAAGGTAATTTTTTAAAATCTGAGAACCGTATTTTTTTGTATATTTGAGCAAAAACAAAATATTTTTTATTATTTTTTCATGAATTTCTGGTTACAAATATATTTTAACAATAATTTACTTTTTATATGCATGTACAATAATCTGGCGTGTGAGTTCCAAAGATAGGGTTTCTTCATTTTATTATCAGGCTCATTGATGTCCAGATCCAATACAAAACCCATTTCCAGTAAGTTGAGACTTTTAGCAATATAATAAATAAATTTGTATGATTAATCTGCCTACGTGGTTATTTTATTTGTTGAATGGAAAATTATTTTTTAACATGTGTATTGAGATTTTTCTGAGTTAAAGTTTTGATACATATTTACAAATGATTGTCCAAACAAAGGTTTTCAGATCCATACAAATAATTTTCCAGGACTATTTTTTATCATTGTTTTGATAATAGTATTTTGTTAAAATTATTAGTTCAGAAATTTAAATATTAAACATTTGTTTACAAATACCTATTTTGATTAAATATTTTCACTGTGTTTCAAATGATACTATTCTTGATTTATTGTAGAATAAAAACAATTATCTCATAAGTCCTATTTAAATGTTTGGTTGACAATGAATATTAACAGAATATAAATACGTAACTATAATTTTTTTGCTTAAAAAAATAAACTTGATACCATCATCAAAGCTGTTATCCTTTGTCCGTTTATTGCCATGTACAGTCGATTTTTGATCTGCCTCATTGTTACCTCTCTTGGTGGTGATTCTTATCTAGCTTTGTCTTTTCTTGAAGATCGAAATGTGTTTTTTAATTGTCTCTGTGCCTTTTGAGTTGAAGTTTGATGATGATAATTGAAATGTGAACTTTGTGTATGTATTTATACTGAATATTAACTATAATCATGGTCAGTCTTGATAATCAAGAAACAAAACTAATGACCTTATTAATAAAGAATATTCCAACCATATATTTTCCATAATCCGAATTTAGCAGATATATATTTAGATATATTTATTTCCATTCTTAAAGACTTCTTAAGGTATATTGCACTAAATAATTGTAGTGAAATAACTTGAAAATCAAGAATCATAAATAGTTCCCATATTAATGAGTTTTATACAAATTTTAAAAAATTATGTTAGATATTCTGATCTGCACGAATTTAGTAACTAATATATTATATATGTTTTAAAAAGGTATTTATGATAGATTTGACTAAATATTATAACTCACATTATTTTTAATATTCGAAAATGTTAAAATTATAAATTATATATATTTATTGTGGCAAAAAATTCTTATCTGCCAGAAGTTAGAATCAATATATTATAATTAGGTATTTTTGGAAGATGTTGATAATAAATTGGACTAAATATAACAACTAATATTTGTTCAGAGTTATAAAATTGTTAATATAGTATTTTCGGAAAAGAAAACTAATTGTATATATTGATTAATAACAACTAATATTTGTTCAGAGTTATAAAATCTATTTGTGTCTTTTCGAATCGATGAAGCAGATTGTAAATGCGTGAATGTGTTCTTTATTCATGTCTTTTCAATGCATGATTCCATTTTTCATCAGCTTTAATGTATGAAGTTATTTCCAGAATCTGTTTTTAAGATTATGTAATCTCTTTTTCATGTTTTGAATTATGTAAATGATTTCATTTATCATGCATAATTTTTTTATAAGACATCATAAAAATAAAGACCCTCTAAGCAATAAACCAGCTTGACCCTACACCATGAGTGTGGTGGAATCCTGCTAGTGCTTGGGGGTCTTCAGCATTTTTTTAAATTAAAAAGCATTAGTAATTTTAAGTTTATGCTAGTATTTATTTTCTGCGTAATTATATATTTGGTGACATTGGTTAGTTTTTTTGTTGGCCATTGTTTTATTGTTTACTTTTTTGAAAATACATAAATCCAAATCTTAACAGTTTGAATTAATATAAATAATAAATTGTTGAAAAGAGAGATTGAATAATTCAAGAGAATAACAATAATGAAAGCAAACCAATAACATTGAGTACTGAACGAAAACAACGAAATCAAAAAATTGTTCCAATCAAACACCAAAAAATAAACAAAGCTATTCTAAGATCAAAAGATTAAATATATAATACTAATGTTCCCATGAAACTTTAATTCTTCTATTTATCATCCTCCTTCTTAATAAACTCTTTCAACTTCTTTGCACTTGTAGAAGAAGAAAAATCTTCAAGAAGGGCTCGTTTAAATGATGGACTTTCTTTAACTATCTCTTTGTTCTTATTTGTCTTACTTGGAGTGTTAACTTCATCTCCCGAAGAATTTTCCTGCAAATAATATTATTTTTATTTATTGCCCACTAATCAAACAGAGTTTTAGTATTAAGCCAATATAAATAACTTCTCTTTTCGTCTTCTCCATCACCATGTAGCTTGGATAAGAAGTCTGATTCCTACATTTGAAATAACAATTCATTCAATATGTAACATAAAACATTTAATACTAAAAAATTAAATTAAACAAAACTATTTACTAAAGTACCTGACTTTCAATCGCACACTGCGAAAATGTTTTAATCAAATATGGATTTGTAGTCAACTTCAAAACAACTAAAGATCTGTCAGAATGCCTCAACTGATCTCCCTTAACTTGCACCTTAAAAAGGCTTGTGTATCAATCAAACTTGCAATCTCATCTGGAATGTCTTGTCCGTTTGGCATCTATTTCAATTAAAAAATGGTAAAAATATCTCATCAATAACTTCATAATATATAAAAAATTAAAACTATTCTACGTACATCTATGTGTTCTCTCCTCAGAATTGCACAGGGCTTTCCAATCAACTTTTCACAATCTCAGTCCCACAAAAGAAGCGGAACATTTCCAGTATCATCTACAATTTGAATCTCAAGCTTATACCTAATAAAAAATCATAAAAAAAACAATTTAGTAAAAAATCTATACAAATAAGGAGAAGAGAAATTACTTCAAATAGTAAATAAATACCTTAAATTTCCATTTTCAGGAAATTTGTCACAACCAAAGCAATACAACTTCTCTCCTGCCTCTTTCAGTTTCTTTGGACAATGTGGGCAAGATAAGTACCACCAATCTCCAATGAATGAGATTATTGTACCACAAACCCAAAAACTACCAATCTGTGAAAATAATAAATAAATTATATAATCAGTTTTAAGTTTGTATAAGTAATGAAAAATATTTTTATATGTAATGATTATATTAAACAATAAATGTAAATAAAAAGTTAAATAAAATTGTTACCTCTCTTTTTGAATAAAGCTTCTCTATCGTTCGGACACATGATTTGCCGGATTCTAAATCCTCTGAAACAGTCTGTGCGGAAGGCAAAGTACGATTACTGATCGAACACGTGGGGGTGCTAATATTGACAATTCTGAATAAAACAATAATATGTCAATTAATATACTTTAAATAATTTAAAATGTAATTACATCAATAATTTCCAGAAACAAAATTTTATAAATCTAAATAATTATAATGGTATACCTTTTCTTAAATTCCTGAATCTCGTCTTATTCACCATTCACAATCAATTTCGTTACATGATAAGTATTCGACACTTTTACCTCTTCTACATGTTGCAAATATAACAAAGAAAAGCATTCATAGTTATAAAATTCACTTTTCTTTTATAGTTTTCGTTCTTTTAGTAATTCTTGTAATTCAAATTTTTTAATTAACGTGGGTAAAATTTTATATTGTACTCAAATATCATTAACGTGTTCTGCAAGTTTCAATTATCGATTTTTCTAATATGGTAATTAGAAATTTTATGTCCATGCTATTTATATTCGATAATGATTGTACCAAAAAAAATGGTAATTAATGTTCAGGCAAATTGCCCAAAATCAGAGGGATATCAAAGAGCAGCTTGAAGAATTATATATATCGAATATTTCAATGCAAGATTTTATAGTATGTTTGGTAAGTTTATTTTATAAAAAAGGGAATCTGCAAATTGCCATTAATAATTATAGGAGATATTAAAGGTAAATATGGAAACAAACGGACTAAATTTGAAAATTGAGTTTTTTGGTAAGTTGGAATTATTAAAAAAGGAGTCGGTCAATTACCAGAAATTTAGGATTTATTAATGGTAAACATAAACAAATTCGGAGGATTAATTTATATTATCGCAGAAAATTGAAAACTTGTCATGTATAACTTATATCACGTTGATATTTTTGCAGAAAAATAATAAAGAAATAAAAAAAAAAAATTCGTTTTTAGAAAGACAAAAATGGGCAGGAAAAATGCAGATACTATTCATAGAATAGTCTCTTATTATATATATAGATATTCTCTCATTTGAATTAATAATACGTTTTTGAATTTAAAAGATAACAAATTTAGAAGATAAATAATCCAAAAATCAATGATTCATTATCATTTAAAGCTTATACATTATATTATATGAATCAAAAAAATGCAAAAAAACGAGCAAGAAAGAAAAATACAACTCTATTTGTTCAAAATCTATACTTTTTATAGAATATATTCTCTCATTTGAATTAATATTATATTTTATAATTTGAAACATAATAAGTAATCCAAAAATCAAGTATTCTATCTACACTATCTAATACAAATCATGAATCAATCTTCATGATTATGTAATGGCACCAGATTGGTGATTACCTAACTCGATGATCATATTATTGAAGCAAAGATTCTTTTGAAACTAATACTTTGGGAGTATAGTTTTTATTCCACGATGATATTAAGCCTTTCGGATAGCATATTGCTATTTAATTTCAAAGAAGGCGATTTTCATGTATTGATTACTTTGTCATGACTATAAATAAGAGTCAAGGTTAAACACACTCCCATGTTGGTTTGTTCTTGCCAAGACCAGGTATTCAATCATGGTCAATTTTATGTTGCCATATCGAGAGTTAAGATTGCGAAAGAGTTTGAAAACTCTTTGTTGTGACAAAGCGTTACACTTGAAAAAGAACAAATAATGTCGTTTGTAAAGAAGTTTTTAAAATTTGAAGTGAACTATTTCTATGATATTCTTCTAAATTTTGAATTTTTTTTAATACTTCTAATTAGTATTTTGGATCTTCTATAACTATTGCAAATAAATTTGTCACACTAAAATTTTATTCTTAAAAATCTCGTGTAACACACTTTGGTGTTGTTCTAATATCTACGTATTTAGATAAACATATTGGTGTTGTGTGTGATTTGCTTATATGTTTTTTGATAATTTAATCACGAGTTATTGAAGTCTATACAAGTAATATATAAGTGTATGTTATAAGCTGTATATCACCCGGTCTTCATGTTCTAAAACTTTATTTTTCTAATTTTATAGTTGTAGTCTAAATAGCGAGTCTAAAAAAACATGTTCTTCATTTGGAAGGAGTTATGTCAACCCAGGGTTTATTGTTAGGGCTACCTTCTCGTTCCCCTCATACAATGGCGGGCCGTCAGGTGATCCCACCGTCTTTTTCGATTTTGCCCGAAATACATTCTCTGCGCTCATTTTGTGTCGGCCCGTGTCTTTCGCGGCCTTATTCAAGGATTAGGGTTTTCGCTTTTTTTCTTATTAGGGTTTCTTTGTTCTTTCTCTTTTTTCTTCGGCTTTTTCCTATTTTTTTCTCCTCGATGCAGGCCTTCTCTCATCTTTATTTTTTGTTTCGATTGGTAACATAGTTCTTTGTTTATTTTGTTTTTAATCTTGAGGTTGATTCGTGACAAGATTCGACTATCTCTCGGGAGGTTTTGATCTCTTGAAAATCATATTTGATGGAAGACCTTACGGCTAAGGAAGGTGAAATTATCGATCTTGACGATGCGAGTATCGAATCAAGAACAACCCACAAACCCTCATTATTGCTTGGTGGGAAAACTTTATTCGATAAATCATGGAAAGCCTTTTATCTCATGGAGGTTATGAAGAGGGTTTGGAAGCCGAAAAGGGTCGATTATGGCGAGGGAGTGGGGTGGAGATCTTATCTATTTCGATTTGATAGAGATGAAGATAGAGATTGGGTTATGGCGAATCAACCGTGGCATTACGATGGGGGACTATTTGCAATTCAAAAGATTGATGAAAACGAGCAACTCTCTATGGTCCAGGTTTCGCAAACCTCATTTTGGGTTCGAGCTTATGACGTCCGTTGCTTGTATGAATGCAAACACTTGCCCGGACATTGGCGAAACAAATTGGCTTAGTTTGGAACATTTGGATTAATCGGCGAAGGACTTTTGGAAAATTCCTATGGTTGAGACTCGGATCGATATTACTAAATCGTTATTAGAGCTCTTACAATCCAGGGTTAAAGGTAAGCAGTTGATCATCCCTTTGAAATATGAATCACTCCCAACATATTGCTTTTGTTGCGGCGTTACTGGTCATTTTTTTAGAAATTGCGAACATTATGATTGCAATGAATGTCAAGATACCACGAGCATGAAGTATGGACCGTGGCTTAAAGCATCTCTCCTCAAACGCACAAACACAACCAAAGAACCTTTCGGAAACCCCAAATATAACCCCCCCGCAACCTTTTCGTCCATGAAAAAGCCGAATCAGAATCGTCTTCTCACTTGAACACACACCGCTTCTGCTACCCTCAACCAACCAACCCAACCCAATCAAACATTTATCCTTAGCCTCCTCAACAAACAAAACAAACCCCCGACGGTATAGAAGTTGATTCCCCAATCAACAACATCATTCATCATTCATTGGAATCATTATCTATATCATCCCACCATAAGAATAATACTAATAGAGTCATAAATGCCACAATACCCCACACAACAAGCCCAAATACATTCCAGGTTGTTAATCAACCCAAAGAACAATAAAAGCACACACCGGCCACATTAATGCGCCGCTCCTAATACATCTCAACCACACGGACCTAGCCAATTACAACTAGTTAAGCTACCAGGCCACAACACCCCAACCAAAAAACAACAATACCCGACCGAGCCCCTGTCCCGGCTCATACACTAACTCCAACATCAACAAAACCACAAGTCCATTTATCACCTACGGCCCTAACCCACAACTCGACCATACCCAAATCACCAATAAAACCCACACCGAAAACCCTACTAAACCCAAACCCAAACCAAAAATGCATGGACCCGTATCAAACAATGCAAACCAACAAAAAAACTCTTTTTTCCAATCGTGCACCCCTTAAAACATCTAAACCCTCTAAACCTTGTATCTACCTCGGAGATGGATGATGATCGCAATAAGAGAACCCGAGATTTGGTCTGTTTGATGTCCTCAGACGTTTTCGTTATCGGTGGAGGTTGCAAAAAGCAATCCCCGGCCACAATGAGTTGCCTAAGTTGGAACCGCCGATCGGGCTTAGGAACCCACCGACAGTTCGTGTGCTTAAATGTCTTATCAATGACAAAGATCCCAAATTTGTTTTCCTTATGGAAACAAAACTCGTTCTGGCGAAAATGGAAAATATTCTCAAAGACACCGATTTTGAAGGAATGCATGTTTTAGATTGTGACTTGAATGCAGTAGCAAAGTAGGAGGACTATGACTCATGTGGAAAAGCATGTTTGATTTCAAATTATGGTCGATTCATTACATCATCTTGGCAGGATGATAAACAACGAGGATAAAGATTGGCAATTTTCGGTATATATGGTTGGCTGTGGAAGGTGAAAAGTATCTCACGTGGGAGCTTATGCGGACTCTAGCAAATAATATGAACTCGCAATGGCTATCGTCGGGATTTCAATGAAATTCTATATACCTTTGAAAAAAGCGGTGGTCGACAAAAAGACGCGAATAAGATGTTGGAATTTCATGAAGTAATCCAAGATGCACGACTCAATGACTTAGGCTTTGATGGGTTCATATATACAGACGAATGGGCAAAATGGGGATGGAAATATTCGGGAGCGACTTGATCGATGCCTTGGTAATTAGGAATGGGTGGACATTTTTCCGAATTACCAAGTTTATCACTTAAACGAGTAGCCTCGGATCACGCCGGTGCTTATTCGGTGGGATCGAATATGGTCGAACAAGGGCCACATAGACGGAGGAAGAAAAAAATTTAGATTTGAATCGATGTGGCTTCAAGACGAATCGTGTCAAAAAATGGTGCGACAAGGATGAGATGGATGGGTGATCTCTATGGGATTAATTGGCTTAAAGCAAAAAATTGATAATTGTGGGGTTGAATTTTGCTCAAATGGGAACGATCCCATTTTGGGAATATTGGCATCAATTAAAAAGTCTCAAGAAAAGCTTTATAAATGGATCAACACTCGACCATGCACACGCTTATAGTGAGGGAGAGGCAACAATTAGAAGGGGAACTTCTCGAGCTCCATATCAAACAAGAACAAATGTGGCATCAAAGGGCTCGAACAAATTGGATTAAAGAGGCAGGGGACAAAAATACGGCTTTATTTTTCACAAAATTGCTAATGGAAGAAGACGAGTAATTCTATCAAGAAAATTAAAAATTCCAAGGGGGCTTGGGTGGAAGGACAAGTAGGGTGTTACGAGGGTTTTGAAGAATATTTTAAGATGATTTTCTCGTAGAAACCCAACTAGAGATGGAAGGACCTCTTGGTGCGATCAACCCGAGGATGACGGACGAAATGAATGAAGTTCGAGCCGTTTCAAGTGGATGAAGTTGTGAAAGCCCTGTCTCAAATGCATCCTACTAAATCCCCGTGCTCGGGACAAAGTATGCCCTGCTCTCTTTTATCGAAATTTTGGTCTCTTATCAAATTGGATGTCCTTGATGTTATTCTGAATATTCTTAATGACCATGAGAGTCCTTGGTCTATTAATCATACTTTCATTGTCCTAATCCCTAAAAAGAAAAATGCCGAGCTTGTAACGAATTTTTGACCTATTAGCCTGTGTAATGTTGTGTTTAAAATTATTACGAAAACTATCGCTAATGAGGCTTAAATTGGTTCTCCCATCCCTTATTCACCATACGTGATCTGCTTTTGTCCCTCGTCGTCTTATCACCGATAACGCCTCTTGGCTTTTGAAATTTTTCATTGTATGAAGAATAATAAAGCTAGGAAACGTGGGTCTTTCGCTTTTAAACTGGATATGTTAAAAGCCTATGATAGGGTTGAATGTCCTTTTTACGTGGTGTCATGCTTCCACTTGGTATTAATGAGTCTTTTGTCAATCTTGTTATGAAGTGCGTTAGCTCGGTCTTTTTCTACTCTTGTTAATGGGCCAACCTGGTGTTAGTTTTTCCCCCTCTCGTGGGCTCCGACAAGGAGAAAAGTTGTCCCCGTATCTTTTTATTTTTTGTGCAGAGGTCTTTTCCTCGATGATCCGTAAAAAAGCAAAAATGGGGGGACGGTTGCATGGAATCTAGTGTGTAGGAGGGCACGAGGTTTCACATTTGTTCTTCGCATGAGATGATAGTATTATTTTTGGAAGAGCAAGTGAGAGAGGAGATTGATGAAACAAAGAATATTATATCTTCGTATGAGAGGGCCTCGGGTCAAAGAATAAACTTAGAAAAATCTAAAATCTCGTTGAAGAGGTATACACGAGGCGCAACAGAAAGCTTCGAAGGTCGGGCGTGCGATTAGTGGATAAGAAGAAGATATATTTAGGGATTGATTTGAGGTGGGCCATTAAAAAAAAAAACATATTTTTGTGCTCCTTGTGGACAAAGTCTTAAAAAAGCTTAAAAACTGGAAGAGCCGATATTTATCGATGGCGGGCAAATCTATTTTGATTAAAGCAGTTTGCACAAGCCATCCCAACCTACTTGATGAGTGTTTCCTTGTACCCATGCAAACGTGCCAACGCATTAATTCTATTGTTAGTAATTTTTGGTGGGGACATAAAAGAGACGAACGTCGCATATCATTCGAGTTCTAGCAGGACATTTGCAAATCAAAACTAGAGGCGATTGGGTTTTGGTGATTTGCATTGCTTTAATTTAGCGATGCTTGCGAAGCGAAGCGGGTTGGCATCTTGTGCAAGATGAGAGATCTCTTCTATCCAAAGTGTTGAAAGCTAAGTACTACCCTCGGGTATACTTTTTACAAGCTTCGATTGGCCATAATCCATCTTATGTTTGGAAAAGCATCGTAGCAAGTCAAAAGATACTCGCTCGTGGTATTCGATGGAATATTGGAGATGGGAAAGAGGTAAAGGTTTGGTTCGATCCCGGATTAGGAAAACCCAACTTTTAAGCCTATTACACAGGTGCCTTCAAATGAGAGTAGAGATTTAATGGTGGATGACCTTGTTTCGTTGAGGGGGATGTGGGATTCTAATATCATTGTGGAAAGGTTTGATTCAAAGGATGCTAAATCCATATTATCGATCCCCATTTGTGTTAGTAGAGGAAAAGATAGGATGGTTTTGGCATCATTCGAAGAATGGGAGCTACGTCGTGAAATCCGGATATCAAGTGGCTCGAGATATGAGAGATGAGGAAGTTGTTGCACCTTCCACTTCACGATCGAATATGGAGCTTTGGAGATGGATTTTGGAACTTGAAGATACCTCCTAAGGTTCGGGATTTCCTTTGGAGGTGTGCGAAAGAAATTCTACCAACCAAGTCGGAACTTCGTAAACGAGGAATTGATTTGGATCCCATTTCTTAGGAGATGTGGACTAAGTGAGGAGACAATTGAGCACGCCATACGTGATTGCGAGTGGGTGATTTTTTGGAAAACTTGTTCGCTTCGCCTTCGGCCAGATAATAGGGATCGACACAAAACTCATGATTGATTGAACCGGGTCGAAAGAAGGTGGATAGTGATAGTCATGGATTGTTTGTTTGTACTACTTTGGAATATTTGGGATGCAAGAAATAAATTTCTTTTTAATGATAAAGCACTTAGTCATGAAAGCTTCTTTGTAATGACAAGAACAGGTGCATGGAAGAGTACATGCAATCACATATTTCATCCCCCTTGCACGCAACCTCGACGTTGGAAAGAAATTTGGTCTCATCCAGGAAGTTAGCTCATTTAAAATTAATTGAGACGCTTCTATTATGGATGGAGAAGGTGCGGGTTTAGGCGTTGTCATCGGGATCACCGAGGTAAAGTCATCACGACTCTCACAAAGTTCGTGGATGTGGAATATGAAATCAATGTTGCCGAAGCACTAGCTTGTAGAGAAGGAATATTAATGGCAAAACGCATGCAACTCTCACAGATCGAGTGGAAACAGGATAATCTTAGCCTCTATCACGGACTTTCCTAGGAAACAAGAAGATTTATCATATTTTGGGAACTTAATTCGGGAATATTAATGGCAAAACGTATGCAACTCTCGTTTAGCTTTTTCTTTGCGTTGTATTGACCCAGAGTCGGGGATTTGCCTGACTCCTTGGTAGACTTGGCCAATTCAAGATAATCCCCAATAATAGATCATGTTTTTCTAAAAAAAACTTTATTTTTCTAGAGGAAACGATGATAGATATTTTGTAACTAGATATATAAAATCTTGAACCTTAAAATACACAACGAAATTAAAATAATCGTAATTAAGATTTATTAATTCAAATTACTCTAACCAAGCACAAGATTGTTATTATATTTCGAACAAAAGAAAAAAATAGTTTTAATAGTGATGATACCGAGCCGAAGTGGGCAAAAACATATCCACGTGGCCATTCAATCGATGATGACGTAAGTCGCCCAAAATGACGTGGACCGACCAGGATGACGTAAAGCCGACGATGACATGGCCCGAGTCGAGCCCGACCCACTACAACAAAACAAGTCTAGTAAGTGCTCCACTCAATAAATCTCCCACTAAGTGGATTCAACACACCATTGGCGGACAAGGTGCCACATCAACGAAGTCAACGGGACAAGTCAACAAGCTTCTCTCAACACATGGTCGCATGCGTCCCATGCACACCAGGGGGAGAAGATATGTGTCCCACAATTATCCTACTATTATATTAGATGTAATGATGAATAGCCCACTAATTATATTAGTATAAATAAATCTCATTTATTAGGAAAAAGACAAGAGAGAAAATCGACTATACAACTTGTAAAATTCAAACCGAGTGTAAAAAGCGACCGGACACGCTCCGCTCGGTATTCATAATAAAAAGGCGAGAATTGGCCACTTCATATAATTTCCAAGTATCTACTTTTAGTTTCCAAGTCATCATTTCGAGTATTTTCCTTGTTAATCCAAGAAGCACATCAACAAATTAGCGCTAGAAGGAGAGCCCGTTTGGTCCAAATAAATCGACATTTTGAAGAGTTCCAAAAATTACAAAGAAGGTAACCCATCTTTTCTATCGCCAGAAAATGAGTGAAAACTCGATAAACCTCGTAGGAACGAAGATCCCCCAAAAGATACCCTAAATCCTCAAAATGGCCAAAATGTACCTCCAATCGGGGTCTGGGGCGATCTTACTACCCATCACACAGTTTTTCACGAACCTAACCTTCATCCAAAGCAAATGAACCAACTTGTTGCCCAAGCCTCGCAAATCCTCCACCTCAAATACAACCTCCAAGTAAACCCTCCACAGCGGATCCACCATCGAACCCCAACCCCCAAGACCAAACACCCTCAAACCATGACAACCAGGAGGTCAACTCCCAGGACAGACGACTGACGAAAGACGTGAAAGAAGGAGGTCACGAGATGATGTAGGGAATGCCGCAGAGTGGCGAGAATTGTCACCTTTACTTCATCGCGCCCCGTCGGCTCGTTCGAGATTTGCGGGGATCGGGGTAGGACCCACCCGAGAACGGCCTTTGAAGTCTATTAACTCCAGGCTTGAGTTTCTGGTGACCGAGAACCGGCTAGGGCCAATCGAGCTCAAGAACCTGCTTAATTAACGAACGAGAGGCGGAGATACTCAACCTTCGACGCTATTTAAATAAGTTGGAAGAAACACCAGACGACGCTCACTACCCGGTAGGAGCCCTCGTGGACAGTCGACCGGATGTTGTATCACCTTTCGCTCCTCACATTTTGACAACTCCTCTCCCGCAAAGTTTAAAGTTCCCCAAATCGGTTTGTATGATGGTGAAACCAACCCCACTACTCACATCCACAAATATTTGGCATGGGCCAATTATACGGCCCAAGCGACGCCATTCTTTGTAGAGCATTCCCGTTAACGTTGGGCGACCGAGCCCGTTGTTGGTTCCGAACTTTACCTCGAGTGCTCCATTCACTCATGGAATAATTTGATGCTGCTTTCACCACTCATTTTTGACATCAAAGTCGCGCAGCCGCCAAAGGATTCTCTTGTGAACATTAAACAGGCAAAGACGAGCGGCTAAAAAGTTATATTGGCATATTCAACAAAAACCGCGAAATAAAGCCTGTCTCGGATGATGCAATGCTCATAGCGGTAATGGTGGGCTCGCACCCTAGTCTCGATTCAACTATGCCATTCACAAGTCGGGGCGAGCACTTTCTAGGAATTCCTCATTCATGCGAGAATGATACATATGCAGAAGAAGCCATGGTCTGGTCTACAACACGAGCGAGAAAACTCAAGGCACTAAAAAAGATCGCAAAAAAGAAGTGCGCATCGGGTTCCGGTTGGGATTCAAATCATTCTCGAGATAATCCTACCACAAGATATAAATCATACCTAGAAGTCCACACCGAGGTGTCGATCCTGGCTCGGGATAAACGCTGGCGGCATGTGGCAATGAGAAGCACCTTAACTCACACTCGTCGGCAATTTGGAATGACATTAAGAACCTCAACTTGCTCTTACCCATTTCGTCCATTTGAAAGTGGATCCATCTAAACTGGACAACAACATATATTGTTGCTATCACAAGTTGATCGGGCATGAGACCGAGCGAATGCCGAGACCTTATTCGAGAAATCATGAGAATTGTCTAAAGGGGAGAATTAAAGCGATATGTTCACGAGCTCCCACCACCATCGCCCTGTCGCTGTAAGAAACAAATCCGAGCGATCGGCAAATCCAGGCCCATTTATCACCTCTTAATTAAAACCTCGGGCAAGAAATTTTGACATTGAACAACACCAATAGTCTTTCAAGATAACCTAGGTCCATCCGAAAAAGAAAGGCGAAGTTAGATGAGCCGCAAATCCGGGCAACGAGTCCGAAGGTTGCCGAAATCGAGAAGGTCGACCAACATGGTACTTTACTATCTCACCAAGATGCCAACCAACTTGTGCATACCCATTCCAATCCTCTCGGTCATAACGACACCGATCCTGGGCATCCCCGCGCACAGGATCCTGGTCGACAGGAGGAAGCTATGCCTTAGTCATATACATAAGAGCTTTGAGAAGGTTAAATGTCAACGCAGCGGATATATTTGACCTTGCAATGACAACATCCTGGGTTTTAGAGGGGAAGGATCATCCCACTCGAGGAGGTAGATCTGTCCATACGGCTCGGCCGGGCGCATAAGAGGATGGTCATAACCACCTTCAAAATCATCAATTCGGATTCGAGTACAATGCCATTATCGACGGCCACCGCTTTCTCACGAAATCGGTTGTCTCGGTCTACCACTTTTGCATTAAGTTTCCAACTCCAACGGGAAGGCATCCACAAAGAGAACCAATGAGAATCGAGAAAGTGCTCCTAAAAATTAGGCCAAAGTGGAGATAAATATAATAGAAAAAAGGGAAGTCTAGCAAGTCGGAAAAAGGAGAGTAGATCGGGTGGATGACACGACCGAATTTGAATACCGAACAGAAAACCGAGCAAAAAATTTTGACCGGCCGAGCTTGGGTAGGTGACCGGGAAAGAGCCAATTACTAAGGGGAAGAGTTATTCTTGTAGATAAAGGAAGGGTAAAGTAAGAAATGCAAACATCTTTGAACAAATAAGTCGACATAGTAGATATTGATAAGCGGAGCGGGGGGCATCAAGCGAGAATCGGTCATAATTTGCGGGAGCGCTCCGATTAGAGCTTATCGAATTTTTTTTAGCAACAACCTGGACATATTTGCGTGGACTCACACCGACATGCCTAAGCATTGACCCTAAACATGCTCGCCACCATCTCGAACATCGACCTTACCTATCGGTAGGTGATCCGAAGAGAAGAAAAACCGGGCCCCAGGCAGGACAAAGACCGAAGCCGAGGCGAGGTCGGAAAATTGTTGGATAATCGTTCATCGGGACGACTTTAACCGCGATGGGTAGCCAACCCTATATTGGTCCAAAAGAGTAATGGACAAAGTGGCGTCTCTGCGTGGACTTCACTAATTTGAACAAGGCATTCTGAAGGATAGCTATCATCCTTTTGATACATGTTTTTATCTAAATTTTGATGATTTTATTTTATCACCAAAACAATGTTTTTAAAGGTTGTCCAAATACTCCTAAATGATTTAAAATGGTTTTAATATTTTTCGGAGAATTTCCTCAAGTTTATTTTTGATAATAATAGACAACACTTTTAATGATTTTATGTCAATGGGTTTTTACTCCTAAACAAGATTTCTAAATGTTGTCTAAATACTCCCGATTGGTTTAAAATGTTTTTACAAAATTTTCGGAGTATTTCTTGAGTTTTATTTTCGACAAAATTGGACAACATTTGTCTCGTGGTCGGACCTGGCCGCCCATAGGCAACCGTGCACTGAAGATGATATTTGAAACGAGAAAATGAGATGGAAGAAGTCGGCGGCCGGCCATCTGCAGGCGTCGACCCAGGTCGACCGACCACAGGCGGCGGCACACTGCATGTTTCGTTTTGAAACAGAACATTTTTTCTTCGATTTTTCATTAAGGTGGACCAGGTTGAGACAGGGTCGGCCGACCGGTCAAGCTTTATGTCGACCTGGCCGCCTGTTGAAATTTTTAAAGTGTTCTTAATTCTCTTATTTCTTTGCGGCCTGGCCGCCCTGTGTATTGACAAAAAAAATATGACCGTTTGACAAATGAGACACATTTCCTTAAATTGTGGGATTGATTTCTAACAACTATATTCTTGATTTTAATTGTATTTTTAAGTAGATTTTCAATCCCCAAGAGGAGCCTATGCTTGCTAAATCATCTCCTATAAATAGAGGAAGTTTTGGAGCAACCAAAACAACAATTGAGATACAACACAACAAGATACACTTCAAGCAAATACTTGGTCTTTCATTGTTATTATTCTTGTTGTAAATTTGCCTAGCTTATCACTTTCACATCCTTGAGGTGCAAAGGCTATTCTTGATTACACTTTGCACTCAAATTGTAATATTCATTATTGAGTTGTAATCTTGATTTTTGGTTATCATTCAAACACAAGATATCCTTGTGAGTATTCTTGTGGTAAGAACACACTTGGATGATCTAGGTGATAGGTGCAAGAAGATTGGGGTGATCTTCTTATTGAGGTGTTGAAGAATTTGGTATTCTTGAGGTTGAAGATTGTGGTAATCTTCACGAGTGCCGTTGGAGATTGTGGTAATCTTGAGAAGAGATTGTGGTAATCTCAAAGGTGGTGTTGAAGAAGAGTGTGGTGCTCTTCAAGGTGTTGTAAGTTGAATTTGTATTAATTTTGGTAATTAATAAAATTCTTTTTCTTTGAAATCCATCCCTGAGGATATCTTGGGGTGGTAGAGGATTAGGCCCAGGTGGGTTGAACCTCTTTAAATCGACGTGTGTTGTTTACATTCCGCACCTTTATTATTGTGTTTGAGCATTCGGTTGTAAAAAGAGGGCTAAATCGAAAAGATGGAGATAATCTATTCACCCCCTCAGATTATCGTAGCCGCTTGGACTTACAAGTGGTATCGAGCCAAACTCTTTGGCAAACTCGTTTCACATCGCGAGTGAAGAGAAACGATCGTCGCTCTGAACGAAGCTCATCTTTCCAAAGACCTCCACCTCCTAAGCCACCACAATTTGATTCCAAAAATTTTATTTTTGGAAAGAGAGAATAGAATGCTACTTACAAGGTTGCGGGTTCGACATTTGGAACACCGTCATAAACGGAGAATTCATTAGATGAAAGATAGACCACACACCTCAAAAGGCTTCAAAAAGCCCAATGATGAAGAGAAGAAAAACATCTCCTTAAACGGTAAAGCTCTCAATATTTTGTATTGTTCATTTACTAATTTGGAATATGAACATATTGTAGGAATAAAATCGGCACATGAAGTATGGCAAAAATTAGAAGCCATCTATGGAGTATTTGCAAATGAAAGGAGTCAAACAAAAGCATCTACTTCTCAAAGGAATACAAGCTCAAATCTAAGGAACAAGAAATGGACAACATTTTGTCTCGTGGTCGTCGACCGACATCCTATAGGGCAACCCGCATACTGAAGATGATTTTTGAAACAAAAAATGAGACGGAAGGCGGGTCGGCCGTCGCCAGGCGTCGGCCGTCCGGTCGGCCGGCCGCCTGTGGGTCGGCCAGTACTGCATGTTTCGTTTTGAAAGTAACATTTCTTCTTCGATTTTTCATTAAGGTGGACCAGGTTGAGACAGTGGGTCGATCGGTCGAAGCTTTATGTCGGCCGTGGCCGCCTGTTGAAATTTTCAAAGTGTTCTTAATTCTCTTATTTAAATGCGGCCGGCCGCCTGTGTATTAATGACAAAAAAATATGACCGCTTGACAATGAGACACATTTCCTTAAATTGTGGGATTGATTTTAACTATATTCTTGATTTTAATTGTATTTTTCAGTAGATTTTCAATCCCCAAGAGGAGCCTATACTTGCTAAATCATCTCCTATAAATAGAGGAAGTTTTGGAGCAACCAAAATAACAATTGAGATACAACACAACAAGATACACTTCAAGCAAATACTTGGTATTTCATTGGTATTATTCTTGTTGTAAATTTGCCTAGCTTATCACTTTCACATCCTCGAGGTCTAAAGGCTATTCTTGATTACACTTTGCACTCAAATTGTAATATTCATTATTGAGTTGTAATCTTGATTTTTGGTTATCATTCAAACACAAGATATCCTTGTGAGTGTTCTTGTGGTAAGAACACACTTGGATGATCTAGGTGATAGGTGCAAGAATATTGTGGTGATCTTCTTATTGAGGTGTTGAAGAATTTGGTATTCTTGAGGTTGAAGATTGTGGTAATCTTCACAAGGTGCCGTTGGAGATTGTGGTAATCTTCAAGAAGAGATTGTGGTAATCTCAAAGGTGGTGTTGAAGAAGAGTGTGGTGCTCTTGGTGTTGTAAGTTGAATTTGTATTAATTTTGGTAATTAATAAAATTCTTTTTTTTTTGAAATCCATCTCGGATATCTTTGGGGTAGTAGAGGATTAGGCCAGGTGGGTTGAACCTCTTTAAATCGACGTGTGTTGTTTACATTCCACACCTTTATTATTGTGTTTGAGCATTCGATTGTAAAAAGAGGGCTAAATCGAAAAGATGGAAATAATCTATTCACCCCCTCTACAGATTATCGTAGCCTCTTGGACTTACATCCACTTAGAATATCGATTACATGGTCGATGCCACGGGGTCACGAGTTAATGAGCTTCATAGATGCGTACTAGGACTACAATCATATCCAGGATGCACCCAGACGATGAAGAAAACACTTTCTTCTACTCGGCTCGGGCGTTTGCTATTACAAGATGATGTCGTTTGGCTTAAAGAATGTTGGAGCGTGTAGGTCCCAAGGGGGTGTGGTGAAGGTTTAGAGGGGGTTGAATAAACCTTACCAAATTTTTGATTTTAGTCCTTTTAAGATTGTTCAATGAGTTGACTCAAATCATTGTGTCTTTGAGGACAACTAAGTTGGTTATATTCGGCTAAGTTACCCACTCAGCCAGACTCGATAGATTTGTTGATAGTATAACCCTCATTGCTTAAGCCAAGTACTTCACTTAGTTGATTTGGTTTTTAACAACGGAAGACTTAACACCCTTTGATTGATTTAAAGCTTGTTTTTAACACTTGTTTTAGCACTTTGTTAATTATCAGTTGGATAGCAGATTTAACAAACAGCAGATATAAAGTAAATGCAGGAATGTAAGTGCTGAAAGTAAATTGACACAAGTAATTTTTATAGTGGTTTGAAGATGGGGTAATTCTTCTAATCCACTCTTCTCCAACTCCTGGAGGAATCCACTAAAATGTGAGATCAAGTTACAAAGTAGTGAGTGAGTGATCAGAGATAGCCTTGATCACACACGGTGGCTTCTCCTGCGACTCAATTTCTTCACGAGCCGGATGCTGCTACTTGACTCACTCTCAAGTTCTTGGATTTGTTCACACAACCCTCAAACAAACTTGAAACTTGGTTCGACCTTGAACCTTTCTATAATCCTTCAACTTGGAAAGTAGACCCCTTTTTATCTTCAAATGTTTTCTCTTCAATTGGTTGAAGTTGTCTCTCCTTCACAACGTGTGTTGGATCGAGTTTCTTCGAGTTTTAGGCTTGAGGAATATCTTGATAAGCTTTGAGAATGTTGCGGGTTAATTGCTTGAATATTGCTTAAAATATATGTGTCATTCGTAACCTTTTCTCAAATGCTTCCTCGGCCTTTTATAGTGCTCATTTAAAATTTGCCCGTTGAAGAGATAGGCGATTTCAAATGACACACTTGTTCGTTGGCTTGTCTTTTCTTCGTCGGCAAAGACTTGTGATGTTGACCTTCCTCGTATTAAATGGTATTGCGGCGCTTGTAGGTTTCGACACAAGTTGTAGTGTTTCCCATTAGCTTATTCCTTGTGCATATTTATGGGCCAAACACTTTAAGACTGGCGACTTGACATATTACTATATCGAGTAATATTGTTGACTTCCTTCCAAGCGGATTAATGTCGATCGTCTTGACTTGATCGCTTTGCCATTACCCCAGGTGACTTGAGTGCTCGCTCGTCAAGAGATTGACTCAACTATCACTTCAACTGTGGGACTTGGCTCTTTGAGTTAACTTGACCGACACTTCACACAATTTGTCCCTCGCTCATTCTCCTTGATCGAGTCCTTGTCTTTCTTCATGGACATACTCGGTGACACACAACAGATTCTTCTTTCCGGTCTGCGGTTGACTTCTTGTATTCTT
Organism: Rehmannia glutinosa; assembly: GCA_016081115.2. Taxonomy (NCBI): domain Eukaryota; kingdom Viridiplantae; phylum Streptophyta; class Magnoliopsida; order Lamiales; family Orobanchaceae; genus Rehmannia; species Rehmannia glutinosa. The sequence goes on from JABTTQ020002865.1 coordinate 110,168, forward strand.
GACTTAGTGACTTCACTCGGATATTTGATCCTATCTATTACAATACAGATTACAAGGAAAATGGGGTACCAACTTTCTAGTCTATGTTTTGCATGGTATCATCAAAAGCTAAAAATAAATTTCCTAACAATTTCCCTCTTTTTGATGATGCCAAAATTTAAAACATACAAAATAAGTAAACAACAAACACAAGCGGTGGCAAAGAAAGAATGTATGCTTTTGAATAATCAAGTTTTATTGATCATAACATTCTTGTCATTTACAAAGTGTTTACAACAAGTAATGAGCTATACACGCTTACACCTTTTCAACGTGTATCTAAGCTAAGTTACATGAATAATGAAAATTACAAGGAAATTCTTTAGAGCTTTTTACAAGGAAAACTTGTTTGTATTTACAATAAAGTAAAATACACGAATGGGTTCAAAGACACTTCAACGCCTTTTCGCTTCCTTCTTCTCTCTTCTTCATCATCTCTCTTCCTATCATCCTCTCGGTCTTCCTCTTCCTTTCTTCTTCCTCTATCTTCTTCTTCTCGTAGGCTCACTTAGCAGCAGAGTCATCCCTTCGCCGCTCTCTTGCCATTCGTGGTTCGCCCTTTTATTCTCTTCTTGCTCTTCTTAGCTTCAAAGCAAACTTGCGTGCAACTTCCATATTAGCAAGGTGATCGCCCGATATATGTTCCTTTTTCTGCGGATCAACATACGCGGTGTCTTTTGGTTTTGGCGCGTTGATTGCTTCTTCCACCGCCACTTGACTAACCCTTGTTGACTCAACTTCTCTTCCTCGGGAGTATATTGTAACTGAGCCTTTGACTTTCCATCCGAGGGTATTTCTTTGGAACACGGCTTCTTCTCACCGTAGTCTTGCACAACTCAATTCCCTTCTCCCGCACCAATCCCATACTTGAGGTAGAGTCATATCTTTAAAGTATCCTTCGATTCTAGAACGGAATTCTCTCTAGAGATTTGGGCTCGGATCCAAAGATCGGGCATGGAAAATTCTCTTGGGGTTTTATTGCGGCGTGATCCTTTTCATTTGGAGGACCACCATACTATTTTCGATTTCTTGAACACGCTACCGATTGCTTCTTAGCTACCTTATCCAATTCAAACTTCAATGGTTGTTCTTGCATCTTTTTCAGTCATCTCAACTTTACGCTCAAGTCGGCCACTTTTGATAGTTCTTGAGAATAGAAGCGATGACATCACACTGCTGCGGGGTTTCAAAGATACATGAGTTTCAAAGGAAGATTTTTTGAACTTCCTTCCCCCCCGTGTGTCACCTTCCTTCGCCTCCTTATCACTCCTCTACTCCTTATTCAATCCCTTTCTGACCTCATCTTCCCCTTTTTGGCATCATCACCAAATGGAAGGGTTAAGGCTAGGAATAGTCCACTCAAAAGGAAATCTAATCGGTGATAGTAGAATTTTGCTTGATATCTGCAGCGAGTGGAGTGGGTTGTTGAACTCGACCGAGTAGCCTTCGACTCTGTTGTCACCAATTTCATCTATGCGATTAGAAGACCGAACTTCGATTCATGTTGTCTTCAGGCGTGCAACTATTTGGTGGTGATGCTTAAGCAACTCCATGTCCGACTTGTTGCAGATTTCAATTCTAACCATATATTCTTTCATTCTCTCTTTGAAACTTGGACGTATCCGCACTCCATACTAACATCTTAGCAAATAAAGCCTTGAAGTAGTGGACTGCTTTCTCACGAATGCATGGTTGGTCGCTCTGTGACCCATTCCTTATCCAGAAGCACAACACCTCTCAAATCAAGTGAGGTTGCATCGCGATTGTCCAATCTAAGATCCGGGGATGCGTGGTGGCGTTCCATCTTCTCAATCTCATCACGCATTTTCTTGAAGACTTCACGGAACTTGGTCAGCCGGATTCAACTCGGCTTTAGGCCACATGGCATCGAAATTAAAATCCATTGGCAAAATCGAATTTGTTGAAATAACGAGGCTCTTCTTGTACACGGTATACTTCTCTTGATCTTTGGCGACTCTTCTTCCATGTCGAGTAGCTCAAGATTGAATGGAAAGATGTATTCAAAGACATCATCTCGACAAATGGCATCCCCAAAGCTCCTTTTTGAGGGGGCTTTTCCTTGTGCTTCTTGCATTGAACCAGCTCTCGTGCCTCATTGCGGCATCATCATCAATAGATATCGCGATTGTGGGAGCTGCGAGAGAGTTGTTGGAGTCGCATTCGCTGCAACTATGGTAGCTGCGCGATTGACTCTGTTTAGCCGGGAGCGATTGTAGGGATCTGCTTTCAATCGACTAAGCCTCACTGTCTTAACAACTTCTTCTGTCTCGGTGAGTTTTTCCTTTTGAGTTACCATGTCCTCAATTTTGTCTCATCAAGCATCATCGAGGAGTTTGATGTTGCCTGGGGTGATGGCTCATCATCAAAGTTGAATCTCATAGGAGTTGTCTTATCACCGACATTGCTCCGAGATTTGAGAACATCCTCAACCTTGTCCATCGTTGAATCTTCATGGTGTGTGGACTCGGCTACATCCTCGGATCCCGAAATGATGTGTCGATGTTTTCTTGGAAATCATGAAGGGCGTTGATCTCTCTTCTACAATGGCTCCTTCGATTTGAGGAATGTTCATTGCTCGATACCTTACCAGGAAGTCTCAACCTCCCATAGCCCGTTACCCCCAACAGTCTCAACCATTGTGGGGCCTTCGACAATCCCTTCGACGGACTTATTTGTCTTGGGGTCTTCTATATTGGCATCCCTTGAGTCTCAACTCCTTGGATTGTACTTTCATGGCCCAGTCTCAACTCCGGGGCCTCTCCATCATTGCCTTGGTTGTATCATGACTTCATGGTCAGTATAATGAGAGGAAATCTCGGTGAGACAGACTCAATCGCCTCGAGCATCGTTAATTTCACTCGCTTCTTAGTGGTTTGCTCGCCATCGCCTCCAAACTTGTGTTTTATCTCCCACAGCATCCTCGACCCTACTATGGTGGATAGAGCTTTCCCCCGGTGGCGCACCGGTGAGTGAACGACTGATGGGGTTACTCAACTCCCGAGACACGATGTGATTCTTTTTGAGTGATCGGCCATTGGGCGGTGTCTCAACACCTTCTTCAGGGTTGGCTTGGCTTTGGGTGCCGCATTCCCAGATTTATCTCCATTTCCCTAAGAGCCATCAATAAAGTGCACGGGGGACATGGTCATTGCAATGATAGTTGCAATCTCTGCGCCACTCCCGATGGATCGGTCCGAGAAGAGATTTTGGTGGACTCTCCTGCACTTCTTGAAGGTTCTACTCATGTAGCTCTTGATTCTCTAGTGGCCTATTTTAACTCGGCCTTTTACCATTGCGAAAGAATCGGGTCCATGTCCTCATTCCGCTATCGAGTGGACTCCACAAGGTGTTCATGGGTCCTGTGTGCAAACATATCTTGGATTTCAGAAGGCTTTAGCTCTCTCTTGGGCCTTCTCCTTCTCATCCTCCTTAATGGCACGGAGGGCATCCATGCAAAATTCTTCATCCAGGGCTTGATGGATGGTTACATCTCCAATGAAACTAAGAAGCTCCTCTTCTTCATTGATAAACTACGGGCGAGTAAATTCTTTGCTGGAGTAATCGAGTTTCGATTCCTCCGATTCCTACGCATGCGAGATATGCGGATAGGATCGGAGAGTACATAATAAGGTGGTCATCATCATCCTCTCCGGCCTACTGGAATGATGGTTAATGGAGCTTGCTCCTCCTCGCATTTGATCGATCATCGATGGGGTGAGATAACCTTTTCTTCCACGGTCTTGTTGTCTCGGCTCCTTCTTTCTCCACTGACTATCTCCCGCACAGTTGGGTCTTTGGTCTCTACCGTCGGCATCAAGACGCATCTTCTTGGGCTCATCAACTTTTTCCGAGACTACTCCTCTTGAGCATCAACATGATCTCAATGGTCTCCTCCGCCGAAAATCGAACTCGGCCATCTTCTCTAATTCGGACTTCTTAAAGTAGTTTTCTCTTGGTGGCAACCAATGGAATCTCTGGTTCCACTTCTTTAGGCTCTTCAAGGGTGAAGGCTGTGTTTCAATAGAATCCTTCTTTGACGCATTTGCCTTCCTCGATTTGGCGGTGCGTTTCTTCTTTCACAATGGTGAGGAAGGTAGAGGTTTCTCCTCGGTCTCGGGCTGCGGGGGCGGGGCATCACGCTTGGGAAGGTGCTTTGGATTTGGCCGCATAGGCGGGTGCTTTCTTTGTTTTGGCTGGGAGCGGGCGAGGCTTGGCTTTGTGCCGCAACTCTCTTCTTGGAAATCGCTTTGGGGGAGAGAGCTGGGGAGGTCTGGTGTGTCTTGGTGGGTCGGTGATTCCTCTCACTTGTATCCGCCTTCCTCGCATGAGCTTTCTTCTCGTGCCGGAGAAGTTGGCATTGAACATCCTCTTGTTTGCATGGAAAGGCTTTCCATGCGCAAAGGCAATCCCCTTAACCTCCATCAAGTGGCCAATGATAAGGCCATATCGTGAGCATCCAAAAGTCCCATCTTCCTTATAGGACTTGTTGATCACGTTCAAAGCACACTCGGTTGAAGACGAACTCAACCTTGATTCACCTTCTTTTCTTGCATAATTGCGGCCATCACAATTAGCTTAGTCCGAGCGGTGATTGAAGCTCCCGAACTTCATATCCACGCATTTGGACACAATGTCCATCGGTTTGTGGTAATCTTCCTTCAGAAATCTTTCTTAGTGTATACACAACTTTAGAAAGATACTCGGCTTTGCAACTTCCTTCCAAAGCTATGCGGCCAAGTTGACATCCTTCTCAACGATGTCCTTTAAACCTTCAGGACGGTAAGCGATTGCTCGGCAAGGTCCTTTGCGAGTTATTTTGATGGCCTTGCCATGGGCGGATGAGCGAATCTCATCGTCATGAACCTCGGCGTTCACATAGAACATAACGACTTCTTCCGGTACGTGTGAGTGAAGTGCATCGAGAGAAAGTCCTTCAGGACCAGGACTTTTCTAGCTTTTAAGCTATCTTCTTCACCAGGGCCTCATCGGTAGCGTTGCACGATCATCCCTTTAAAATCCACGGATGCTCCAGTGGATTTTCTCGGATATCTTAGCGAAATCATGAGTACCCACCATTTTGAGAACTTTTGAATGGAGAAAATCACGAAAACTTGAGCTTAGAACGGTAGGGTTTGAACGATTTGCAGAGAGATTGCTTGCTTTGCAAGACGAGTATGTTTGTGTGAGGAGAGAGAAAATGAATTTTGGTATATAAGGGACTTGAAAGGATGGTTTTGGAATTTGAAACATTTGATCAAGATCAACTGGTCGGGATTGACTCTTTAAAACCGCATTAATTTCCCCACATTAAATGCGGTGACATTTATATCCAATCATATGGTTCTTTGTGCGCTTTTGTACTAACAATCATAATTACGCTGACATCATCCTTTAAAACATTCCCGCTCGAATAAAATGATTGCGTTTTTGTCACTTAGCTCATAAATGATTGACTTTCTTCCAAAGTGACTTAGCTCCGTTTCTCTCTTCACATAACATCACTCAATTTGTCCTAACTCGAAACAACAATGACTTCCCGGCTAAGTTGTTTCACTTGGCTAAAATGTGAATTTTGCACATATTCCATTCTCTCTTCTTCTATCTCTGTTGATTGAGTCTTCGAGTGTCCTAACTCATTTCAATTAATCCTAACTCATTCTTGAGCTCTTCAAATCTTGATTCACATAATGGCTTTGTGAATATATCGCCTAACTCGCTTATCGGTTGAGATGTATTCGAAAGTGATGTCTTTCTTTTCAACATGATCTCTAATAAAATGATATCGACATCAATGTGCTTTGTCCTCGAATGCAACACTGGATTCTCGAGTGATTGCAATAGACTTTAGTGTTATCACACATAATTGGAATCTCTTTTTCTTCAATATCATAATCTCTCGGTGATGTCTCATCCATAAAACTTGGGCACAATAGTTGCCCACAACTATGTACTCTTTCTTTTGTGGATGTAGCTATTGAATTTTGTTTCTTGGTGAACCAAGAAACCAACCTATTTCAAGCATTTGACATGTACAGGAAGTACTCTTCCCGTCAACTCTACATCAAGCATAGTATGAGTCCGAGTATCCTACCGGCACCTTGAATTCTCCTTCCTTTGGATACTATAAGTTTCGACTTCCCTGGCATCCCTTCAAATACATTAGGATTCTTTTAGCTGCAGTCATGTGACTCTCTTTTGGTGCAGATTGAATTCTAGCACATATACCTCTTGCAAAGGTGATGTACGGCACGCTTCTTTGTTAGATAGTGCGATGATCCAATGAGGGCTCTATTTCGGTTTGATCACGGTTTTTCCATCTCGCATCCATGTCCATCTTGGTGATGTATTCATAGGAATCTTCACAGAAGACTTCTCCGCCATACCAAATTTCTTCATTAAATCTCTTGTAGACTTGGTTTGGCTTATGAAGGTTCCCTCCTTCAATTGCTTGACTTGAAGTCTAAGGAAGAAAGTAAGCTCTCCCATCATGCTTATCTCAAATTTTCCTTGCATGAGGTTTGAGAACTTGTCACACAACTCTTTGTTTATGGATCCAAAAATGATATCATCCACATATATTTGAACAAACAATATACTTCTCCATCTTGAATTCTCAAGAGTGTTCTATCAACTTGGCTTTGGTGAATCTATTGTCAATTAGAAACCGAGACAATGTATCACACCATGCTCTTGGTGCTTGTTTCAATCCATACAGAGCTTTCTTGAGCTTGTAGACTTTATCTCCAATAGTTTTCTCGCTCAAAACCGGAGGTTGTTCAACATAGACTTCTTCTTCTAACAGACCATTTAGAAATGCACTCTTCACATTCATTTGATATACAATGAAGTTTTTTGTAAAAGCATAAGCAAGAAACATCCTTATTGCTTCCAATCCGCAACAGAGCAAAGGTTTCATCAAAATCTATACCTTCTTCTTTCGCAATACCCTTGCTACCAATCTTGTTTTGTTTCTTACAACAAATCCTTCCCCATTCATCTTGTTTCAAAACCCATTTAGTACCAATAACATTTGGGTGGGTTGGCCTTTGAACTAATTCCCATACTTTATTTCTTTCAAATTGATTTAGCTCTTCTTGCATGGCTGAATCCAATGTGTGTCTTCAATGCTTGAGACACATCTTTAGGCTCTATTTGGGAAATAAAACAAGTGAACATCGCTTCATGATGTGCTCTAGATATGGTTCTTATGCCATCTCTAACATCTCCAATGATTAACTCGGTGGATGGTCTCTCAACCATCTCATATCGGGTTTGAGTAAGTCTATTGTATTGGTAGTCTCGTAACTAAGTTGTCTTGAGCGACTTCTTCATCTTCATTTAGTTGTATACCTTCCAACCTGTCTTTGAGATTTAGCTATCTCATCATCATCGGGGTTGATTTGCCCTCACATCCGCTTCAACATAAGGACTCTTTTGGCATAGTTGGTTGATTCAACTTTTTCACCTAACTCATCAATGTCTTCTCCATTCACATTAGGTTCATCAAAAACCACATGGATAGACTCTTACGTGACCATAATCCTCTTGTTTAGCACTCTATAGTCTTTACTCTCATTTGAGTATCCCAAAAGATACCTTCATCGACTTTAGCATCAAAATCCTTTAAATTATCCTTGCCATTATTATGGATGAAACATTTACATCAAAATATCTTGAAATATCCAACGTTTGGCTTTCTCCTGTCCAAATTTCATAGGTAGTTCTAGTTAATTGCTGTTAATCATGCATCTATTGCGAGTATAGCATGCTATATTTATGGCTTGACCCCAAAATCTCTTAAGCAATCGACCCATTCTAACATTGTCTTGCGACTTCCTTGAGAGTTATGTTCCTTCTTTCGGCCTACTCCATTCTCGTGGAGTCCTTTGCTGCGATAACTCATGAGCAATACCATTTTCATATAATCTTCGAGTTATTATCCCATTGACAAATTCGGTTCCTGTCGGATCTTATCTTTATAATGGTTTGACTCTTCTCATTTTGAACTTTTATCATTAGTCGAGGTAACTTGCAGGTGTTTCTTCTTTTTACACATGAATAATCATCCACCACCACTAAGGTGTATTTTCTTTCCACCGATTCTAGTTTGGCTCAATGGACCAAATAAATCCATATGCACGGATGTAATACCCTTGTTGAAGGAGGACTTGGCATATCCTTGAATGATGATTTGATCCGATTTCCCATCGGCATGCATCTCATATACTTTATTTCTTGTACATGAAGTGCGGCAATCTTTCAACGAGATGACTCCTTGAAAGCTTGTTAATTGTCTTGAAGTTGGATGACTCGACTTCTTATGCCACAACCAATGGATTTGTGTGCTCCTTGCTAGCTTGAGACATGTGCTTGGTGTAGATGAGACCAATCTACCACATACAAATTCTTTTGCTTTGTTCCTTTGCAGACTATTTCATTAGATTCGGCATCTTTGATCGGCATATCCCCATGTTGAATCTATATTGTAGCCTTTGTCACATAGTTGGTGATGCTTAACACGAGGTTGAAGTTGAGGCCTTCAAAAGCAACATCCGATATTCCCCTAGAGCTTCATTACCTCCAAATATAACTTTAGCACCTCGATATTCTTGAATCTTGATAGATTTTTCTGCTTCTGTCATATATGGGCACCACTATCCATTACCGTTTCCTTGGCACTCGGCTATTCCTTGAACTCGCAACCAAGGAAATCGGTTTTTAGGTACCCATACACAAATGCAGGTCCTGGGGGTTAGTCTTTATAAGATGCTCCAACCAACCTATAGCCGGATGATCTAACTACTAAGAGGTTGCCATCTATCGTACCATAATCATAATACACATTAGCAAATTGCTGGGGGTTTTAGGATCATACAATTATCTCTTTTGTTTGTATGCTGTATGTGTGTTTTAGCAATTGCTTTCTGGGATAGTTGTGAAATCTCGTATGTAGTGCTTGGGTGCATATGTGACGACGATAGCTCTTTTGCCTTGGGAATGACCTTTCTTTGGGGTTGAGGTCTTTGCCATTTTGGCTTGTATCCCATAGGTCTTTCTTTGATATTTCAAATTATTCCAATCGACTTGGTTTGGATAGTTTCTACCATTCCCATCATATGTATTTATTTGATGAAATTTTTGGGGCTTTTGGTAGCTCTGTTTTGCTTCTTATAGAGTATTTTTTGTTTGGAGTCTGTTGAGGACTGTCTCAATTTCTTCTCAATTGTCCTTTCAAAGATACTCTCTTGGCTTCTTTCTTGATAAACTGGGCGAGTAAATTTTGCTGGAGTAATCGAGTTTCAGTTCCTCCAATTCCTTAGCACTTTGCAGATATGCGGATAGTCGGGAGTACATAATAAGGTGGTCATCATCATCCTCTCCGGCCTGCGGAATGATGGTTAATGGAGCTTGCTCCTCCTCGACTTCGTCATTTGTGCTCCCGGTCGATGGGGTGAGATAACCTTTTCTTCCACGGTCTTGTTGTCTCGGCTCCTTCTTTCTCCACTGACTATCTCGCACAGTTGGGTCTTGGTCTCTAGTCGGCAAGACGATCTTCTTGGGCTCATCAACTTTTTTCCGAGACTACTCCTCTTGAGCATCTTGATCTCAATGGTCTCCTCTGGCCGAGTACCGAACTCGGCCATCTTCTCTAATTCGGACTTCTTAAGCAGTAGTTTTCTCTTGGTGGCAACCAATGGAATCTCTGGTTCCACTTCTTTAGGCTCTTTGAGGGTGAAGGCACGTGTTTCAATAGAATCCTTCTTTGACGCATTTTGCCTTCCTCGATTTGGCGGTGCGTTTCTTCTTCTCGGTGAGGAAGGTAGAGGTTTCTCCTCGATCTCGGCTGCTGCAGCGGGGGCATCGCTGGGAAGGTGCTTTGATTTGGCCGCATAGCGAGTGCTTTCTTTGTTTTGGGCTTGGAGCGGGAGCGGGCTTGCCGCAACTCTCTTCTTGAAATCGACTTTGGGGAGAGAGGCTGGGAGGTCTGTTTGTGTCTTCTACTGGTCGGTGATTCCCTCTCACTTGTATCCGCCTTCCTCGCATGAGCTTTCTTACTTAGCCGGAGAAGTTGGCATTGAACATCCTCTTGTTTGCATGGAAAGGCTTTCCATGCTGCGAGCGGTCAATCCCCTTAACCTCCATCAAGTGGCCAATGATAAGGCCGTATCGTGAGCATCCAAAAGTCCCATCTTCCTTATAGGACTTGTTGATCACGTTCTAAAGCACACTTTCGGTTGAAGACGAACGAACTCAACCAGTTCACCTTCTTTTCTTGCATAATTGCGGCCATCACAATTAGCTTAGTCCGAGGGCAGTGATTGAAGCTCGAACTTCATATCCACGCATTTGGACACAATGTCCATCGGTTTGTGGTAATCTTCCTTCAGAAATCTTTCTTAGTTGTATACACAACTTTAGCAAAGATACTCGACTTTGCAACTTCCTTCCAAAGCGCGGCCAAGTTGACATCCTTCTCAACGATGTCCTTTAAACCTTGAGGCGGTAAGAAAGAGTGCTCGGCAAGGTCCTTTGCGATTATTTTGATGCCTTGCCATGGACGGATGAGCGAATCTCATCGTCATGAACCTCGGCGTTCACATAGAACATAACGACTTCTTCCGGACACGTGTGAGTGAAGTGCATCGAGAGAAAGTCCTTGAGAGGACTTTTCTAGCTTTTAAGCTATCTTCTTCACCAGGGCCTCATCGGTAGCGTTGCACGATCATCCCTTTAAAATCCACGGATGCTCAGTGGATTTTCTCGGATATCTTAAGCGAAATCATGAGTACCCACCATTTTGAGAACTTTTGAATGGAGAAAATCACGAAAACTTGAGCTTAGAACGGTAGGGTTTCGAACGATTTGCGAGAGAGCTTGCTTCTTTGAAGACGAGTATGTTTGTGTGAGGAGAGAAAATGAATTTTGGTATATAAGGGACTTGAAAGGATGGTTTTGGAATTTGAAACATTTGATCAAGATCACGGTCAGGATTGACTCTTTAAAACCGCATTAATTTCCCCACATTAAATGCGGAAAACATTTATATCCAATCATATGGTTCCTTTCATGCGGCTTTTGTACTAACAATCATAATTACGCTGACATCATCCTTTAAAACATTCGCTCGAATAAAATGATTGCGTTTTTGTCACTTAGCTCATAAATGATTGACTTTCTTCCAAAGTGACTTAGCTCGTTTCTCTCTTCACATAACATCACTCATTTGTCCTAACTCGAAACAATGACTTCCCGACTATTTGTTTCACTTGGCTAAAATGTGAATTTTGCCTATATTCCATTCTCTCTTCTTCTATCTCTCGTTGATTGAGTCTTACGAGTGTCTAACTCGGCTCAATTAATCCTAACTCATTCTTGAGCTCTTCAAATCTTGATTCACATAATGGCTTTGTGAATATATCAATCTTCGCTTATCGGTTGAGATGTATTCGAAAGTGATGTCTTTCTTTTCAACATGATCTCTAATAAAATGATATCGACATCAATGTGCTTTGTCCTCGAATGCAACACTGGATTTCGAGTGATTGCAATACCTTAGTGTTATCACACATAATTGGAATCTCTTTTTCTTCAATATCATAATCTCTCGGTGATGTCTCATCCATAAAACTTGGGCACAATAGTTGCCCACAACTATGTACTCTGCTTCATTTGTGGATGTAGCTATTGAATTTTGTTTCTTGGTGAACCAAGAAACCAACCTATTTCAAGCATTTGACATGTACAGGAAGTACTCTTCCTGTCAACTCTACATCAAGCATAGTATGAGTCCGAGTATCCTACCCGGCACTTGAATTCTCCTTCCTTTGGATACTATAAGCCGACTTCTGGCATCCCTTCAAATACATTAGGATTCTTTTAGCTGAAAGTCATGTGACTCTCTTTTGGTGCAGATTGAATTCTAGCACATATACCTCTTGCAAAGGTGATGTCTGGCAACTTTCTTTGTTAGATAGTGCGATGATCCAATGAGGGCTCTATTTTCGGTTTGATCAAGTTTTTCCATCTCGCATCCATGTCCATCTTGATCGATGTATTCATAGGAATCTTCACAGAAGACTTCTCCGCCATACCAAATTTCTTCATTAAATCTCTTGTAGACTTGGTTTGGCTTATGAAGGTTCCCTCCTTCAATTGCTTGACTTGAAGTCTAAGGAAGAAAGTAAGCTCTCCCATCATGCTTATCTCAAATTTTCCTTGCATGAGGTTTGAGAACTTGTCACACAACTCTTTGTTTATGGATCCAAAATGATATCATCCACATATATTTGAACAAACAATATACTTCTCCATCTTGAATTCGAAGAGTGTTCTATCAACCTTGGCTTTGGTGAATCTATTGTCAATTAGAAACCGAGACAATGTATCACACCATGCTCTTGGTGCTTGTTTCAATCCATACGAGCTTTCTTGAGCTTGTAGACTTTATCTCCAATAGTTTTACGCTCAAAACCGGAGGTTGTTCAACATAGACTTCTTCTTCTAACGGACCATTTAGAAATGCACTCTTCACATTCATTTGATATACAATGAAGTTTTTGTGTGCAAAGATAAGCAAGAAACATCCTTATGCTTCCAATCGCAAGGTGAGGAGCAAAGGTTTCATCAAAATCTATACCTTCTTCTTCGCAATACCCTTCGGCTACCAATCTTGTTTTGTTTCTTACAACAAATCCTTCCCCATTCATCTTGTTTCGAAAACCCATTTAGTACCAATAACATTTGGGTGGGTTGGCACTTTGAACTAATTCCCATACTTTATTTCTTTCAAATTGATTTAGCTCTTCTTGCATGGCTTTGAATCGATGTGTGTCTTCCAATGCTTGAGACACATCTTTAGGCTCTATTTGGGAAATAAAACAAGTGAACATTGCTTCATGATGTGCTCTGGATTTGGTTCTTATGCCATCTCTAACATCTCCAATGATTAACTCAGGTGGATGGTCTCTCAACCATCTCATATCAGGTTGGAGTAAGTCTATTGTATTAGCCTCAGTAACTAAGTTGTCTTGAACAACTTCTTCATCTTCATTTAGTTGTATACCTTCCAATCATTGTTGTCTTTGAGATTTAGCTATCTCATCATCATCGGGGTTGATTGCCCTCACATCTGCTTCAACATAAGGACTCTTTGGCATAGTTGGTTGATTCAACTTTTCACCTAACTCATCAATGTCTTCTCCATTCACATTAGGTTCATCAAAAACCACATGGATAGACTCTTCTTCGTGACCATAATCCTCTTGTTTAGCACTCTATAGTCTTTACTCTCGGTGAGTATCCCAAAAAGATACCTTCATCGGCTTTAGCATCAAAATCCTTTAAATTATCCTTGCCATTATTATGGATGAAACATTTACATCAAAATATCTTGAAATATCCAACGTTTGGCTTTCTCCTGTCCAAATTTCATAGGTAGTTCTAGTTAATTGCTGTTAATCATGCATCTATTGCGAGTATAGCATGCTATATTTATGGCCCCAAAATCTCTTAAGCAATCCGACACATTAACATTGTCCTGCAGACTTCCTTGAGAGTTATGTTCCTTCTTTCGGCTACTCCGTTCTGTTTGTGGAGTCCTTGCTTTGATAACTCATGAGCAATACCATTTTCATATAATCTTGAGTTATTATCCCATTGACAAATTGAGTTCCCCTGTCCGGATCTTATCTTTATAATGGTTTGACTCTTCTCATTTTGAACTTTTATCATTAGCCGAGGTAACTGCGCAGTGTTTCTTCTTTTTACACATGAATAATCATCCACCACCACTAAGGTGTATTTCTTTCCACCGATTCTATTTGGCTCAATGGACCAAATAAATCCATATGCAACGGATGTAATACCCTTGTTGAAGGAGGACTTGGCATATCTTGAATGATGATTTGATCGATTTCCCATCCGGCATGCATCTCATATACTTTATTTCTTCAGACATCGAGTCGGCAATCTTTCAACGAGATGACTCCTTGAAAGCTTGTTAATTGTCTTGAAGTTGGATGACTCGACTTCATGCCACAACCAATCGGATTCTATTTGTGCTCCTTGCTAGAGACATGTGCTTGGTGTAGATGAGACCAATCTACCACATACAAATTCTTTTGCTTTGTTCCTTGCAAAGACTATTTCATTAGATTCGGCATCTTTGATCCGGCATATCCCCATGTTGAATCTATATTGTAGCCTTTGTCACATAGTTGGCGATGCTTAACAGGTTGAAGTTGAGGCCTTCAATGAAGCAACATCGATATTCCCCTAGAGCTTCATTACCTCCAAATATAACTTTAGCACCTACGATATTCTTGAATCTTGATAGATTTTTCCTGCTTCTGTCATATATGCGGAATGTACCACTATCCATTACCGAGTTTCCTTTGCACTCGGCTATTCCTTGAACCCGCAACCAAGGAAATCGTTTTTTAAGTACCCATGCCAAATGCAGGTCCTGGGGAGTTAGTCTTTATAAGATGCTCCAACCAACTTTATAGCCGGATGATCTAACTCTCAAGAGGTTGCCATCTATCGTACCATAATCATAATACACATTAGCAAATTGCAGGGGTTTTAGGATCATACAATTATCTCTTTTGTTTGTATGCTGTATGTGTGTTTTAGCAATTGCTTTCGGGATAGTTGTGAAATCTCGTATGTAGTGCTTGGGTGCATATGTGTCTTGACGATAGCTCTTTTGCCTTGGGAATGACCTTTCTTTGGGTTGAGGTCTTTGCCATTTTGGCTTGTATCCCATAGGTCT